>JAOANR010000013.1:42507774-42819286 GCA_030278955.1 Hygrophila difformis | reverse complement strand
TCAATCCGCTATATGCTCCCTATTCTACCAACAACCAAACACACCCATCCGGTGTGTTGTGTATTCTCTACTTTTGCACCACGTGGGAACGACTGACCAATAGGAATCGAGTGGGCCACCCTCTACATAGTTATCTACGTGTCGGAATACCACTGGATGTAAGTGTGTGCTTCTGCGCACTGCAGAGTGCGGGAGGTTTGGGTCCATTAATTATAGCACCATTTATTTATTTTTTTATCTTTTTAAGCAGTACAGTATTTTTTTAAAAAAAAAAAAAACTTAAGGTAATTGGAGTAGTAATTTAGAGTTTAAAAGAATAACTTCATTAAGCATGAGTCATATTTTACAAATTAATTATTTGCATTTACAATGGCTTGAATTTGAATTTTATTTAAGGGGATAAAGACTAAAGTTTTCTGCCCCAGGGGAAGAGCTGCATAGTTGCTTACTTGCTTTGGCCAAAAGTGGTCATGAAAATCGTGTGGGTTGACAATTATGCAGTGCCATTACAGAAAATAACAAAAAGTTTTCTTTCCTCCCAACATTCTTAAATTACTGTCTTGGTGATGATGTGATTATTAAATTAATGGAATACACAAAATAAATACTCCTATATACTACTCCAACAAGTAGTAGTTCATATATCAACATAATATGACACACAATAATACAGTATCAATTTTCTATTGTTAAGGAACATATTGTTGGGTTTGAAAAGGTGTAAATTGTTCACCAATATTTCCCAAGTCAATGATTCCATTTATTGCCTAGTCACTTTAGCTATAGAGCCTACACTTGTGTACCAGTACAAAAAATATGCCTACATTACAAAATGTATACTGTACATTTTTCATAATGTGCTTCCTTTTAGGGAGTACTTTCTTTGTTAGACTAGTGTTGGACAGTACATGGTGCAAAAATGAGAGTTTTTTTGGGGACAATAATTTTACTTTCAAACTCAATGCTATATCAAAAAAAAAAAAAAAAAAAAAAAACATGTCGAAAGTAATTAGAAACATAAGGTGAATGGATTAAAGGTACAATTCAAATTTAAACTCAATAATTACACAACTCCATTGGCCCATTTGGGTGTTCTTCTGACAACACGTGGCAGCTTGTATGACGATGTGGTTGTTCTTACCAAAACCTTGACAAGTACTATACGAATTTAATAAAATTCGACATATGTCAAAATCCATCCCTTTTCTTGGTTGTTGAAGGGAAAGTGAAACTTACCCATTTCATGTTCACATAATTTTTTCTTAATCCAAAAATACTCCATCCGTTTTGTTTTGTTTTTTTTATGTTCTTCCTTTTAAATATCAGAAACTATTTATTAAATAACTTTGATTCATCTTTTTATCACAGTTATATCAGATAAAACATAGTCAAGTAAGATGTTATTGGGGATTCGTTTAATCGCCTAATTTTAGAATATCAAATTCTTATAATTTTTACTTATATATAATACTATATAATACTTCCTCCGTTCCTAAATAAATGCAACATACTCACATTTCACGCAATCCAATGCACATTTTTAATCCGTAATAACTCAAATTCCATACAAGTAAAAATTATGAAAATTTGATATTCTAAATCTATGCGATTAGACGAATCTAACAAGATCTCACTTGACTATATTTTATCTTATATAATTGTATTAAAAAATCGAGTCAAAGCTACTCAATGAACAGTGACAAAAGTCAAAACGTGCAAATAAAAAAGAACGGATGTAGTATGAAATATTGATGATTGAAAATGTGCATTGGATTGCGTGCAGTGCAGGATGGGTGAAGTTAAAAAAAACCGGAGGGAGTATTCATCAAGAATGAAATTTCGAACACATGTGCCTTCTTCCCCATTACTTTTTAATTAATTATGCTATCAGTAACTATTCAACTGTTGGGACTGCGACCGGCATTCATCAGTATGATATTGTTCGCTTTGGACAGATTACTCATGATTTTGACTTTTGAGCACGCCCCAAAAGTCCCGTACTAATGGAATTAGGTGGACTTTTATATTTATGATTATGCATACCTATTTTTCCTATGGGACATAAATTTGCTACCCAACACGAACTTATTACATTCCTTTATTAAGTACAGCCATCGAACACCAATTAGCAGTTCAGTACAAAAAGTGCAGTCGCATGGCTTCCTACATCTGCAGAAAGTACATCTTTCACATATCCAAAATCCTTCCCACTCCATTCTTCTCTGCATCTGCAAGAACCATTGTTGAAGTCCCTTCCCCGAATTGCTTTCCCCAAATCTGCTACCTTCATCGACACTTTGGCTTCGACCGCGTCCAGATTGAAAAACGCGACATAGATTTCTCCTAAAGACAGAAACTTGACCGTTAGATGCAGAGTTTGGATAGCCTAAGCTTGTTTTAAAAAAAAGTATCTAATGTTGTCGAAAAAGGCTAAACCTTGTCTCCCCGTTGCAACCCAAGCACGCGCTCCAGTGGCTTCAGCTACATGAAAGTGTTCGTATAAAATTGTACATAACGAGTAACTAATAATGAACGACGTGTGTGAAGATGAGCTTACCTTTTGTGTTCGTCATATAGGCGCATAAGCTTGAGTAGCTATTCACTAGTGTGCCGTTGTGGTTCAATTCCCACATCTGTTTATACGAAAAGAGTTCTTGATTGCTCACGATGAATGAACGTAAAAAAATGTGATGTTGGAAGTTGGTTACCTGGTTGGTGTCGAATCTACAAGCTGAAAAGGAACCCCTTTTTGTTTCTCTGGAAGTAAGCCTTCGACTTGGAGAAGCACCGAGGCATGAATCCGACATCTTGGAGTCGAACAAATGGACTTTGCCTATGTTCTGTCGGTTGGTCGTCAGGTCTTCGTCTCTGCACGCTCATAAAAATCGTCAGATTATGTACACTACAAGTTGCAACATTAATCGAAGATAAAATGATGTTCGGGTATAAAATTATTACGATGAAAGGAGAGGCTCTCTTTTGTAGAGACAAAATGGTTCACGATTTCTCTTGCTCGACTTGTCTGTCCAGCAGACTTGTTCAAGATCATCGTCGATGGCCTTATTGGACCAGCCAACTGCCTCCACATTATTGCAGCTTGTAAGAGCCAGAGAAAGGGACTCGGACCTTCCCCGTTCCAGCTTCCCATGCCTTCTCGTTCGAGGTAATTTTGTACTCGAAATATAGGGAAACTGTGCAATTCTCAGTGAGTCGAGAGTTCAACCTAAGATTATTGCAATAAGAAGTGCTGAAAAGATAACGACATAGTACCTCCTTATTGTTTGAGCTGAAGGAGTTTATCTCTAACAGAGTAGGATTGCTGAGTAGATGGAATGTTGCATCGTCAAGACGTCTCATGTCTCCCCCAAACATGAGTGGCGATCTTGCCATCGACCATAGAGTCATCTGTCCGAAGCCCAAATGTATTTGTTTCTTCAGTTTTCGATATTGTTAAAAACTTAAAACGGAGCCTGCAGATATGCTGCTACCTGTGTTCTCTGTTCATTCAGAGCAAGATTACAACTTCTATGAGGACCTTCGTTCGAACCTATCCCAAATCAATCCGAAATATGCATTAGACAGGAACGAAAATAATGTCGTTTCTGTTTCTGGATCACATGGTAATTGCATATCGAAAGGATAAATGAGTTTCGTCTCTTTACCTGGATCGGTAAGCCATCCCAATGGGAGCATATCTAAGTCCGGCCAGGAAAGCCCGTGCTGTCCTTCTGCACCAATCTTACCAGCAGCAGCAAAATCCCTAAGCCAATTGGAGAATATATCGAAGTTAGGCTACACTAAGGAGTGCAAACATACAGAATTTGAAGGTATTTCGACATGGTGACAGAAGAATGAAGTTACGGACACAAAATATGGTAATCTGAATGAAATGGAGGACAAATAAAGTACCTAGAAATATCGAAATGGGCAGCGACGTCTCCCCATTTATCCCAGTCATCCCCTGTGATTCTGTACATATTGACAAGGCCACTTACATTATTCGCCATTGCTGGTGTTACAGTTGATCCAGGAGATAAGGAGTACACGATTGGGTGGTCGAATGACTTCAACAACTACAAAAGGATGCCAAATTTGCAATCCTGTTCTATGAGTACCATAAAGGACCAGAAAATGGAAAAGGGGTTAAAAGCAGACATACACTTGACACATATGTTATCTCATCTGGTTCAAAGTCCTCACCGAACACACAGTCGTGTTTAACTGCAAGCAATTACTAAGTGAGCAGCTTAATGTACTTAATAAACGCGAAAAGAAGTGCTCGTGGGAAAAAAGTCCAAGAGTACCGAAATCAATTCCCCATCCAGCATATTGTTGATGAAGCGACCTCAAAAATGCCCGTCCAGCTCCCAATTTGGTGTTCACACTCATAAAACCATTTTTCATCCACGCGCAAGGCCTCTCCTTGATTCCAATGTCTTTTGCATACCACTTCCTTCCATTCTCCTCGTATTGTTTTCCCTACAAAATCGCATAATGCCAATCTCTAAGCCACCGAGCTTCACTAAACACATCATCTTGAACAAAAGATACTATTAGTTGCAATACCGTTGTCACATCCAGGATAGGCGAGTTTGCATTGTATGCCTGAGTACTAATGCCTCTCATAACATGAATACCGAACTTCAATCCCAAGTCATGAACCTTCCCGGCCACTTGAGCGAACCCTTTTCCATTGCTGGAAGAAGGCCACCTCCCCGGGTCGGGAATCAACCTTCCCCAATCATCGATAACATCATATCCAAGAGAATCAACATAGGCCCCTTCTACTTTCTTCCTATACCACAGATAATCCACCACCACATACTAATCCAACCAAGACCCAGAATTTCAACAATTAGATCAGCAATCATAAACATCAAACCATATTCTATTTGCACAATGTGATCAATCAAACAATTTATAAATCATGGAAGAGCAAAAGCTACCTCATATCCCAGAGGGTGGAGGCGCTGCGCCACTAATTGTGCATTTTGAAGGAACTCTTGTTCAGAAACAGTCCAGCAAAATGAATCATAAGAGTTCCAACCTCTTGGTGGCGTTGCAGCAAGCCTTATTTCTCCCAAGCTGCCATAAATACACCAACAAACACCAATTCAATCTAAAAAATCGAAATTCACAAAGAGGGTATTCAAGTTTCCCACTTTAGGAAATAACAGTAATGCACAATTAAGCACTCTGATCGAATTCAAACAAATATCATATACCCAAAAAGGTAACAAACATTCTTTCCGAGTTCCTAGAATGGCTTCTCTTTCAAGAACCGGAATTGAATAATCTGTATACAATTTATTACTAAAGTTTACAACTTGCCTCCTTTAATCTATTAAAAGAATGATATTCCAGAATTGGGCCTCCATTTTTCCAGGCACAAATAAAAATTCGCTTAATCAATAGCAATTAAATTCGGGATAAGTACAGCATAACGGAATTAGGGTAACCAGAAGATCCAAAGGGGGTACCTTTGCTGCAGCAGAATGGATAGAAAGGTGAAAACGAGCGATAGGAAGCATTGCAATGTCATTGGGAGTGGTGAATGGGGAGGAGAGGATCAGTTTCACAGAAACCAAGAAGAGATACTACTACTATTAGTAAAAGGAACTATGGAGGGGGAAAGTGAGTTCAGGCGGGGCGGTTGTTATAAATTAGTACAAATGTATGATGTTGTGCCTGCTCCTATATGATGTCATGATTGAGGGCATATCACATACACTTACGGACTAACTTCATAATCCCTCCATTTTTCTTTAAAGTTTACGTTTTAATTTTTTTATGTTAATTGTAGCATTTTAATTTCTATTTTATTATAGTTATAAAAGATAAAATATAGCAAAGTGAAATTTGTTGAATTCTTCTCATTTTATAGTTTTTAAATATCAAATTTTTAGAATATTTATTTATACCGAATTTAAATTATTAATAGTTTGAAAATGTGCATTGACATACGTGCAAATGAGAAGTATAACTAAAAAAAAGGTGAATGTTGGATTCGTCTCATCTTATAGTTTTTAAATATCAAATTTTTAGAATATTTACTTATACCGAATTTAATTTATTAATCGTTGAAAATGTGTATTGACATACGTGCAAATTAGAATTATAACTAAAAAAAAAAAAGGAGAAATTACTATTGTCATGTAGATTGTAGAAGGCCTGTATCTCTTATAAGAAATGATTTTGTAAGGGAATAATATGTAATATGAGAAATATTTTATGTAATAATAATTAAGATGTCTTACGTGAGATGTTCTATTATAGGCGGTGGGTTTTGGACGGGTTTGAAGTTCGATTGGTTCCAAGATTTTGTTAAGTGTTTCAATTTATAAAATTATAGTAGTAAATTAGAATTAATTTAACAAAAAGTAACAAAGCTAGATGATCAAATGAACAAAAATAAACAAACAGCAGTAGAATTGAGTGTATTGGGGCTCTAGTCTCTTAAGCAATATTTCGGGTTTGAGTATTGTGTATACAAAAAACTGCTTTGGGGGAGGCGCCCATGCAGACTCTCGAAAGAGAGATTAGTTTTAGGCCTATTGTGTTCTGGGTATACCCGGTAATTAAAAAAAAAAAAAGAAAAAAAAAGGATGAAATTCAAAACATGAGAAGAAAAGTTACCATTTGGGTTGTTAGAAACAAGATGGACCTAGAACTTAAACCTAAAACCAATTGATGATATGTAGAGTGGCTCATATCCATATAAATAGAGGATAAACCAACATATAACCGGTGTGGGACTTTAACATCCCTCCTCGATATGATATTCATCTCGAAAACAACGAGATACTCAAATTAGTATATATGACTTTAATACCATGTTGAAAACAAGATGGACCTAGGGTTTCAACCTAAAATCAATTGGTTTTAGCCTTTCAGGTTAAAGCCCCATGTACATCTTAGCCTTTCAGGTTAATAATTCCATTTATTCAGCCAAAAACGTTATATAGCCTATAGGGATAATGATCCATTGAGCTAATTACCTTTTATGGGTTTAGCTTTATGTACTTTGTTATTACGTTTGAAGTATCAAGTAGTCTATGTCGTTAAGTCGGTTGACTGACGGGTGGAATGTATAGTACTATTAGATTCACCATTCTCATTCAAAATTAGAGGCAGTTTGGAATGACTTTTTTTCAAGTGCTTTTGGCTTTTACTTCTGTCAAAAGCACTTTTGAAGAAAAAAGAGTGTTTGTTTTGGCTTTTTAGAAAAAGCCAAAGTACCTCGAAAAGCTGCAAAAGTGCTTCTGGGAGAAGCAGCCCAGGGGTGCTTCTCCAAAAAGCAGAAGCTAAAAGCACCTAGTAATGTGTGCAGAGTCATAAATGCCCCTATTAATTTATTTTAATTACACTATAAATATATACTATTATATATAAATAGCATATCCTTTTTGGTAATTTACACATTTCAAAGGCACTTTTCACTTTTACATATCCAAACACACTTTTGTAAAAAAAACTGCTTTTCAAACATTCCATCCAAACATAAAAGTTACCTGCTTCTGCTTTTGGTTTTCACTTCTGCTTCTGCTTTTGGCTTCTGCTTTTTTTAAAAGCGAATCCAAACGGGCCCTTAGCAGACCTGCATTGCTTTTATGATTTTTTTATTGTTGCAATAAAGGAGTACTGCTTATTTGGTAATATTAGAATGATTGTTTTCATTATTTACGCTGTGTTCTTGTATTAATAAAATTCAATTCTAGTTAGTTAATATTATGGGATAGCAATCCACATATTTATTGTTCGCATTAATAAAATTCAATTCTAGAGTGGTTTAAAGCAATGAATTCGAAATTTGGAGTCGTCGTAGTTAGATTACTACTCCCTCCATTTTTCAAAAATTGTAACATTACTGCATTTCATGTTATCTAATGCATATTTTTAACGCTTAATATCTCAAATTGTGTAAAAGTAAAATTTATAAAAATTTGATATTATAAAACTACGCGATTAGACGAATCTAACAAAATCCACTTGAGTATGTTTTATCTTGTGTAACTGTGTTAAAAATTTGAATCAAAATTACTCAATAAGTAGTAACAACTATGCAAATGTTACATCTATTTCAAAACGGAGGGAGTATTAGTTAAATTTTTGATCATTCTTATGGTTGCTTAGTTGTTGAAGGTTCATTCAATAGAAATTTTTAAAAAAAAAAAAAAAAAACAGGGGGGGGGGGGGTGGTTATTGTAGGCTTAACATTTCACTACGAGCTTAACAAATACTACAATGCACTTGGATTATAGGCTTTCATCATAACTCATCATACTACTCCTTCCGTTTTCAAACGGACTCACATTTCACGCAGTCCAATGCATATTTTAAATCATTAATAACTCAAATTCGGTACAAGTAAAAATAAAACTACTCGACGAGACGAATCTAACAAGATACCACTTGGCTATATTTTAACTTGTATAACTATGATAAAACTTTAAGTTAAAGTGAATATATGAATAGTAATAAATTACCCAGCATTTCAATTTATAAAAAACGGAGGAAGTATTATTTATTTAGTTTTATTCTTTTACAAGTTGTATTGGTGTATTAAAAAACTAGAAAAACCATGCTTGTATTTGATCACATGACTTGATGTATTGGTTCAACTACCATAATGTTTGACTTTCATGATTTAAATTGATTGCAATATTTTATGAAATACAGTATTACTATCTAACAAACAAACAAATTAAAATTTTGAACATTAAATCCATTCCTGCACCTCCAAATGAATTTAAATCGCTTCTCCAAAAAAAAAAAAAAAAAGAATTTAAATCCAGTCCTCCACCTTCAAATGAAAGCTTCAGATCAAAATCATCTCTGTTCAAATAAAATGACTAGATGTAATCCTTCAAAGAGACATTAATTACCTATTCAAATCTGATAAATCCATGTAGTAAAGGACAGAACCAAAGATAACCATAGCCAACACATGAAAATGATCATCAAACTGAGCAATGGTATTGCTCAGCATCATCATCTATTCATCTCATTGCTCCATCACATAAGAGAACAAAAAGAGCAGTCCCATGGCCTTCAATCTGTATAGAAACTGCATCATTTACACGCCCGAATCGCTTACCACTCCACACTTCTTCTACCCTGCAAGAACTGAACTTCTTTCCAGGAACTGCCTTTCCCAAGTCTTGTATCTTTGCTGATACCTGAGCCCGATCCGCATTCAAATTGAAAAATGCAAGATACAGCGAAGACGGATCTGATGACACAATATAAGCTGTCGGATATTGGAGTCGAACCAAAACATGAAACTAATGCTGCATATATCAGTGTGTATGTGCATGTAATGGAGATATAATGAAGGCAAACCTTTTGTCTTAGTTGCAATCCAAGCACGAACACCGGTTGCCACTGCTGTTGAAAAGTTGAGTTAGCAAACTAATAATTGTCTTCTATGGAGGCTATGGATGTAGTAATGTACTTTACCATTTATGTTCTTCATAGTTGCACATAAACCAGTGTAGCTACTTTTCAGTGTACCGTTCTGGTTCAACTCCCACATCTGTTTGTATTGGAAAACAAGGGTAATTCTTGGTTCCTTGAGTCAGGCCATTCGTTCAAAATTGGGGCATAGGGTTACCTGATTGGTTTCCAGTCCACATGGCGAAAAAGAAACCCTGTTTGTTCTACTGGAGGTGAGCCTGTGGCTTGGCGAAGCACCGAGGCATACATCTGGCATCTTTGTGTCAAGTAAAAGCAATTTGCCATCATGCTTCACTTCTACATCCCTGATATTAGCATCCAATAAAAATTTTAAGTGTATACCGTACAAGGCGTAGATAAGCAAGCATCACTAAAGGGAAGGCTGTGTGGGTACATAGATGTGAAGCATTACTGTTTCAAGAGAGGCTTTCTTGTGTGTAGACAAAAGGGCCCTTGTTTCTCATTGCTTGGCTCCTCCTGTTTCCAGCATACTTGTTGAGGATCTTTTTCATTGGCTTTCACAGACCAGTGTCTCGCTTCAACATCAGAACAGCTTGTGAGAACTAAAGCAGGGACCTTGGAGTTGCCATCCCTGTCAGATTTTCCATGATCAAATCTCTGATTTATTTTTGTGCTTGAAATATAGGGAAACTGAAACCAGCAAATGACAGAATTAGGTTGCAATTCAGGTGCTGATCTCTATCAACAAGAAATTCTTAAGATATAGACATGTCACATGCCTCCTTATTGTCTTTGCTGAAGGAGTTTATCTTTAATATTGTAGGATTACTGATTAGACCGAAAGTAACATCATCAAGCCGCCTCATATCTCCTCCAAACATGAGGGGAGATTTTGCAATTGCCCACAGTGTTATCTGTTCAAAGGACTCGCAAATATTTCCTACTTAAATTTACCAGACTACTTTCTTTCATAAAACAACAAATAAAACCACATAAAAACACCTGAGTCTTCTGTTCATCCAAAGTAAGATTAGAGGATCGATGGGGACCTTCATTTGAGCCTATAAACCAATCACATTAGATAGAAAGGAAACAGGAAATGCTATCTCTGGAATCATACGATGATAACAACCTTCTTAAATTGTTCAGAAAACTCATGATTTTAGTGAGAAGGCACATGTTCCATTCTTCACCAGAGAATAAACAAAGTTAGTCCCTTTACCTGGATCGGTAAGCCATCCAAAGGGAAGCATATCTAAGTCTGGCCAGGACTTCCCTTTCTGTCCTTTTCCTCCAATCTTAGAAGCCGCAGCCAAATCCCTAAGCCAACCCAAAGATTTATAAGAAGCAAGCTGTCAGAAGTCACGGATCGAAAACAGATAATTGATGTCAAAAAGTTATCAGTTGGAATGACGTACCGAGAAATATCAAAATGGGAAGCAACATCTTCCCATTTATCCCAGTCATCGCCCGTGATTCTATACATGTTGACAAGATCACTTACGTTGCTCGCCATGGCTGGTGTAACATTTGTTCCAGGAGATAAGGAATATACAACCGGGCGACTGCTTTTCTTCAAGAACTGTGCAATTGCAACACAAATGTTAAAAAAGCCCACAATGCATCCTCACAATCTTCATTTTGTTATATGATATGAAAAGATAGAAGTGGATATTAGTAAACATACACTTGATACGAATGCTATTTCATCTGGATCAAAGTCATCACCAAATGTGCAGTCGTGTTTAACTAGTAAAAGAAAAGTGATTCACAAAGCAAAAGAATGAAAAACATGTGTCAAGTAGAAAGCCACATTATCCAGAAAAAAATATTTTTTGTGCAGAATCTTAAGATACCAAAATCAACTCCCCAATCTGCATATTGATGTTGAAGTGAACTCAAAAATGCTTTCCCGGCTCCCAACCCAACATTTACACTCATAAAACCATTCTTCATCCATGCACAGGGCCTCTCCGGGATTCCAATGTCTTTGGCAAACCACTTCTTCCCATTCTCTTCATATTGTTTCCCCTGCAATCAATCCAACATTATTGCCAACGCCTCAATTGCCAAAACCCTAGATAATCATAAACCACAAAAACTTCAAATAACATCCATCTAGCCACCATTACCGACGCAATGTCTAGGATCGGCGTGTTTGCATTGTAAGCCTGCGTGCTAATGCCTCTCATAATATGTATCCCAAATTTCAAACCCAAATTATGAACTTCTGAAGCTACTTCAGTGAACCCTTTCCCATTGCTGGAAGACGGCCACCTTCCTGGGTCGGGAATCATCCTTCCCCATTCGTCAATAACATCAAAACCTAGAGAATCTGCACTTGCACCATCCACCTTCTTCCGATACCACAGATAATCCACCACCACAAACTGCTCAAAGTACCGACACGAATCCGTTATAAATCCACCAATCGACCAATCACATAAACAACAGAACAACAAACTCAACAACGTCCAGTAGTTGATAAAAGTAAAGAATTACTGGACTAATCCAGTTACCTCGTATCCGAGAGGGAGGAGACGCTGCGCCACGAGCTGCGCATTCTGAAGAAATTCTTCTTCGGAAATCGTCCAGGAAAACGAATCGTACGAGTTCCAACCTCTTGGCGGCGTTCTGGCAAGCTTTTGGCTTTTCCCAGAACTAGCAAAATTATGCATCCAACACAACGTAGTACTGTAAAAACTTCTGAGAAAAACACAATACTGCAAAAAGAGCATAAACAAAATAACTTCCCCCAAAACGCCAAAATTGCAGATCTTTCTGAACAATAAACTATCATGCTACGCTACGCTCAAATGAAATTTAAACACAGAAAAAATTTCCGATTCCCAAGAAAGATGCGCCAATCAAGAGTCCGAGGAAAAAGGAATGTGGGGAAAAGGACGTACCTTGGAGATAGAAGAATGAATAGGAATGCTACAAAGATGGCTGCCATTGTAGGAGACGAATAAAAAGAAAATTAAAGCACTGAAACATAGGAGCTGCAAGCTTAGCTTTCGGATGTATGCATATACTTATAGACTATATATGGTTTTCTGATCAACTTCACAATTTTTTTTAAAAAAATGAATAAAATTAATTTTAAAAATTATCTGAATCATAAAAATTAATTTACTTTCTATTCATTGTGGCCATTTTAGTTTTGATTAGTAGAGTATACTTTTATTTCTTCAATTTATGCGGTCAACGCATAATTTATTTATCTTTCTTATTTCACTTCTATTATTTTAAAGCTTTTCCTTGCATTAGAGGAATGGATTATTAAATCCTTGGTGAACATGAAATATACTAGGGAAAAAATATTTTTTTAGTCCTTTTTCTTTCCAAAATATCCAAATCAGTCCGTTATTAATTTTTTGTCTCATATAGTCCTCTACGTTTGCTAATTTTTTTCAATTCGGTCCTAATTATGTAATTAGCATGAAGTTGCTGATATGACCGAAGTATATCACATTTTACATATACCGTGGCAAATCTAGAGTCCCACACATAACACACTATTTTAATAAATGTTTGAAGACTGTCATTACACATCACTACTCTAAAAAATGACTCTAGCGGGTCAATTAAATCATTTTTCACTGGGATGATGTACATAGTTTCTACTTGGTTCGCATTGAGCCCTTCCTCATTGAGGTTACCCAACCCATAAAAAAAACCAACCATTCATTTGCACGCATTATATATCACAATTGGTCTTCATTATCTTGAGAAATACCAAAAACCACTGAGACCGAAAAGAAAATGCATTGCGGTAGCTGTTGACCAGAACTCCTATGTTATTGTTGTGAATGGTTGTTGTTTCTTTATGGTTGGATAACCCCAATGAGGGCTCAATGCAAACCATGTAAAAATTATGTCCATCATCCCAGTAAAGAAGGGTTCAATTGACCCACTAGAGCCTAAAGGTATTTATTAGAGTAGTGATATGTTATGGCTGCCTTCAAATATTTATTTCAAATATTTATTAATTTGGTGTGTTATTTGTGGAGACTCCAGATTGGTCACGGTGGATGTAAAATGGGATTTACTTCGGCCATGTCAGCAACCTTAGGCTAATTACGTAATTAGGACCAAATTGGAAAAAATTAGCAAACGTAGAAGACTATATGGGGCTAAAAATTACTAACGGACCGATTTGGATATTTTGGAAAGAAAAATGACTAAATATTTTTTTTTTCAAATATACTACTGCTAAACATAAGTAGAAATTTATTTATATCTGCAGAAAAATACTCATAAATTTCATATACCGGATCCAAATAAGTATAGAAAATACTGCAATTTTCAGTGTAATATCATAATATATCAAAGTAACAGTCGATTCATGCTAAATTTTTCGACATACCGATATATTCAGCATAACAAATTAGAGATTTTATATCGGTTTAAAATTTTCAAAACCCATAATTTATTTACCTTAGCCTGCTTATGGGGCCGGTTCACATCCTGACTCAGCAAATGCTGACATGCTATGTGTATGACATGGTTGTGTTTTATTTTCATTCTTTGCCAGTTCACTGTAGATATTTTCTTTATTTCCTTTTTTAATGCTCCATCAATTGTGGGCAAATTAAATGTCTTTCCAAATGTTGCTCACTGAGATTGTGGCATAAAATGGTGGAGGTTACACGTACGGTGGGCCCAGAATCTTCTCCAATTTGGATATAATTTTTTCATATTTTTTTATTTTTAATAATAGATTGTGTTGGGAATTTTTGTCTCATAGCTCCCTTATCCAGTTGGACCACATTTGGACTTAGATTTTCTCACTTTTTATGTGTTTTATAGATTAAAAAAACATAGCAAAAGAACCGACACAACACATCTCTTCTTTCCCCATCAATATCACCGAGAACGCATTCCATCCTCTTCGCAGTCACTCCATCGCCGTGTTCTGAGGTATTCGCAGCCACTCCAACGCACTCCATCCTCTTCGACACAGCAAAACATCGATTTTCTTCCCCTTGCTTATCACCGAGAACGCAAGCATTCATCTTCTCACCCATTCCATTGTCGTTTCCTGAGGTATTCGCGGCAGGTGCGCATTACGACGTTCAATTCCTCATTTCAACACTCGATTTCTCTCCTCATTCGCACGATTTTTGGTAATGTGAGTTCATTTATTAATTATTTGTTTCGGGCAAATCGATTGAGTTATGCTATTTCCTATTATTGGGTGTTTTACATTTTGGCATCATATACAACGTTCCAGTTTTTAGTTTAGTGGATTTTGATTATATTTGTTCGGTGGCTTTAGGATATTAGGGTATGGATGGAGTTTTTTATGGTGTGCTATTGTGGCGCCTGGTATTGTTAGATTGAGTGGTTTATGTGGGCATACCTTTGTTGACAATGTGATTTTTGAGATGGGGGTTTCAGGGATGGTTGCCGGGGGTTCTATTGTATAATTTTTATTGCAATGTCAAAATCCTATGGACTATGAGTCTGTTGCATTTTATCTATGTATGTTACAGTATGTGGATATGTGAAAATCTACAGTAATCACTTCGTGGACCAAAACACTTACCAATTGCTTTCCAATGGACGACTGGACGCTATGCTTCGATGCAAAATTGTCGAGTTTTGTTCTGCCTACACCCAACACCTTCATATATGCATTCTTGAAGTTGAGATTGGTCTGTGTGACCATATAGATGACCAATTTTGCATGGAATCTATTATGCCTTTTTGAGCTCTTGTATGTTATATTAGCAGTGCTCCTACCGCAGCTACTTAGTGATATCCTCTGTGTAATATTGTGTTCTGAACCTTCAGTACAGTGTTCCTCTGTCCATGGCAACGTGTTTGATTTTTTTTTTTTTTTTGCTATTTGCCTCGTCTATACGTGTTCTTTTTCTGTTCGATTAATGTTCTTTTCATGTGACAAATTGAAACTGTAATGGTTGTGCAATTCCCTGTTATGGAACATGATATGTGGCTTTGTTCAAAACGTACTTGTAAATGTCTGCGCTCTACCCCACAGCCAAATTTGGCATTTTGCTACACACTAGCTACCTTCCATTGAAAATTTCCATGTGCTGCCATTGACATTGTGATCTTCCCACATGCTTCAGATGTTCTTTTGCATGCACTGTTATGCTCTCGCTCCATATCCGTATACTGGCTTGATTTTATTTGCTAAGGAATCTAATTTTTTTGTGCTAGGTTTTCTTCCCCTATTGTCGCGACCACCATTGGGTCCTTTTTGTAGCCGACTCTGACAAGAAGAAGCTCTGGTATTTTAACAGTCGCATCCGCCAGCCCGGATTCGATGTCGGCAAATTGGTTATCAAGCGTGTCCTCCATTGCTTGAAGACTGTAGCGGAGGAGTATGGCAGCACAGACTGGTCGGTCCCGTTTCAAATTGTCACCAGCTTCCACGCGACGCAGACAGATGGACATGCGTGAGGGATTTTTATTTTATTCTACATGAGATACTTCCGGGGTCATATCCGGAATGATATGCTCATAGAATTCGTAAACAGCCGGTCGTAGATGCCCTGCGTGCAAAGTTTGCATCATATATTGTTCTTGACACGCACAAACGGTGTTTGGACAATGTCAGGGTGTTGGCAGGTGAAACTTTTGACAATTTCGCAACAAGAGTATTTTTAAAATATCCCAGGTTAAATTTATTAAATGAAGAGAGTATGATTCGTGGGAAAGTGTTTAAGGATATATTCCACTTTTTATTACTCATGTGGGGTGCTTTGATTTCAAACGGCGCTGTGGTCCTCCCCGTCATGAAACTTTTGACAAATTTCGTGGTGCAACCAGGATAGAGAGTTCAGTCTTGACCTTCAGTCTGTCACACTGAAGGTCCCTGGTATCTGCGCCATGATACTTTTCATAATTTCATGTCATGAGATTCCCTGCCATGAAACTTTCAACATACTTCCCATTATATGAGTATTTTCTGAAAAACAATAATCCCGGTTTTCAATTTTATTTAATGAAACCAAATTATGAAGGCGGAGTTGGGATTAGGGATATATTTATAGGTTGTCACGTTTTTATTACTCGTGTTAAGAAACTGTGCCCCCGAAAGCGCACGGAGTCAAAAATTGCAGTAATTTATAGTAAGTACCGGATCGTTCACTGGAGGATGTGCGATGGAAGCAGGGCCCACGTCGTTTACTAAGATTTTCCACTCGGTTACTCGATTCAAGTTTATGTTTGATTATGATCTACTTGACATAATTTAAACTAAGCTATGAAAGCAATTAAAATAGAGCAGATAAAATTATTCTAGAAAGCAAATTAAATTTGATCTAGGAACGCAATAAAATTAATCTAAGAAAGCGATTAAGATTATTCTAAGAAAGCAGATTTAAAATATGACAGAAGGGACAGGAAGGAAAGAATAAAGATTGGACAAGATTCAGATGAAACACAGTTAAACTTCCATTTTAATACACAGATCTTAGCTTGGGATAATCCTTTCAGTTAGCTAACTCTCATGCTCTCTATACCATGTTCCCTTTAACAGACAGGTACTTACAGTAAGAGTGTACATGCTCTTAAGGCAACAAATTCTAAGATACCACAGACTTACAACTGCCCTCACATGGCCATGCTGAGGCATATTATTCATCTGTGGTGGACAAGCAACACCTGACAAATCATTTATTGAAGTGTCAAGTACCGTTATCATTCCCCCATGTCACACCCAATGATTCTAATCAAGCCCTGAACTATCCTTTAACTCTCAATCCTATTAGCAGTTACACAACTCTCAATACAACCGAGTGACCTCTAACGAAAGCATTTAAAAGAAAGCGGTAAAAGAAAGCAGTAAAGAAAGCATTTAAAATCCTATCACTCAGAGGTTTTTGAAAGTCTGACCCTGGTAGTAAAAGAAAGCCCCCAGTCAGAATGACCGGGTGTGGATCAAGAATTCCCGGCTCTCAGTGAACCGCTCGCAGTGTTCACTTCCTTCCGGGTGGTTATGAGATACAAACTAATGAAACAAACTAATGGATTAGTTCGTTCCGGATGCACTCACTCAGGACTCAAAAATAGGCATTGGCAGAAGATGATAGCAGTTGAAAGGAACTCAACCCTATCTTAGAAAATAACCAAGGCCTATGTATTGTTCCTCTAGAATTATCTATCACATCGTATTTGAATCCAAGTGGACCCCATCTCAGTGTGATATTTAATACCAGATTTCCAACACAAAGCAATTTTGGAAAATAATGAATGTGAAAATCATTCCCTAAACAGGTACTAGACCCTCAATAAGAACACAGACCCTTTCAGTCTAGGCGAGACCTAATCGCTGAATCTGCTTCTAATTTCCCAAAATCAACCCCCAGTCGGATATAAATTAGTCATAACTGTGGAATTTATCCCTTACTCAGATCCGGATTTTATAAATGAATTTTTGTTGGAAATTTATTGTGAGACATCTGATTTAAATCACGACTTCTATGTCCAATGGAAGGATCCCAAAATAATATTGACCACAATATTTACATAATAATATCATGCATAAATTTATAAAGAAGTGTAAAATTAAATAACCCAAAATATAAGGTGGGTTTAGACAGAAGTTGGAATACAAAGATGAAATAGCCGGAGATGAGAAGAATTTTGGCTAAAGAGATGACAAAATAATTAGGGTTAATTGGATTGCAGTTATCTGTGGTCCAGTTCCCTAATTATTACGGTGAGATGATTTTTAGACAGTGGAATGCCTTAAATGACAGTTGCCGTCGTCAACTTAGACTCCACTGTCTGTGAATTTGGATAAAAACCTACATATTCTATTACTGCAATAATTATTAGATGACATTGGCATATATCATCTAACATTACTACAGTTCCAGATTCGGGTTTGAAATTAAAATAAAGAAAAGAAAACTGTATCCGGATAGGAGTCAGCTGAGCAGCTATTATATCCCGGATGGACGAACCGCCAAGGCTTCCACCGACCACTATCCGGACCATGCAAAATAACATCTAGTAATTAATATACAGACCACGAGCTAGTTTATCCGTGTGGGAATACCCGCCAACATTAGTCTGTTATATCTCTTACTAGCTGTTTCACACAACACGGAAAAGACAAAATAAATAAAAGAAAATATTTTTGGGTCATCTTGTATGAGAGACATTGGTTTCTCATGCAAGGGTATGGAAATAAATCCATAATTACTCTTTATGTCTAAATAATCTCTCATTCCATAATTAATTAATTAATTACAGTCCGGATTATATATTTAGATCATTAGAGTTTAATTTTTGTAGAAGAATATTTTAATGGAAATTGAACAAAGTTCTTTATATCAAATTAATCATGGGTTGAGATCATTGGATTTCAACCTCAAAATATTAATATAAAGGTTCAATTAATTAATAGGGTGAAATGGAGAATAAAAATTTGGCAAAAAGGTGCCAAGCCTGTCGAGAAACAAGCCTGTCGAGAAACAGAAATTGTGTCGCGGACCCATCCGCGACAGGAGGATCTCGACAGAGAGGTGGGAAATAAGAGAAATGGGAATATTGGAAATTAGGGTTGTCGTGTCGCGGAACAAGGAGTGTGTCGCGGACCATGGGTCCGCAACAGGGGTTCCGCGACACAAAGTGTGAAAATCCAACAAGGGCATAATTCCTGGTCACGGAACAAGGAGTGTGTCGCGGACCATGGGTCCGCGACAGGGGTTCTGCGACCAGAGCCCTTCTAGAATAAAATTGCAAGAATTTGGGTCATTGGTCGCTAATCAAGGGTTGTGTCGCGGACCATGGGTCCACGACACGGGTTCGCGACCAAGGGGTTTTAAAAATTTGTAAAAATTTTGGCAGCATAACGCCTAATATTGCATTGCGGGGGAGTGCGTTGTGATCCATGGGATCACAACGGAAAATTACGTTGCAACCCGTGGGGTTACAACGTGATGCAATACAATATGGGTGATGCAATTTTAAATAAATATGCATAAACACTTTATACTATCCCTTTATAGATCTAATACACTAAAAAAATAATAAAAACTAAAACTAAAAATAAATAAATAAACAAAAAGCACTACCTACAAACTGAACAAGAAAACAGAATGATAAAAAAAGAGACAAACGGTGGCAACAGTAATACAATAAAAAAAATATAGAACATGCTGACAACTTAAAGTTAAAAATAAAGCATACATCATATCTATCAAGGGATAATATCAAACACTCATGCATTCATTAAGCCTAATAAAGCATTAAACCTAACTAAAAATAATAGAAATGGTCAAGTGACCAAAAATAAAATAAGCAGTAAACAACCCATGGAATTTTTGGAGACATTTTCTTGATCATTCCACAAACTAAATATGGTTTAACTACATCCAATAATTGAATGTTTCAACCCAAAATACAAAAATAAGATAAACTGGAAAATGTGAACACTAGCCACACTAATTTATTACAGAAATTAAACTAAAACTACACTAAAATCTACATTGCATAAAAATAAAAATAAAACTATCTACTCTAAAAGCTACTTGAGAGCACAGTGGTGCCCAAGAACAGAAATTAAACTACAAGTGTGGCTAGGTTACTGTTCAAAGGGGTTGGGAGGTTATATTTATAGAGGAGAATAATTGAGCCCTAGGCCCATTCAAGGCCCACCAGTCGCTAAACAATTGTGCCTGTTCGCGGAACAATTCTGGTTCAAGACACAATTTTTAGCTCCAAGATGACGCACAGGAGGGGGCGATGACTGGCGGAGGAGATGCGGCTTCGGCTGTAAAAGCTCGGTCGGGAACGGAGGGAGTAGTAAGCTGAGATGGTGGTCGGAATGGGTGAGGGAGGTGGGTGAGATGGATGGAGTGTGGCGGCCGGCCGGCGGCGGCGGTGGCGGCACCGGCGAAGGGTTAGGGTTAGGGTTAGGGAGAATGTATTGGGCTTGAGTTGGTTTTTGGGCCATAGTTGGTGTTGGGCTTATGGGAATTGGAGAATTTGGACTTAAAACACTTGGTGGACTGGATCAATAATCTTGGACCAAATTGAATTAAACACCTGCAATTTAATTAAACATGGATTAGTGGATCAATTAATTTTTTAATTAAGGCAGAAAATGGAAATATAAAATAACCATAAAAATTATAGATATAAACATCAAAATATAAAATAATATAAATATGTAAATTTACTCCACTTGATTATTTTGTTTGTGTTCCGTTTAATGGATCCGTGTTCCACCGAACAGATACTACCAAACTATAATTATCAAATGTGGAATTTTTAATATTTTTATCATGTTTTTGGATTTTTTAACATAAATTTAATAAAAAGGCAATATTTTTGTGTTTTTCAATACCAGCTTATTATTTATACAAACTTGCATAAATCTGTTAAATTCAACTGCTTTCTTATTTAAATAAGACCGGAATGCGATCAAATGTCCGTATTAGACACGGAAATAGATTGAAAATAATGGTCAATTTTGGCCATTATCAGCAGGTGCTCCCCCGCCTAGTGAAGATTGTGTTGGAGAGGATGTCATTCCCATCTGTGCTGTTGCTCCCATCATTCATCCAAGTGATTGGGATCGTGGGAAGGGGAAGCAGAAAATTTAATTCCCCTGCACAACAGGACATCTATTCATCCTTTTAAAACAATAGTTCGACACTACTGTGGCTTAACATTATTTTTTGTGGTTCGGATTTTACTATTCCAGACATATTTAACCCTTTTGGACACGTTTTTCACTTATTATATAATGTTATTGAATTCCTCCTTTTACCCATTCTTGAGAATCTGTTTATTCTGTAGTGCTATTGCATGAACCCTTATATGTTCTATTTCTGGCTGAAAATGATATTCGGCTTTATGTGACATGCTCCCCTATCGCATCCGTTATTAATTCATATTTTATACATAATCTTTTTTTTTTGGTTCCTTTATTCTTTTTATATATTATTCCACTTTCGGGCACACCCTTATTATATAATTAATAAACATACGCACAGTTACACATGAATGCTGCTTTATTTTTTATAATTCTTACATGAACTCTGTAACACTATGCTATTTCATGTTGCAATGCGTGATACACTCAATAAAGGTTAGTGCTCCATTGCAGTGTACCAAATGTTCCTCTTCAAACTTCAACCCTTACAATAAATTATCTAATATTTAAGGAATATCAACGCACGTCAAATTGCCTTCACATGCGAGGACTTATCCGCTGTGTGACAGAAATTCTAAACAAAACCACACTTATAAGTTGATTCATTTTATTTCTCCCATTTTTTTTTTGTAACACGTATAAGTCATGGAAGATGAATAAGAGATATCATGCATTACAATTCCAGTAACTCCCTTATTCTACATTGTCTGGCCATCTTATGCCACTCATGCTCTTACTTCGCTTGTTTTTTCTTCTTAATAGCCCCCCGAACAACTTCCGAGATTGTTTTACGCCTTTTTTTCGGCCCAAACCTTCTAGGATTCGATTTCAACGTCAAAGCAACATCCCCACATTCTTCTGCACATTGCTTCCCACATTCACCATTACCTGCAAGTCAATTTCAAGGACAGAGTTGTCACATTGTGGTTAAAACTAGGGGTGGCAAACCACGGTATACCGAAATATCGATACCGATACCGTACTGTACCGAAATTTTCGGTATGAGTAAAAACCATACCGATACCGATACCGATACCGAAAAAATCGGTATACCGAAATTTTTGGTATCCTTTATGTATATCGTTACCAAACCGAAATTATACCGTACCGAATTTTCGGTTCTTTTACCGAAAATACCAAAAATTTTACATACCGAAAATCGTTAAATACCGTTATACCGAAAATACCGAACCATACCGAAAAAAAAAAACTGTTCCAAATGTCTTAAGTCTTAACACAACAACATTATTAATATTCAACACAAAGATTGAAAATAAAACTTCCATTTATATCTTCACTCTTCAATCTCCACCTTCTTTGAGCCTTATGAGTTGTTCAATACACAAACACAATTTCAATCGAACGTGTATTAGTAAATAGGGACAGACACTTGAAAACACAAACACATAATTGTTGGAATGAATAAACTATGGCAGAGAAAAAGAGAAGAAAACTTCAGTTATCAAATTTTATAAATTAGATTACCTGACAAAATTTGTAGAATCATACTGCATATGAAGGCATTCCAAGCTTAACAATCTCATAAAACAAATTCGTAGAATCTGAAATCAGTATAAGCAATCTTTCAAAGCTCATATGAATGATTTACAACTACATATGAAGACATTCCAGAATTTCAGAATAAAATCCATAAACAGGATCAAAACAGAATTAGCAGCCGCTGTAGAATTTTACTAATTCTGGGAAGAAAACTCAGATTCCATCTTGAAACTAACAATTAATAGTTGCAATAAAACTATGAGGGCCAGATTTCAGCAAAAGACATAAATATGCGCTGAGGATAAAATCAATTAATTGTGTAAATAAATTCAAAAGAACTGCTAAAATGACACATGAGAGGAATTGCTAAGTTGAAAATATGTATACTCGTATGTGGGTAGTTCATGAATTAAAAATTGTGGGTTGTCAATGACAGTGACCTCATTTTTATGAATGAAAAACCTGTCACGCCTTTTTCCATGTACACACATATTATATACAAATCTTGTTCTAACATTTAGATGATGTTATGTGCACCACACACATTTGCCCACATCACAATCTAGAAATCAATAACGTTATCATTCATGAAATAGAAATTCAATTACTGTTTGCATCCATTCATAAATTAAAATGTCACTCTGAAGATATATTTGCCAGTCTTATATTTATGTTTGCAATAGAGGATGTCCATGCGTATGTGTTTATGATTTCATAATAATTAATCAAATTAATCAACTATTAATTTTCACCATCAGCCAAATTAGGGCATTTCAAAATTTCAAATATCTAACATCATGTTTGAGATTTTCCCTTTCTAAAAGAAGGGGCCAGGAACACGCCTGTTCTCCGGGCCATGTTACACCTCAAAAATTATTATAAATACAGATTCGATAATGATAACCATGATAATCATAGTCAATGCAGGCAATATCAGTAGATAATATGCATGAATTCCATTCAACTATTTAAAAATCGTAAAAGGAAGCAGTAATATATAAAAACATGAGAGCATTCAATAATTACCACACGAGTGTGATGAGACGAACGCAGGGAGGGCTAACCCCAAGAGCAGAGATCCCGGATGCACAAGCACGGTGGCCGACGGAAGAATGGAGAATCGAAGTTGGGGCTGCGATGCGCCGTTGCGTGCCAGTGAAGCGTGAAGAGGCTAGGGCTAGGGCAATGTGAATGAACGAACAAATTGGGAGTTTGAGACTTGTGTTGGAGTTGGACTGCGAGAGACTTGGAGATTAGATGAGAGCTGGGCTTGGGCTGGGTTGGGATTGGGCCTTAAGATAGCTGGGCTTAAGGAGATGGATTGGTGGATTAAAAATTTAAAATAATATTAAAATTAATATTTCGGTATAGCGGTATACCGAAATACCGAAAATTATGTAATCGCCATATCGTTACCGTACCGATTTTTCGGCATACCTAAGTTTCGGTATACCTAAATTTCGGTATACCTAAATTTCAATATTTTTCGGTAATTTTTCGATACGGTAAGCTCGGTATACCGAGTTTTCGGTAATTTTTTCCAGCCCTAGTTAAAACTAGTATGATCATATTTATGATAATTAATATACTTACCTTCCTGTATAATGTCCTCCACCGCCTTGTTGCTAGCTTCACTTAGGAATGTGTTCAGTTCGTGCTCTCTGTATCACATGTAATGAGTTGTCTAGCGGCTGCCATTGCAGTGGTGACTACAACATCCCGAGCCTCTTGCGTCGCCATAGCATTCTCACCCAAACTTGCCCCATCTACACCAGCAACACAGGCTTTCACACACCACCGTCCCGGATCCCCCCACAATAACCATAACACGTAAAGCATGTCGGCATAGCACACCCCAGTTCTCGAATTTACAACATGTACAACTAATGGCCCCAACACTAAGGTTCACCATCACCTTATGCGTTTTGTTCAGGCTCTTTACCTTATTCGGGTTTGTGACAATGTAGACTTGGGTTCCTAAGAAGGCCATCTCCTTCTCTTCATGGATTTCAAACTTGAAAGACAAATCATACTCTTTGCAAAAAATGTTGAACATCGAGGGAGTATAAGATAATGAAACCGACCCCACCAGTGAGTTCCACGGATGACGTGCTGCCATGTTCTTATCCATTGACTTGAATTGTAGTTCAGCCTCGTGCGCCCTCCTGCCTTCTATCGCATGGTCGAAATGTATAAAAAATTGGGCAACATTGTCATCAACTTGGAGATGCCTGCAACAGTTACATTTTTCACTATTTGATAATTTACCAAATAATAACACAAATGCCAGATAAAAACAACAACAAACAGAAACCATTTAAATGTGAATACCGTTTCAGGGTTGCATTTGTAGACTCGCTGATCTGTGTAGTGCGCATACCAGCTGTGAATTGTCGCCGTCTCCAAGCTGATGACCAATGTTTGCGCAGTGTGTGTATGCCGTCAAGCCACCTATGTGTCCCTCCACCAAAGCATTCATCAAGCATCATTCTCCAATATTTGTCGAATTCACTTACATTTATAACTTTGTACACCAAAATATGGAAAAACTCCGCAAACCTGACCATCGCAAGCACCAAGAACATATATTAGAAGCTAAATATTCACATATGGTTAATCTTGACCATTGGTAATAGCATACCTCTTCGTGTACATCTTACTTAGGTTCTTCTTTGCATTTTCTATAATATGCCAGGTGCATAAACCATGGTAGGTTTCCGGCAGAACTTTCCAGATAGCAGCTGCCATAGCTGGATCCTGGTCTGTCATGGTGCTTCTCGGGTGAGCACCTGATAAGCATGAAAACATATTTCAAATAATTAAACAAAAACTAACCAATCAATCATATTATTAGATGGGTTTTTTTGTGCACTCACGGCCAATGCCTGATGCAGCAGAATAAAGGTTGCTCACATTAACAAATTTAAATATTGGCTTCACACAACAATTGATCCTATCTCTTACCCATGCACTACACATACACTCTCACCTTCCATACAATTGAGAAAAGTATTTAGCAACCACGCGAATGTCGCTTGTGTCTCGTCCAGTAATAGTGCAGCACCAAACACGCAACATCTCCTATGTTGATTGAATCCAACTATTAAAGCTGCAGTAGTCATATATTCCAGTTCAACATTCAAGTACAGAAACATAGCACAAAAACACAGTCACTACAACATACACATAAGCCTAAGATCACATTGAGTTGGATAAAATATTGCCTGCCCCCTTTTTCATACAATCTAATCCGTTAAATGAAAAATACATTAAATTTAACTCAATTCAGGGAACATTACCCAGTGGTCGTGCATTTTTGTTCGTGTTGAAAGTTGTGTCCATAGCTACAACATCTCCGTAAAGCTTGTAATCTTCCTTCATCTTCGAGTCAGCCCAGAAAATACTGCATATTTGCTTATCATCATCGACGTCCATGCTGTAGAAGAATTTCTGTTCCAAACGTTCCTTATCCTTGAAATATTTCAGTATGGCATGGCTTTCACCCTTTTTGACGTTTTTGCTACGCCTGCGGTTCATCATGTTTTTAAGATCGGATTTCAAGAACCCAACCTTCTCGGCACCACCCGCCATTGCCTTAATAAGCCCGTACGATTCTCCTATTGACAATCCCGCCTTCTCACCAAGGTCCGCAATTATCTCATGATGTTGCAGAATCCTACGGTTGGATCTCAACACGTGCACCGTGGTCCTATCTTGCATCGGGTGATTATGTTCATCATGGTACTTGTTCACAACATAAACCTCTCTTTTCAAATCATATTTAAATGAGATCATAGCAGTGCATCCAACACGTGTATCATCCAATATTCGTACTTTGCTTTGGCTAGATTCTCCCATAAACGATTGTTCTATCGGGTCTTTGTTCGATGGATTGACCTTGCTATTGTCCTTATACCCTTCCTTGCTACAACAATAAAGCATCCACCTTACCAAATATTTGTTTCGCGGTGCTGTTTTCTCATATTGTTTGCGCAATGAGAAACCACGGCTGTGTGCGAAGTTTATGTATGCAGTGTACGCATCTCTAACACTCTTGTATTCACAATCTTCAAATTCCTGAATGTCTGCATATTTTCATTGTAAAAAAAAAAAGAATCAGTTCTAATGATAGACCACTTGTGATGAACCTAAATTGCCCAAACCCACATCACACCCATTTGGATTTCTCTCCTGCCATTGCTTACTGTACATTACCTAAACCCTAAACCTTAAAAAAAAAATTGAGTTTACCTGTTAGAACTGGTGCCACACGGCTGCATAAGTCCGTGTTAATCACGGAAATCCCATCGGAACACGTTTCATTACCACGCACTGCATCGCCATCATCCTCCATGTTCTCAGACCCTGGAAATGCCTCCGTTTCATCACATCTCTTCGAAACATCATCTTCTCCTACAAAAGTGTGCTCCCCATGTTGTGTATCATCATATTCACCACGGCTGCCATCGGAAACCACTTTTTCGTGCAGGCTGTCCACTATGTCATCCGGGAAGTGATTCAGATCCAGCATCCTCTTGCTATGCCTGCCGCCGAATGCCCTTCTTCTTCCCACGGGTTGAATTTTGCTTCACCGAAATTCCATAACTAATTCCTCTATCAAATGGAAGTTACAAAAGATGCAATTATTTTCGCCCAGTAATTGCGGAAGCTCGTCCATAAATGGGGGACATACATATTCTCTTGCCAATTACAATTAATGGATTCGGATGGAAAGTTTTCATACCATAGAGTCGCGTAGCACCTCCTACACTATGCTGGAACATGTCTGGAAATGCAGACTATTAAGTGTCTGCATAGTAACCTAATTGCCTGCTTATTATCCGGTAGTACAGTAGTACTTAATTCCTTATTTTCTAGTTTTCATGTATTAATTATATATATGATGATGAACTTAAATCACATATGGAAACGTATGTGATATAAACTATGAAAATTAGACAGGTGCAATAATGTGATATGAAAAATATACATATCTGAATTAAAAATATCCCAGATAAATTACATGTATAGGTAAATTAAAATCTGTACTATATTTGTTTATGTTTAATTTTAAAAGCATATTTCATTAAATTAATAACGTAAATTTTATAACGTCTTTTGTTCATACAAGTTGTATTTAATATATTAAGAAAATTCAAAGTAAACTAACTTTATTATGACAAATAATTAGTGATAAGTGAATTTGTGTGACAAATTATATAATACTTTGGGCGCGTATGAAAATATTTTTATTAGGAAATATTAAAAATAATTAAAATTATATAAATACATATTTAAAATTATAAAATTATGTAATTAGTTAATATAATAAAATCATATAATTCTAGTAATAAAATAATTTCATAAATGATTTTGTTACAAGCTTAGGCCCTTATACTCGTGCTCGTGCATTGGCCCAAATCCCAATGCTGCCTCATGGGCTGAAGCAGTCGCCCTAAAACTACCTCCAACAATGATCCTCCCCACTAAGACCCAACTGCCACATCATTATTCATAAAAAGAAAATCAAAAGTGGGATGTGGTCTCCATGGGATGGTCGACCAAATGAAATATGAGACCATTTGGTCTCATCCTTCTTGGCCAATGGAATTGTGACATTTGTCTCATTCCCATTGGTCAACTAAAAATTTTAAACAAATCTCATTAAACAAGAGTTTTCTTGTAGTTCGAGAAAATAAACAAGGCGAAAGAAAGGGAAAATAAAATTTACTTACCATATGCAGTACTTCCTCTGTTTTTTAAAGATTGCTAGGGACCCACCCAACATGCAGTCCAATGCACATTTTAAACCATTAATAACTCAAATTCGGTACAAGTAAAAATTTTAAAAGTTCGATATTTAAAAACTATAAGACGAGACGAATCTAACAAGATCTCACTTGGCTATATTTTAAATTACATATACATGATAAAATTTTAAGTCAAAGTATATAAGTGAACAGTAGCATTTGTCAAACCCTAGCTAACAAAAAAAAAAAAAAAAACCGGAGGAAGCATTTGTCACTCCCTATATGAATTGGATAATAAATTTGGACTCACTCGGTTTGGGCCATTCGGCCACCCCACTCTCGTCACTTCGACTCACTCTTCACACTGTTCGAGTCACTCTTTGCTTGTTTTACATCCTTACATATACAGGGTATTTTGGTCTTTAGGGTAAAAAAAGAGTTTCACCATTTTGTAGGACATAAAAGAATTTTGAATATACAACCAACCATGTGACTGTACCATATACAGTATACAATATATGGTCATCGGTGGCCTGTAAAATAAAATTTACTGTACCATATACAGTATTGTAGTATATATATACACAACCGCAATGACTGTAAAATTTACTGGAAATAGAATTTTGAATAGCTGTGTCACCTATTTCTTCGAATAAAATTTACTGTACCATACGCTATATATATACAACCGCAACGACTGTGAAATTTATCGCAGACTGGCCTGAGCACACCGGCATCTCTCGGTATCCTTTAATCCCTAATGGAGTCCAACGCGAAGGCAACACTAATGATATGGTCGCCAGTGGAAATGGCGGCGGAGGAGGATCGGAGGAATCCGGTCATTCCAATAATTCCAAAAAGAACAAAGGAATCGATTAAGGTGAATCCTCCGCCCCCTCTTCCAAGAAAAGTAGAAAGAACCCTAGACCGCCGCTGCCGAGGCCGAACTTCGAAGACCTCGCCGCCCGGAGCCATCCGAATCAGGTCGTCCTTTGCCCCAAAGTTGCACCGACCGTCACAACGACGGCGGTCCCCGCCGAGACTTCCCCGATTGTCGCGGTTCTCCTGATAGATCCCGACGTCACGGGGCTGTCTCGTCTTGAGAATATGATAAAAATGTTGAATTATCAAGGTCGCAATTCATATTTTTCCCCTATTTTTCTTGTTCTTGTAGTCGTTCGTGTATGAAATTGTGATTATTATGATCTTTAATTTGATCTTGTGTACGTGTTTTATCTGCAGTGACTACGGCGGCTTCTTTGTAAGAAGGGTTCGACAGGCTTAGGGCGAAAAACAATGGCTTCAACGTTGTGCTGTGTGACGTTGAAGCCAAGATTAGGGATCTTGATTTTTTCGGATTTGCGTAGTATGTCAATCGTGAACTTGATCTCCCGGTTATATGTGAGTTTTTGGCTTTCGATCGATGTTTTTATTTACTTTTTATCCTTCTATTTTGTCTAAACGTGTTCGTGTTCTTGTATAAAGTGATGTCGGAGGATACCGACGTGGCCAAGGTTATGAAAGGGATCGAAAATGCGGTCCGTGCATTTCTCCAGAAGCCCATCGAGATGGAGGATGTTCAGGTCATGTGGCAGCATGTCTTCAGGAAGCAACTCATTAAAGGCAATGTTAATGACGATATGGTCGCCGGTGGAAATGGCGGCGGAGGAGGACCGGAGGAATCCGGTCGTTCCAATAATTCCAAAAAGAACAAAGGAATCGATCAAGGCGAATCCTCCGCCCCCTCTTCCAAGAAAAGTAGAAAGAACCCTAGACCGCCGCCGCCGGGGCCGAACTCCGAAGACCTCGCTGCCCGGAGCCATCCGAATCAGGCCGTCCTTTGCCCCAAAGTTGCACCGGCCGTCACAACGATGGCGGTCGCCGCCGAGACTTCCCCGATCTTTGCGGTTCTCCTGATAGATCCCGACGTCACGGGGATGTCTCGGCTTGAGAATATGATGAAAATGTTGAATTATCAAGGTTTGCAGTTCATTTTTTCCCCCTTTTTTCTTGTTCTTGTAGTCGTTCGTGTATGAAATTGTGATTATTATGATCTTTAATTTGATCTTGTGTACGTGTTTTATCTGCAGTGACTACGGCGGCTTCTTTGCAAGAAGGGTTCGACAGGCTTAGGGCGAAAAGCAATGGCTTCAATGTTGTGTTGTGTGACGTTGAAGCCAAGATGAGGGATCTTGATTTTTTCGGATTTGCGTACTATGTCAACCGTGAGCTGGATCTCCCGGTTATATGTGAGTTTTTGGCTTTCGATCGATGTATTTATTTATTTTTTGTCCTTCTATTTTTTCTAAACAACGTGTTCGTGTTATTGTATAAAGTGATGTCGGAGGATACCGACGTGGCCAAGGTTGTGAAAGGGATCAAAAATAGGGTCTGTGCATTTCTCCAGAAGCCCATCGAGATGGAGGATGTCCGGGTTATGTGGCAGCATGTCGTCAGGAAGCAACTCATTAAAGGCAATGTTAAAATCATACTCCCTCCGTCTTTTAAAAATTACAGCGGACCCACAATGCACGCAGTCCAATGCACATTTTAAATAATTTATAACTCAAGTTTGGTACAAGTAAAAATACATAACGAGACGAATCTAACAAGATCCCACTTGACTATATTTTAACTTGTATAACTATGATAAAATTTTAAGTTAAAGTGTGTGAGTGAATAGCAACCCAAACTCAAATGCTGCAACTATAAGAAAACGGAGGGAGTATAATTCTAGTCATATTGAGTACGTATAAGTCTACGAGCTAAGTAATGACCACATTGACAAATAATTTCATAAATGACTTTGTTACAGGCCTAGGCCCTTATACTCGTGCTCGTGCATTGGCCCAAATCCCAATGCTGCCTCATGGACCGAAACAGTCGCCCTAAGCTAGGACTTTAATCGGGTCCAAGTCCAAGCCTGATACATCATACAGTAGTGATACTTGTTTGGTTCGCAAGATTCATTATTTGAGCCTAGGGCCAATCTAGTTCTCAGCCTAGATCCAAGTCAAGTGACAAGTTCATTACTTTTTCTTTTTTTCCTTAACAGCTTGAAATTGTGGTGCGCCCATACAATATAATTACAAATGGAACAAACGGATGAATATGGGGTTGGGTGAGAATCAAACATTTTAGAATACAATTTATTTCCGTAATCTAAATTTTAACCTTTGTGTTTAAATTCCAAAGCCTAAATTTTTCAATTTTTTATTAAAATTTTGATTATTGATATTTTTATTTTTGAGGAGTCATTGAAGACCTGAAAAGGTGGTGGTGGAACCCATGCCACACAAATTATAAATGGAAGGGATATGAGACTGGGTGAGGATTCGAACCCCCAATCTATAGGTTGGTGGCAGGAGACTTGACCACTGGGCTAAGTCCCTAACCCCAAATACAATTATTTAAGATTATCTTAATTTAAAACTATTTCTACCTTTAACTTTAGATTTTAGTTATTTTCTAAACACAACATTCTCCGATCGAGGGATAGGCAACATAGTTTATATTGATTAAATGTTATTATTATTTTTTGAGGTAATAACTAAAATAGGCCACTAGAAGGAGTCATTTCCACTTTTGGGCCACGATATTTTGATTTAGGAAAATAGGCCACTAGAAGGATTTCGGGCCTGAATTTACGAACGAACACGAACCGAGCCAAAAATCTTAACGAGCCAATTTTCATGTTTGAACTCTGTTCGTTTAACCTTACAAACGAACTAATAACGAACGAACACGAGCCTAATCGAGCTCAGTTAACGAACCAATTATTTTATTAATAAATTTATTTGTCTTAGAATTAAATTAGGTGTGAAAATGTAATGTATATTGTAGTATAATTTATGAGAGAAATGTGAAATTAATAAAAATAAAAAATAAAAAGAACAACTAGATAAAATATTTATTTTTTATAATATATATTCCATTAAAAAAGAATTACGAACTGTTCGCGAACTTAACGAACGAACAAACAAACCAAATTATGTGTTTGAGCTCGGTTCGTTTAACTTACCGAACGAGCTGTTAACGAACGAACACGTATCGAAACGAGCTCAGCTCACGAACTGTTTGTTCTATTTACAGCTCTACTCCAATGGTAAGTCCTCCAACTCCAACCTATAGGTTGGGGGTTCAAATCCCCACCCGGTCCCCTATCCATCCCCTTTGTAATTGTGTGGATTGGGTTCCCACCACCCGTTTCAGGCCTTCAATGACTCCTAAAAAAAAAATTAAAATTGTACCTCATTACAATCACATTATATAAATTTTTAAGGTACCTTTTTTTTAACACTATTAATAGGACGGAGGGAGTAATATAAGAAATAAAATAAATATTAATTCAAATATATTATAAAATAAGTAAAACAAATACATATTCAAATAAATTAGAAAGTAAAAATAAACATGTTTTATTATAAGTATCCCAAAATTTTCGGACATGGTATTTTATGTAGGAATAATTAGTATTAAATGTAAGAAATTTTTCGGGCATATGTATGTTTGACAATTAATATTTAATTATTTTTAAAATAGAAATGAAATAAAAAAATGTTGGAACAAGAAAAAAAGAAAGTAGGACATAAATAATGTCACTGAATGTGTATTATTTATTTTAATTACATAAAATAAAAAAATAATTCAAAAAAACTAAAATAGGCCACCAGAAGGAGTCATTTCCACTTTTAGGCCATCGTGGCCCGAATTCCAGCCCAATGGCCTAAATTCATGCCCAAAATCCTTCTAATGGCCTCTTTCCCTAAATCAAAATATGGTGGCCCAAAAGTGGAAATGACTCCTTCTGGTGGTCTATTTTATTTATTACCTCTTATTTTTTTTTGCTAAACACAAAAAAAAAGGTGGTGGGTATTCTTTTAGAGGTGTTTGTATAATCAATTATTTTTTATTGTATCATTCTTATCAATTAAGTAGAAAACTTAAAATACTCTGTAGGATATAATTAATTTTGATTATTTAAATATTATTTTAGCATAATAACAATGACCTATTAAGAAAAGAAAATTTTGGGATGAAGACTTTGCCTAATGGAACAAGGCTGTTTGTTTTGCTTTTTTTTTTTTTATTATTCCTTTTGACTTTTGCTTCTTTGAAAAGTCATTATTTATTTTTTTTCTAGCCATTTGTTTTGCCTTTTTAAAATCGTTAAAGGAGAAGCAAAAGTTGAAATTCTAATTTTTTTTTTAAAGTAAGTAGGGGTTACTTTAAAAAAAATGAGAAGTCACTTTAGGTATAAAAATATAAAAATATCCTTATTTAATAAGGAAGTAAAATAAATGATAAATATCCTTATAATATTTATTCCATTTTATACGCATAATTCATTCAAACATGTTTCCGTTGAAAAATAATTTTAATTTTATCTATTCAAATAATTATTTGGGCTGCTTTTGCTTTTAAGTTCCTATCTCCACTTTCAACTTTTAGGTTGGATTTTAATTTCCTATCCGGTCTCATATCATTTTCCTTTATTCTTATACTCATTTTCTAGTCTGAATAGATTCTTCTAAAAAAAATGTAAATAATTCTTCGAAAAACAAGGCAACCTTTTTTTTTTTTTTTTTCCTTTATTTCCCTCCGTTAAAAAATTACAGTATAAATACTGTAGCGAAGGGGTTCTTGTGTAGACTGTAGTCCATCACTCTGTCACTCAGTCGTCTCGAGGGTTTAAAGAAACCCATTTGCCTTCACACTCCCTCGCACCCGACGATTGTCGTCTAACCACAATTCCGAGGCGGAATTAGGTGATTCAACCTTGAACGAGCCATGGAGGAGAGCAAGAGGATTCGAATACGATTCAGAGATGATGACATTTTAAGCGAAACCCAGAAATCCGAGAGCTTGGAGCGGAGCTGGCTTCTTTTGAAACCCCGCCACCACCTCACCGTTTCCGATTTAACCGCTCACCTCCTCGAAGCTTTTCAACTCTACCACTCCTGCCCTCATGGCCTTCTTCTCTCCGTAAGACCTTAGAACCCCCACACCTTTTATTTTATGTGTTAGAGTCATCGTGTATTAGTTTTGTTTTTGAAGTTTGGGATTATGTATTCGATATTGGACGGATCTTTTGGCCATGCCGTGTCTCTGGCCTTAGATTGTCTGTGTGACTTGTATCTGTTAGTGCATTGACAATTGCTTCTCGTTGAATTGCTTTGATAGTGGGAATTTCTCACTTTCGCAGGTAGCGATGATTGTTTTTCATTGTTGGGAAGATTAATGCTAGGCTAATCGATTTTGGGGATGCATTTTAATCCCACCTCCGGTGATGGGAATAAGGATTCAACTCATTGTTAAACAGTTGCTGTGGGTTATCTCAAACTTTATGGTCCAGCCAATTAAAAATTCATGTTGCTTTTGGAATAATTAACTTTTTCATTTTGGTGTTTCCCCCTTCTTCCTTTTGGTTTAGTTTTCTCCATTTTTGTTTTATGTGAAACCTTTTGTAAACAAGGGGTTCCTGCCTGCCACCTTCAGCTATATTGGTGATTAATAATTTGCAAGAAAAAGGAAAAAGGAAAGTAAAATTTTGCAATTTGATTTTTGGCTTGTGCACAAATTTTGAATTGTATGACTTTAGAGAAAGAAGTTGCTAGTTTGTCAACTTTAGGTTATAACCTATTTTGGGGTTTTTGGCAGATATCCAGGTTTATGTTGCCGCCTTTTGAATCTACTTGCATTATAAAGGACAATGAAATTATCAGGTGAGTATGACTGTGTCTTATAGTAAATATTCCTTAAAGCCTCATTTTCATGAGGAGCTTATGGGGAAAGAATATGATATTAACAATTTGACTTTTCAGTGTTTCAAAGAGAAGGCAGATTTTGCCCATAGAGGCTGATAATGCTTCTAATGAATTGAAGAAATTGAAAGCTTTGGAGAAGCAACCTGTAACTAATGGGATATTGCTGTTAGAAAATGAGGAATTTGAGAAGGAAGGTGGTTATGAGAGTGAGAATAATGAAGAAGAGCAGTTGATGGACATTGCAGGTCCTTCAGGTGTAAAGGAAGAGCGAAATCATCGTAAAAGAAAAGCGCCAGAGAAGCTTCAAGGCTCTAGGTATGTGATTTTTGATTGGTACATTACTTGATTTTTGATAAGTGTGTTCATAATTTATCCGATGATTTGTGAACCCTCTCTCATGTTTGATAAAGGAAGAAGAAGCAGCGCTCTGAGGCAAACAATGTCCAAACAGAGAAGGCTGAGAACTCTCTTAAAAGAAGTGTCCATACCAAAAAGAATAGTATTTCCTCTGAGGAGGAAAAAGATGATTCAAGTGACGAAGATGATGCTCAATCGAGTGACAAGAATGATGTGTAGGTCAAATGCAGTTGTAGTTTTTATCCTTCCTGAATCTTTCTTGAAGGTCTCAGCATCTTTTTAATTTGCCAGCTGCGAGTGGTCGGAGTTCCAAGTTTAAAGAAATTGAAATCTGGGAGGAAAAAAAAAAGCACACTAATATTTTGGAATATCAATGGCCAAACAAATGATGATCAGAGAGTTCAACTTATGATTCGTCTTCACCTGTTGTCATGTGTGTGTAATCAGGTTGATTTAATAGGAACTTCCTACTTTTTAAATGGTGTCCCTAATCATGGGATTATAGATCCCGGGATTAGTAGTAATTTTGGTTCAGCAGAGAATCTGACCGACATAAACTTTCAACAGAGTTTCGAGGACCTTGAAGCTCTATTTTGATCTTGCAACCTAGACTCGGGAAGCAGGATATCCTTGTTAGAAGCTAACATAAAATTTGAATTGTTACATTTATATCTTCTATTATCTATTCCTGGAGTTGATTTCTCACTTCACAGTTGTCAATTCCAATCATTTATCATTTTTTCAGTTTGCTGCACAGCTGCACTACTCTTTAAGGTGGCAGCTGGTAGGAAATAGACTGAATGAGTGGACACTGTATTTCTCAGATAGTTTAATCTGGACTTGGAATGAGTTCCTTGAATGAAATGGGTTTTGGTTTCGTGGGAGGTGAGACAACCATAGTGTTCCTTGTGTCTTTCGAAGTTTTATTTGACCATAGGTTTTAGCAAGCTTGTAGGAAAATTGCACTAATTGTTGGAAACTTTCTCGAATAGTCTATACCTTGTTATTATGTGAATAGTCAGCACAAAAACCATTTAGTTTATTTACTAAGATTAGCAGGTCCTGAATACATAATTAAGTGGAAACAAGAATAGTTTTTAGAAACAGGGAAGTAATTGTGGTATCAGACATTTGTGAAATGAATATGCTACTTGAGTAAGTTATTAGGGAAAAGTTGCAGTCTTGAGTCTTCACATATGAAAACTTTATATAAAGATTGAAGTTTACACAAAGAAAACTGAGCCTTAAGTGACTGCATCTGTTAGAAAGTTTTCCATCGAAGATTTCATAAAATTTCCTTATGAAGGTGGAGAGGTCAGAGGAGTAACAATGTAGAATCTTGAGCCGACTTGAATGGACAATAGAACCATTTATCGTACTGAGAGCTGAGAGCACCCCTTTCGATTCTGCTCTGCGTTTGCTATAATTTCTTTTTAAGGACTTTCTACAGTCTTTTATGATTGTTATCTTTTATGATTGTTATGTATAGCTTCATTTTCGGATTTCTTTTACGTCTAGCTATGATGTGCATGGTTCTTTTCGTTTCTATGCTCATTTTTATTGCAGTCATTTAACTTATGCATTTTGAAATCTGTCTTGCCCTCATATATTCAGAAATGATAAAGAGAATGCCAAGGAGAATGCAGATACCAAAATGACCCCTAAAGAAAAGGTCAGCACATCATTATTTTTATGGATATGTATGTCGATCTCTTTGATGTTTATTGTTACATTGTTCTTTATGTTAACAACAGTTACCGAACATTGTAACCTCATGTTAAGCACTTCAATCGGAGTCATTACCTGTATATGTATTACCCGAGGATGCTGTTATATACTGAACTATCATTTTTTGATTGCTCAAGGTTCCCCGTGATCTTTATGGTGCTTCCAACTTGGTAACTGTCAATGTGATGCTTTGCAAATTTAACTTGCATATTAAGACCATTTTTGTGTGTGTGTATGCTTCATGTACAGTGTAGTAGTTTCTCTTTCCACTCTCTAAATTTCAATGTTAAGATGTGTTAAGAAAGGATTTGGAAGGGTACATTTCCTTTCTTTTCCTCTCAAAATCATAATTGGGTGGATTTGGAAGGAAAAGATTGTGTAATTATCATATTATCATTATTTCACCTTCACATTCTAACATTCGTTATATATTAAGCAATAATGGGCAAGATTATTAAATATACATTTTCCTTTATTTTCTTTCTTTTCCCCAACTAAAGAACATAATTTTCCTTATATTCCTTTCAACTCGAGCATACATGTTTTAAAAAAATTATAGTATTTCCCCTTATTTTCCTTTTCCTTCCCTTCCCTTTCTTTTACTTGGTTTTAAACTCGAGAACATATTTTTTATTTGTCTCCTTTTCCTTTCCTTTCCCTCCTTTAAACAACTCGAGAACACACTAGGGAGGTATATTCTTTCCTATCAAGCTTGCATCAGCTCCCCTGTTGGCCTAATACAGTAATACTTACATTTCATTTAACCTGATTGATCCTGTTCTCTTTCATTTTTTACTTGTCAACAAAAAATCCCATGGACCTGAAGGTATTATATTCTCTATATGTTGCAGGCTCCAAGCAGAAGCGCTAGGCGGAAGTATGCGAAAAGGAAGTTTCTGCAGGAAATGAAAAAAATTCAGATGCAAAATGTGAACTGTGAATCAGAGGGTCTTGTAAGCCATTACATTTGCATTATATACTCCTGCAGCACAAGTAGTTTACAAATTGTATATATCTTAACATTCTTCGTTTTGCAGCGGAATTGGAAAGCGGACCAAGCTAAAAAAACCAAGGTGGAAAAAGGAAAGGTCAGGATTCAGTACTCATACATCTGTGTATTCTTATCTCCATTAAAATGAATGACTGAATGCTTTGATCTTACAGGAAAAGTGGAAAAAACAGCAACCTGATGCTGAAATGAACGACGATGGCCAACCAAAAGGATTGGTGAGTAAATCTGTTTGCTCAATCTTTGTCTGTTTATCAATGTTATTCATGAAAGGTCTCGTTGATAATACAGCTTCACTGGATGCGATCTCCTCAAGACAATAGGTTTGTGAAGGAGAAAAAACGTGGCCGAAAAAATCAGAAGGTTTATTTCCCCAAACATGCAAATGAATATTGGGATGCCAATAAGCAACAAAATCAAAAGAGTGATAACCATGAGCAGCCAAATCAGAATAGCAATGGGATTGAGCAACCAACTCAAAATGATGGGGATGTGTCTCAACCACTAAGTCCAAAAAATTGTGTGGCTGATGATAATCAAAATACTGTTGCATCTGAGAAATTAAACGAAGAAAGTGATGAGGAGGGTGAAATTGTTCCGATTGAAGAAAGTGATGAAGAGGGTGAAATTGTTCCAATTGAAATAAGGCCAGGACACATTCGCTTTGAGCCTCTGTCAAAAGGTTTAACTCTTTGTCTAAATTTGTGTTTATGCATCCGATGTTATTATGGTTTTAGTTTACTTGGGATGTTTTATGTATACATGTAATCTATTCACTGATTATGAGTCACTAAAATTTCTCATCTATTGTTTAAGTTAACAATATTTTGCTGGTCGTGATGTTCCTGAGAAGAATAGCTTTAATAACTGCACCACTTCTGCATTTCACGCAATCCAATAAATATTTTTAACCAGTAATAACTCATATTATATATAAGTAAAAATTATACAAATTGATATTCTAATACTACTTGATTAGACGAATCTAACAAGATCTGATTTGATTATGCTTTTTTCTTATATAACTATGTTAAAAAAATTGATCAAAATTACTCAATTAATAGTTAGCACTACGCGAATGTAGCAATTAAATGAGAACGGAGGAAGTATTTAGTTTACCACAATTGCATCTCCTTGTATGATTCTAACTTGAAGACAGTGTATAAGCTTTCATGCTTCTTCTCATTGAGATGGCTTTATTTGCATCCGAACAATACTACTTTATATTCTAGTCAGTGATCAGCATTTTTTTTATCTGATGATATAAAACCAAACTCTTCTTGTGTTGCTTTCTTACGGTAATTTTTGGACTTTTCTGTAGTATGTGTTCTTTGGCTTTGCCTATGTAGGATTGGGTTTGTGCAATTCCACCATGTGAACAGATCACAGAATTCCTTTAATTTATTTTTACTGTTGCAGAATCAGGACAAGCTGTTAAGGAAAAGCATGCCCCTCCAGTACGTTTACTATCGTTTATTGGAATATTTGCTCACCTTTGGATTTACTATATTGTACAATTTCTTGAATCATATCCTGAATCTGTATTTTTTTTCCATCAGGAAAAAACATTCCATTGGAATGGTGTCACTAGCAAGAAAAAAGGCCAAAAGTGGGGACAAAACAATCATTCATTTGTTCCACAAAATGATGCCAAAAACTCAACTAAAGTGCACTCTGAAATGTTGGTTAATGTAAAAGATAAAGTGGATGCAGGAATTGATTTGGATAAGCTTCCACCTCTTACCAGCACGCCTAAGGTACGTCGCATTCCCATGTCATGCATAATATTGCATCTGCTTAATATATGGCTCCATAATTGAAGGTAAGATTTTGCAGAAATCACCAGTGATAATACAGCGTCTTATAGCAACTCCTTAACTGATATGCTTCATTTTGCAGGAGGGTGATGTCATTGCATATCGCATTCTGGAGCTTTCATCGACCTGGACACCTGAGCTTTCTGCTCTTCGAGTATTGACAAATTGAATATGTATTATATTTATCCTGTACTGTGCATCTCACAGTACTGATGGGCTTTTGGCAAATCCTTTTGAAATAGGTTGGGAAAGTATCCTGGTATGATGCTCGATCTAATCAAACGTTGCTGGTGCCTGTTCCCGGATATCCAATTTTTTCTAAGAAAGCAAATGAGGATGAAACTGAAGAACCCCATGACTCTCTTTACAGAGAAGATGGTTCATTGGAGGTATGATGCCTTGAACATTCTCTCTGTTTTGTTCCTCTGGGGAGATTCAAAAGCCACTAATTCGTGTTTTGAGCCACTAATTGTTTGTATTTTGTTGGTGCAGATTGACTTTGCATCGCTTATTGATGCACGGGTCTTTGATAATGGGAGATCAGCAGCAACAGATGAACCACCAAGTACAGCGAGTGAATGCAATATGGGCAATGAAAATCTATCAGAAACGGTGTTGCTTTGCAGCAATAGCCAAGAAGTTATACCAAACCTAGGTATATGCTAGTTTTCACTGCATAGTTTGATGCTAAATCTCTGTAAGGTAAATCTAGTTTAACCAAGAATATTGAAATTATTTTCATCTGGATAACTATTCCACCTTCAGGGATTGTAGAATCAAACCAGAGTAAAGAAACAGAGTTTCCTAATTCAGGTATTTTCTGCCTGCTTATATACAATACTACAGATCCATTTTCTCTGAGGGACAATTCACTAATTAACTTCCTTTTAGACACTGGTGGCACTAACATCTGGGACCAAATCAGTGAGGCTCTAAATTCTAAGAAGGAACAACTGTCTAAAGAAAATGGCTGGGGCAAAACACCTCCCAAGAAGGTGCAGCCATCGCAGGAAAACAAATGGGGGGAGAATGCTAGAATTGTAAAGCCACCACCAGGAAATAATTGGGGGAAGAATGGTAAGAAGGTAAACCCACCAGAGGATGGTTCTGTCAAGCAGAGTCCAGGCGGTAAACCATGGTCGTATAAAGCTCTGAGAGGCAGTGCTCTTGGACCAACAATGGCTATGCTCAGGTCCAGGAGGGATGTGTGAGAATGAGTTATTTTCTGCAAGAAGCTACTGTTCAATGTTTCAAGTACTACTGCATTGTAGCCTCTATTTTGCTTCTCTCCCGTTGGGCTAGATTTGCAGGCTGCGTTAACTAGTGGCACTCTCCCTTGAGGTTTCTTGTTTGTGGCCACAAACAAATTATTTAAGATGGTGTGGTTGTAATGGATCTCTATTAGAAATCTCAACTTCGTTTCACTGCAAAATTTGGACTTTTCTACACATAAATTTCCTGTCTATTCTACATGTATTTCCCACCCAGGTAGCTGAAGAGTAAGAAATCCAGTCACTACTTGAATGATACCTGCGTAAGAAAATAGATAGCATTTGAATCCATAGAAATAAAGTATACTTCATAAAATAAGAGACAATGGCAGCAGTTGCATCCAAATGGCCTTTGTTTAAATCTAAAACAGGTACGTTCCACTAGTTTACAAACGATTATGAGGCGGTAATAATTTGAAAATGGCAACTATGACAACTGAAAAATTGGCTATTCATCTATGCATCACTGGAGACAGAGAAACAGCTTATTACGATGAGAGATTCTTGCAATTCCCACCCTTTTGAAAATACAAGATAATTTATTTATCTGTACATTGTGTTCTACAAATTAAAACAGTGCGTTTCTTCTTCAGTACATCTCACAAGCAGAACAAGGAACTTTTCCTGCTTTGGGATGCCAATGCAGACTCATTAGAGCTGGCTACAAGTTCATTCTTTTTGCAATCTAAGGATCCTGTCTACCTGTATCTTCTAAATTTACTCGACACGGCTATATAGATGCTTTGCTGGCTCCTTGTTAGAAGGGAAGCAGGCCAAATGAGAAAGAAGCTGCTCTGGTTCATCACCTTCCTTCACTATCTGGAGTGACATGAATGCCCAAAGCATGAGTTAGTACTACAGCAAATTCAAACCATGGTTTCCAGATAACTCATTAAAAATTATTGCATCAAAGAGAATAAATTAACCGAGAACACTCAATTACACACACAAATGCGCAAATGTATATTTATATATTTGATGTTTTTCCCATCAAAATATTTTCTTTCCATCAAATAAGGCAAGTTTGCGAATTGCGAGTGAAATTAGATGATTCTTGGTCAGGCAAGGCATGCTTAAGGATAAATAAGTCACACGGCAATCCCATTTTGTGCTCATTCACACAGCCGTAGCAGACACATTAACACATCATGTCTATGAAGTATGAATAGATATTCATGTCTATGAAGTATGAATAGATATTCTTCTCTTCAGGCAATCAGATTATTCACAGATAGCATCAGAAGCATGCGTCTGGGGGGTAAAATGATCATATATTAAAAAAAAAAAAAAAAAAAAAAAAAAAAAAAAAAAAAAGAAGGAGAAGAAAGAAAGAAAGAAAGAAAGAAAATGGGAACCACTACAAACAGTGGCGGAAAAGAGGATCTAAGGGGCATGCAAAATCAAGCCAACTCTAAGGAATGGGAAGTGAAACAACAAAAAGTGATCTTCCAGTGGCTCAACGCAAGTTTGTTAGGATGATAAAGAACTTGTCATTCCACATGGAGCACTTAATTTACAATAACAAATACTAGAAACCTAGAAATCCAACACAGTCAGACATAAAACAAAATGAAAATTCGTATTTTGCGTTTGATTGCATTAGGAATTTGAAATTTGAATAAGAGAACAATAAAGAAGCAACACATTTCATATGTTTGCTTATATTTACAGAAGCATGCGTCAAATAATGGGTGTTTGTAATTTGGGTGTGGGCACCCATGTTCAAGGCTTCAAGCAAGTACAAAAAAATTAAAACTATGGATATCATTGTTATGCACACGTTATCCTCACCCTTTCATGTGCTCTAACAGACCTGGTCATTTGCACAGTGCAGGAGCAAAAAAGAAAATAACAACAAAAGAATGGTTCTAGATCTTCCCATGTAACAGGCAAGGCATTGTGATTATTGCATTGAAAAATTCCACCCAAATTAAGATTTTTTATACGTAAATTATATCACCAGTCGAACAAATTATCTATAAAGAGCACAAAATAAGATAAAATGACATACTATCTATTTAAACACAAGTGGTACCTTAATTTGAGCATCCTGGCTAAAACCCTTTTCAACAAGAACATTCCGAACAATGATTTCTTCAAGGATATATTTGCCATCGTATTTGCTACCATTTTCTTGTGATGATACATCATGCCCTATCCATACATAAAAAACTTCAGCCGTTTTTGGTTCGGAAGTGACTGCAGGCATATGTATAATGTATGTGGCTCGAGAATCAAGGATGCTGCAAGGCATGCTGACTTTAAGCATCGAGGGCCACCGGTAGACGACTGGGTTAATCACATCAGTTATAATAGTCAAATCACTAGACATGCATTGATATCTGTCACATGTCTCGTTATCTGGTAATCCATTTAGAACTCCACTATCCTCCATACAGTTATTTGCAACTGAAAGTGGCTCTTCTCCATCCGTATCAGCAGAAAGCTTAAAACTTCCGGTGTTTCCTTCAAAACTATTGATCTTATTGACTTCTTGGTGGTTTGTCATTTTTACTGAAATTCTAGGTGCTTCGTCAATTGAAGGCAAACTCATTCGAGGTGGAATGTTACTACCCCTATGCCCTGCAAGGGAGATGAAAGAGTCTCCTCCAGTATCTGGGCATAAACTTGTGGATTTTGAAACAAGAGGTGCCTCTTTTGGTGAAGGCGAAGTTGCATTGTCAGGTAAATCTGTATTTTCACCCACAGAACCAACACCTTCCTCTAGGGGCCCACTCTTATTATGATCCATATCTGTGGATTCAAGTCCATGGGGTGATGGCTGAGGAGATACAGAAGATAAGTCAGACCAATTAGATGATGAAGGAGAGAAGGAAAATGAACTCGAAATGTCAGATGTTGAAGGGGAGAGTGACGGAGAAGTCGTGTTGGAGTGAGGCTTATTAACAAGAAATGATGAAAACGAATCCACCAAACTGAATGATGGTGATCTTGACAAGTTAGTATCAGAATCCACTTCTTTACCATTGTTGTTATTCCAACTCGGACTGCTGATTACATATGAAGAAACTGAATCTGGTGATTCACACTGACCACTTGAAGGTGAGTCAAAGTCTTCAACTTCTTTACAAGCATCCGGTGTTTCTTTTCCATCAGGAATCCGTACAGTACTAGAGTTCAGTTTAGAAGAAGTTATGAGTTCTTTAACAACACCCTTGGAGAACTTCTTTCTCAATCTATTCCAACCATTTTCTCTGGCAGGAAGACACATCTCAGATCCTGCTCCTGATAATGGAAATGGTGGTACAACTCCACCAGAAAGGGCTCCATTAAAGATTTCAAAATCTACATCATACTCAGCGACCTTCTTTTGATCAGGATACGGATGCTCGGTGGAAGGTACAATCTTAGGCCCTGAAAACAAATTTGTTTTTTCCTCAGCCTTTACTTGACACTCATCAGTTGGACACTTGCTGTAGCTAAAAGCAACCCAGAATTCAGATGTTTCCTCACCCTCTTTCACAATTTTTACTGGACCTTGTGCCCTTTCATAACGTATGACTTGGGTGGCAGCATCCTTGGCATTTTCTGACATCATCGTGGGGCAATGCTCCCCAACCCACACATATAAAGCTGACGGTATGTGAACAATGAATGCTCCACGAGAATCTAGTTTATCTCGGCCTGGTTCACTCAACATTTTTGGCACGAGATGAAGGGGGTCGTACGGTGAATGAGGTGCCATCCTATACATTCTAAGGACAGATGTTGGGCTTGCAGGAAGTGCATGAACACGCTTCTGGCACTGCAACAGTTGGCAAGCAAATCCCACATTTGGGTTAGTGACTCCTCGGGCAGCTTTGACATGTTGGAATGCATCATCAAAACTCTGCCCCTCTTTCCACATAAGATATGCAATCACCAGTGATGTTGACCGAGATACTCCCTGATAACAGTGAACAAAGACACGCCCACCCTGTTCTCTAACATCTTCAAAATAATCAAACACATCATAGAAAATGCTGGTGATATCTTCAGATGGGCAATCCTGCAGCCAGAGAGTCTTGTAAACTAGATCGTTCCTAAAATATTCTGGGCAAGAAAACCCCACACAGTTAAGCACATGCGTTATCCCATTTTGGCGTAGGACTTCTCGATTCTTGGCAATTGCATCACTCCCCAAATAGATGTGATCCAAAATCCTGGAGCATTCCTTATTAAAAAATGCAAGCTTGTCTTTTGTAAATTCAAATTCTATTGGAGGTTGATCTGAGGTTGAACTTTCACGCGGTGTTATGGATCCACGCCTTGCACCAGGAGTAGGAGGGTTTGGCCATACCCCAAGATCATCTGAACCAGCTTTGGGCCATTCCTCAATGTTCGGTCGGACAATAGACAGAGGTTGAAGTGGAGGCAAACAAGCACGAGCCTTGCTGTTCCATTGTGGCTTAGAAGTAGCAGACTTTCTTGGCGGTCGCTCAGTCCATGACATAGACCTCGAGTACTTCCAACTAGCACTCGGCGCTTGATCCTTCTCTTCTTCCCTTATCATTGTAAAATTTTCACTTGATACTCTGTAAGAAACAAATTAGATCCATCTCAGTACAGCAGTATGAACCCACGCAACACACAAATATGACCTTCAAGGAATTGTAACAGCAATAAAAATCAGAGAATGATTATGAATTGTAACAACAGGACACCAAAAACAAAAATTTCAAGCTTCAACAACAAAACCTCTGATAAAATCACCCTTCAACTATCCATAGAAAGCCCCAAGTTGAGGGGCTAAACCTAGAAAAGCACAACTTGCAACCAAATTCCCCCAGGAAAATACTTCACAGAAACCCCACAAACAAAATAAATCCCACCCGGTCTTCAAGGCTGCTCTTTTTTTATTTTTTATTTTTTTTTTAAAAAAAAAAAGGAAAAACAAAGAACAAAATCGCCTCAATTTCTCATCCAAAACCTTGACCCAGTATTCTTTATTTCCTCTTGACCCGCAACAGGAAAGAAAATTCAAACCCAACCACAGCTAACACAAGTAAAGACACATCTTAAAATAGCCATCAATTGGACAGCAAATTTAACATAAAATCCAAGAAAAAACACAGTCACACGTGGTGTTCATCAATCGCTCAAAACCCATCTGAACAAAACCAGAAAAAATAACAGAAAAACCATAAAAACTTACATAAACTAGCTTAATCGTCGCCGAGCACAGGCAACTGCAGACATTTGATTCCCGCGGATAAAAACATGGGACGAAATAATTGGTATTGAAATTCGTAAAAGAAGAACCCAGTAAAAGAAAAAAAGAGAAGGGTTGGGGGGTGAGGAAGAGAAGGCTGAAATGGAAATGGGGGAAAAAGACGAAAGGGTCCGTTGAACGAAAGGGTAGAGAAAAAGAAAAGGGAATAGTAGCAGTCGATAGTCTCATACACCGGGTGAAAGGTTATGACAAATAGGCAAGAAACCAATTTTACAAAAATTAATAATTAAAGAAATAAATAAAAAAGATAAATGAAGACAGGTTGGCACTATTATAGATCTGGACACTTGAATTGGTCAAACTGCCACGTCATTATTTGACCCGTTATTTATTTATTTTTCCACCCAACTTTTTAATTGACATAATCTTTGCGTGATTATTTATTCTTCAATTTGCATAATAATAATATAATACTTAAAAAATGAATATTTCTACCCATTATAAATTATATAAAAAAACAAAAAATAATAAGATAATAAAATTTTGAATTAAGACCCTTAATCCAAAAGAAAGAAGCATCTTTGTGTTTTTTTGTTATAAGTGGCGAATGATGATATATGAAGCATCTTTGTTTAATTTTAATTAACTTTATTAACTATTGGAATTTAGAAAATGCATTTTGGTATAAGTTCCTTTGAAGCTTGAGGGATGATATTATAAAACAATTTTCTTTTAAATTAATAAATTAGAGATGAGGTGGGTCATTGGGGTTTTATACCACAATGTTGTAGTCATTAGTCATTAGTATTAAGAAAAGGGGGAAAATAGTGATGAGATATATTAAAGTAATCATTGATTGATGAAACTAATAGTGAAAGAAAATATTATTAATGTTAGAAGAGTATATTAAATCAATCCCATCATTTGGTGCTATTAATTCCACATTCATGGCGTTGAATCCCGACATTTGTTGGGCTGAATCAGCTTCTGTTGAAGTGTTGAATGAAGCTTTATATGTGGTGAAAGAAGTTGAAAGAATGTTTTGTATGTGCTGAGTATTTTTATACAACACAGACAACATTAAATACTCAGCACACGCCTCATTAACATCCAATATGTGAATGTCACTCATGCTTTTGTTGTATCTTTATTATACTAGTAAGTAAGTACTTCCCCGTTCCTTAATATTTGCCACAGACCCACATTTTACGCAATCCAATACACGTTTTTTATCCGTAATAACTCAAATTCCATACAACTAAAAATTATGAAAATTTAATATTCTAAATCTATGCGATTAGACGAATCCAACAAGATCCGACTTGACTATATTTTATTTTATATAATTTTGTTAAAAAGTCAAATCAAAGTTACTTAATGAACAGGGACAAAACCCCCAACGTGTCAATTATAAAGGAACGGATGAAGTATAATTTTAGAGTATTACATGTACATTAATTTGTACATTAATTTATTAAATTTGAAATAATGAATTTAATTCTAGTTGGACAAAAATATCTAAAATATAGCATTCAATTTGAATAATATAATTCTAAATGATTGAGAGTAACAATTTTGAATACTACGTACTAGTACAAACATATACCCCCATTATAAAAAATTTGCCTAATGCAAATGTGCAAAGAAATATTCCTAAACAATGGGAAATTTTCGGTTTTACCAATAACATTATTATTAATGCTTTTCTGAAAGTGTTTATGAATTTTTTTTTTAAAAAAATTATTTTATGTATGTTATTTTAAAATATGGTATATAAATACTTGGAAAGGATGTATATTGGTCATTTATATTAATCTTGTCAAACTATTTTAGGGTTGCTTGTTTCAATCATACTTTTTTCTTTTATTTACAAAGTCACAAATTTATCATTCCAACGTAATCTCTTGTTTATTTTTAAGATTATAGATTTTAATTATTTATTGGTCTGACATTATTATTCTTAATAAGTACAATTATAATCTTAATTAAAAGGGTGACATAGAAAAATTATATTAATCAATCTCATCCTGTGATTCTATGAACAATGAATACCCCTAAAGATATTAAGTACCTAATATGCACCTTTAAGAGGGATGAGGACATAGCCCAAACGGTTAAGTCCCTTGACTTCCAACGGAAGGTTGGAAGTTCGATTCCCACCGGCCCCCTATCCCTCCCTTTATTTCCCATTTGTAATTGTGTGGCATGGGCTCCCACCACCCATTTCCAGGCCTTCAATGGCTCCTCCAAAAAAAATATGCACCTTTAAGAACAAAAAAAAAGAAAAACAAAAACAAAAAATTAAAAATTAAAAATACATGTTTATAATGACATCAATGACCCATACTTAAAGAAAGGACAATGCCATTGGGTTGATAAGGCCATAAGGGGAAAAAATGCCAAAAAGGTGCCATAACTATTCCTATTTTCAGATTTGGTACCATAAGTTTGGAGTTTTCTAATTTGGTGTCATAACTTTGCTAATATTCTCTAAAATGGTCACATCAAGCCTTAATCACCCATATTTACCGACGAGGTACGAGATTAGTGTACATAATTAATTTAATTGTATCATTTAGGTGTCATGCAGGCATTGACTGAGTTTGACATACAGATGTGGACACTTTCTGACCATATTTCAGATTTAAAGGCGTCCTTCGCACTCTGCAAGTACGCACCAAATGGGCTAGAAAGTATGCACATGTGTAGATTAAACTCAGTCAATGCCTTAGTGTCACATAAATAGCACAATTAAATTAATTATTTGCATTAATCTCATTCCACATAAACAAATGTGGGTGATTAATGCCTGATGGGACCATTTTGGAGAATATTAGCAAAGTTATGGCACCAAATTATAAAACTCCAAACTTATGGCATCAAATTGAAAAATGGAAGAAATTATGGCACCATTTTAGCATTTTTCCGGCCATAAGGGCAGGTGTCTTATTCGGTAAATAAATGATAAATAAAGGATTATTTTAAAGGAAGGTATTGGGTTTTGACCGTAGGTGTTTTGTGCTCAGTGTTGATGATGTGTGTGGTTGATATTTAATGATATGTGTGTTTTACGAAAACTCTCAGCGCATATAAATCATTTCTTTAACAGTTCAGCAAAAACTGATTAAGTTCCCAAACTAAATATTTCCTAATTGGTCTTTTTGATGTTGTTTAATAGTAATTCGCTATCCTTTAGTGACTCTTCATTGACTCTAAATAATTTATTTTTCTATTGAAAATTATAAATAATACAAAAAATAAAATTATATTATTAGGTATTAGTAATAGTAATGTATAGTATTATAAATTGAAGGCAATTAATTATTTTTGGGAGGTGACTAGTCAGAAACATTTAAAGTGATATTATAATTAAAGTACATATGGATCAAAACTGTTTCTTCTTAAGCAAGGTCTCGGGTTCGAGCCTTGTGTATGCAAAAAACTGCTTTGGGAGAGACGCCCTTAATTGCCCTTGTAGATCCTCGAGGGATTAATCTTGGGTCCAATGTGGCCTGGGGATACCCTGGTATTCATCTAAAAACTGTTTCTTCTTAAGACTGCCGAAAAGTGACACCCCAAGCGCCAAATATTGAATAATTCTTAGCACTCCAATTAAATCTCGGAGAAATTTAGTCCATGAAAAAGACTTGATTAAATTATAATAATATAAAATCAAACTGGGAATTCCAAATTTTACTTTAGTATATATAGAATGGTTTTCAATTTATTATACAATGTATTTTAATGGAAAAAGAATGATCAGAAAGTAAAATTATTGGAAGCCTATTAAAAATAAGTTATTAATTAGGAAAATATGTCGGTAATGTGTGTGGTGTAGTGATTCTCTAATTTCTCGATCATATATTATCGTATTTATTTATTTATATTGACCATTAGGCCATTAGACGAAGTCTCACAACCATTAATCTCCATTTAATTATTGCCCACAATCAATTACTAGTATATATGAGACCAACAGCAGTTGGCTTCAGTGGATGAAAGCTCTAGTCACTTAAGTAAGGTCCAATGTGGCCTAGGGATACCTGGTATTCACCTTAGTATATATGAGAATAGTAAATTTTATTGGATTTGCGTATGATTAATGTGTTGCACATGCTTCTTTTCTTATCGGTTTATTCTTTTGCTGCCAATGCCTTTAGTTTTTTTAAACAGTTTTTATTATTTATTATTTATTTTTTGTGATTCGAATAATTTGAAAGAAAGAACAATAGCACATACACATACAAAGCCTCATGATTTCACTTTTATAATTGAATGAAATTCTAATTTATTTATTTATTTTAAAGCCGAATTTGCATGCATATATGGATTATAGAAAGATGCTCCATCATTATCATCATTGTATTTGTAGATTACATCAAAGGAAAAATTATTGTACAGACATGTTTGAAATCTAAATATTTATTATTCATGCCTTTATTAATTCAATGTAATTATATAGTACTAATACATTTATTATTGATAAGAGTAAATTATGGCCCAATCTATATACTCCCTCCGTTCCTTTTTAGTTGTCTATTTCAACTCAATTTCAATAACCAAGGTATGCATTAATTAATTCATAAATTTACATTTTTACCCTTCAACTATACTCATTCATAATAAATGTCAACAAATAGCATTTATGTAAAGTGAAGTGCAATATAGTAAAAACATAGCATAACTACCTATAACTACCTAAAAATGACAACTATTTTGGAACATTTTTTATTCTCTAAAAAGGCAACTAAAAAGGAACGGATGGAGTATAGCTTAAGTGATCATGAGCTAAATATTTTAATGAGGTTTTCATTTTTATTTATTTTTTAAATATTGACAGTCATGTATCGACAAATGTGTATGAGAGCTCAAGCCACACCAGCTCATAAATATAGAAAATTGTTTTTAAATAATTTTACTCACTACAAATTAATAGAGATTACCACAAAACAGTCAATTGTCATTTTCGCATACCAACTTTCCTTATATTCGATTTGGGATTTTAATTGCATAATTAATTAGAGGTCAATTTTGGAAAATTTTACTAATTGTTATGGAATTAATATAACTATAGTCTATTAGCTCTTATATTTATATATAAGATGTAGTAGTAGTGAATATACTATAGTGTATAACAAAGCAATAGAAAACAAGGGCAAAGAGAATATTGTAAGTGATGAATTTTCTTATTATTTCTATTGCTCATGAAAGCTCATATTTATAGGTAGCCAATTACAACTTAATCATACATGTACATTCACATGTATGCAAGCCTACTTAGTAGAATAAGAAAAATGGGTTTCTTAGACATTCACATGCATAACACTCCCCCTTGAATGTCGTCAATACAAAGAATATGCCTCGTTAAAACCTTACTTGGAAAAAACCCAGTGGGAAAAAAATCCAAGTGAAGGAAAAAGAGTACAGTATTCTTGTATCAGATGCTCCCCCTGATTTGGACATCATTTTAAATCTCGAAGCCGCCGCATTCCAATTTTCTTCACGAGCTTCTCGAATGTTGCAGTCGGCAATGCCTTGGTAAATAGATCCGCTAAATTATTTTCTGATCGAATTTGTTGCACATCGACTTCACCATTCTTTTGAAGATCATGAGTGTAGAAGAATTTTGGTGAAATATGCTTCGTTCTATCTCCTTTGATATAACCCCCTTTCAACTGGGCTACACAAGCCGAATTATCTTCAAATAAAATTGTTGGGAGCATTTGTGGTTCAATGATTAAACCACAACTCTTCAATATATGTTGAGTCATTGACCTCAACCAAACACATTCTCGACTTGCTTCATGGATTGCTAATATTTCGGCATGATTAGAAGAAGTAGCAGTTAGAGTCTGCTTCATTGACCTCCAAGAGATAGCAGTTCCACCACACGTGAAGATATAGCCTGTTTGAGATTTGGCTTTGTGTGGGTCTGATAAATAACCTGCATCGGCATAGCCAATTAACTCATGTCGAGAGTCTTTTGGGTAAAATAACCCAAGATCAATTGTTCATTGGAGATAGCGAAAAACATGCTTTATGCCTTTCCAATGTCGTTGAGTAGGGCAAGAGCTGAATCTTGCGAGTAGATTGACTGCAAACGCGATATCAGGTCGCGTGCTGTTTGCAAGATACATTAACGCACCAATTGCGCTTAAATATGGGATTTCTGGGCCAAGTTGCTCTTCATTATCTTCTTTTGGCCTAAATGGATCCTTTGCAGGATCAAGTGTCCGAACGACCATTGGATTATTTAGCGGATGAGCATAATCCATTCGAAATTGCTTTTAATACCTTTTGGGTATAAGCTGATTGATGAACAAATATGCCCATTTCCAAATGCTCAATTTGTAGGCCAAGGCAAAATTTCGTTTTCCCGAAATCTTTGATTTCAAACTCCTTTTTCAGATATTCGACCGCCTTTTTCAACTCTTCAGGAGTTCCAATTAGATTTAAATCGTCAACATAGACTGCGACGATCACAAATTCTGACCCATTTTTCTTTATAAATACACAAGGGCTGATCGGGTCATTTGTATAGCATTCCTTTATCAAACTTTCACTGAGGCGGTTGTACCACATTCGGCCAGATTGCTTGAGCCCATACAACGATTTTTGCAATTTGATGGAATAATTTTCTCTGGGTTTTGAGTTGCAAGACTCAGGTAATTTAAACCCTTCAGGTATTTTCATATAAATATCATTTTCCAATGAGCCATATAAATATGCAGTAACAACATCCATCAGCCTCATTTCGAGATTTTCTCGTACTGCTAGACTCATTAGATACCTGAATGTTATTCCATCCATAACTGGGGAATATGTTTCCTCAAAATCAATTCCCGGTCGTTGTGAAAAACCTTGGGCTACAAGCCTTGCCTTATATTTGGCAATTTCATTATTTTCATTTCTTTTTCTCACAAACACCCATCTGTAGCCAACAGGCTTCACATTTTTTGGTGTTTGGACAATAGGGCCGAATACTTTTCGTTTATTCAGTGAATCTAGTTCAGACTGAATCGCATCTTTCCATTTTGGCCAATCATTTCTTTTCCGACATTCTTCAACTGATCTTGGTTCAGGATCCTCGTTATTTTCCATTACATCGAGTGCAACGTTGTATGCAAAGGCATTATCAACGTTTGTTTCTTTTCGGTTCCAACATTTCCCAGTATTGATATAATTGAAAGAAGTTTCAATAACTTCATTTTCTTCTGGGTGAATATTTTCAGGTTCAACCTCTCCTTCGGGAGTATCATCTGTGATTGATTTATCACCCATATGGATAATTTTCTTCTTTCGTGGATTTTTATCCTTGGAACCCAAAGGCCTACCACGCTTCAGGCGTGCAGTAGGTTCATTTGCACTTGGAATTTGTCATTCTGGGACATTTATATTGGCTGGTGCATTTGCTGCATCATTTATATATGATTTTGTGACTTTAGCAGCATCATTAAAAGCATCGGGTAATTGATTTGCAATTCCCTGCAAATGCACAATTCTTTGAACTTCAAGTTCGCATTGCCTTGTACGAGGATCAAGGAAATCAAATGGACTTTGCCAAGATATTTCCTTTTTCAATTGATCATTTCCTCCCCCTAATGTCGGGAATTGAGTTTCATCAAAGTGACAGTCTGCAAATCTTGCAGTAAATAAATCACCCGTTTTTGGCTCAAGATATTTAATAATCGAGGGTGATTCATACCCGACATATATGCCCAACCTTCTTTGAGGTCCCATTTTTGTGCGTTGTGGTGGCGCAATCGGTACATAAACCGCACACCCAAAAATTCGCAAGTGAGATATATTGGGCTCCTTTCCAAACACAATTTGTGTAGGGGAGTAGCTATGATAGCTTGTCGGCCTTATTTTCACAAGTGCGGCTGCATGCAATATAGCATGTCCCCAAGCAGAAACAGGGAGTTTTGATTTCATTAACAAGGGTCTTGCAATTAATTGCAATCGCTTAATAAATGATTCTGCCAGACCATTTTGCGTGTGCACATGAGGCACAGGATGTTCAACAGTAATTCCAATCGACATGCAGAAATCATCAAATGCATGTGATATATATTCTCCAGCATTATCAAGGCGTATTTTCTTTATCGGATGATCTGGAAACTGTGCTCGCAATTTTATAATTTGTGCAAGTAATCTTGCGAATGCCAAATTGCGAGTTGATAATAAACAAACGTGTGACCAGCGTGATGACGCATCAATTAATACCATAAGGTACTTGAAAGGTCCACACGGTGGATCAATAGGTCCACATATATCGCCTTGAATTCTTTCTAGGAATGTAGGGGATTCAATTCCCACTTTTACTGGAGATGGTCTGGTTATCAATTTCCCTTGTGAACAGGCTGCACAATTGAACTCATTTGGGTTCAATATCATTTGCCTTTTCAATGTATGGCCATTTGAATTTTCAATAATTCGCCTCAGCATTACACTGCCAGGATGCCCAAGTCTATCGTGCCAGGTAATAAATTCACTAGTAGCTTTCAAGCCTACTAGGTTATATATTTCTGCGGCACATATCTTTGTATAGTATAAGCCAGAGGAGTAACATGGCAATTTTTCATTCACAAATTTTTTGCCATTTTCAATTCGAGTTATCAAAAGATACTCGTGATCTGCCTCTTTTGAAGTTTCAATGTGATATCCATTTTTTCGAATATCATTGAAGCTCAGTAAATTTCTTCGAGCTTTGCGTGAGAACAAGGCATTTTCAATTGCCATTTTTGTCCCTTCAGGGAGAAATATAACAGCTCTACCGGAGCCTTCAATGCATTTTGCATTACCGCTTATAGTTTTCACTGCGGTCTTTTCCAATTTTAAATTGGAGAAATAGCTTTTGCTTTTCAAAATGCTATGCGTTGTTGCACTGTCAATGAGGCAGATATCATCTCCGACTTTTGAATTTCCAGCATCCATTTCTTTACAAGAATATAAGAATGTTATTAAACATCAGCAATATAAATATTATTAATGCAATATTATACATGGATAATAAAAGGGAAGTACAAGATATCATTATTTATATTAAACAGGAATTATAAAAGACAAGTACAAAATATATATATATATATATAGCTATATAATATATTATTTGGTAACAGTATCTGGCTCAACAAAATCATCAGCTTCCAGGTGCGTGATATTATCATTTAATATATCATCATAAGTATCATCGTGGGCATTATGGTGTGCTTCAACACCTGGTCTTTCTTTTCGTTTCGAGGCCTGATACAGTTCAGCTAAGTGTTTAGCTGTGTGGCATGTTTGAGCCATATGGCCTTTAATTCCACAACGATCACAAATTTCATCATTTTGTTTATGCTTTCTTGCATAATTTCTTTGTTGTGGTTTGTAAGGCCTTCTGGTATCATATCTGCGATTTTGCTCAAATCGAGGCTTATTTCGATAATTATTTTGACGAGATGATTCACCTCTGCCTCGATTGTGATACCGATTTTGGCCACGATCATCATTTTGATTTTTAAAGTGCCCACGATCACGCACATATTTCGATGATTGAGCCGCGTTCACCTCAGGGAACGGTTTTGCACCTGCGGGCCTAGATTCATGATTTCTCAACAACAATAGGCTGTTTTGTTCAGCCAATAATAAGCAGGTGATAAGATCAGAATATCTCTGAAAACCTTTTTGACGGTATGTCTCACTCAATACTGTGTTTTTAGCATGAAACGTATAATACGTTTTTTCAAGCATTTCTGCTTCAGATATCTTTTGCCCACATAATTGCAATTGGGCCGTAATTTTGAACACAGCGGAATTATATTCCCGGACTGTTTTAAAATCCTGAAGTCTCAGGTTTGTCCAGTCATCAAGGGCTTTTGGAAGCACTGTCTTTTTAAGATTATCATATCTTTCTTTCAGCTTTTCCCACAATGCCAGTGGGGATTCCACAGTCACGTACTCCATTTTAAGTGCCTCTTCGATATGATGGCACAAGAAAATCATGGCTTTTGCCTGATTTTGATGGCTGGGATTTTTGCCTTCAGCAATAGTATCTTCCAGACCCATTGAAGTAAGATGCATTTTTACATCTCGGGCCCAGGACATATAATTGCTTCCTTCAACGGTTAAAGGAGCAAATTCCTGCTTTGCAAGGTTAGCCATAATCTTATTGAAAGTTTAGAAATAAGATATTATACCTCAAATGATAATCTGGACAGAGTCTCCTCGTGCTGATAACGTGTTATGGAATTAATATAACTATAGTCTATTAGCTCTTATATTTATATATAAGATGTAGTAGTAGTGAATATACTATAGTGTATAACAAAGCAATAGAAAACAAGGGCAAAGAGAATATTGTAAGTGATGAATTTTCTTATTATTTCTATTGCTCATGAAAGCTCATATTTATAGGTAGCCAATTACAACTTAATCATACATGTACATTCACATGTATGCAAGCCTACTTAGTAGAATAAGAAAAATAGGTTTCTTAGACATTCACATGCATAACACTAATTTATTTGTTCTTCTGGTGAAATTGGCCTAATTCCGACATAAGTGCACTTTGTTTTCCTCATTTTATTCTTAGCACCTACTACTTTTGTGGATGAGTATAATAATTTTATTATAATATGATTATTATATATTTCTTAATTTTATGTTGAGTTTTATTAATTTATCATTGTTTTTTTTATCGATTACTTTAATATTTAGTGTAACTTTGATTAAATTTCAGAATTTTATATATATTTAATTAATATATCAAAAGATATATTTTTTTTTTGGGTACAGGTTACGCGTGGCTAAAAAGATAAATTCAGTAAATATAAATGTTTATACTTTTTTTTTTCTAAATACGTGTATAATTGACCATAAAAATTTATTTGTGAGCAAATTAAACAAAACCTTCCTATATTATCAGAGTGATGAAGTCCTTAATCACTGTAACTAAGCCATTTTTTCCCATATAAAACTGGGGTTTCCCAAAATAATATAAGTCCTATTAATGTTAAAGACATGACACTTGTGAATTAAGTTCTTATCAGGAGTTTAATATATTCATTATTTCTATTATAAATACACACATATATCAAGATATGTGGATAAAATTTGAGGTATTTTGACAAACCTAAAAATTAGTCGGTAATATATTTGCCTGTGCTAAGTGAGACACCAAACATTTAAACAGCTGGGCACAATATTATTTTGCTGGCAGAATTTCAAAGTTATTGTTATAAACAGTGTTAAGGTTTGGTCGTAAATTGACCGTTTATTTAATTTGTAACGTCTCATCATTTTCAGACCGTTTGAACATTAATTTTAATTTTCAATAACCCAGGAGGTATGTAAAATAATACTCCCTCCGTCCCACTAATAGTGTCCCATTTCTTTTGGGCACGATTTTTTATGTGGGGATGATTAATATATTTAATGTAGGAATATATTAGTGTTTAAAGTGTGGATGAATTAGGAATTTATGTGATGTCATTGGAATGTATTTGAATTTTGATTAATTTATTTATGTGTGATGTGATAGTTGTGTGTTTGAAATTTTAATATATTTATTTATTGATGTGATATGATGGAAGTGAGTCTGTAATTAATTATTTCCTAAAAAGAAAATGAGACAATTGGAGTGAGACGAATAAAAAAGGAAAGTTGGACGGCATTAGTGGGACGAAGAGAGTATTTACTACCAAACATCATAAAAAGTGAGGCTCCGATAATTTTATATCATCATATATAGATTAATAAAATGAATTGGACCTGATTAAAAAAAAAAATAGAAACCAAACAAATTTAATTTATGCAATAATTAAAATAGGAGTAACAAAAAGCAATATTAACTTTTTGTCTCTACTATCTCGTGAATAATGTAATAAGTCAAGGGTGGAGGCTACAAGTGCAAAAGAATTTCGTTTTAATAATGGTCCCCTCATGGAAATTAAAATAATAGTGATAATAATAATAAATAATTTCGTAGTTTCTTCAATGCTTTTATGAATAATGCAGAAAACTTAATTCATATTAAATTATTGCACACTATAATTATATAAAAAGACAGAACACCAACGTTACAATTAATTCCCACAGTGCGTGCTGTATGTCTGTCCTTAGTTACTCATAGTCCATAGCTCATCCATTATTGAAGAATTTATTTTTATGTTTTATTTTTATCTTGTTGTAAAATAATGTTGGACCCTGTATTGAATTAATCCTCACGTGTTCATGATTTTATGATGGAATAAAATCTAGAGAAATCATTAAATTAAGTGGATTGTTATTAGTATTTGTTTCCCTGATAAATCATCATTATTGATAATTTATTTCTCCTTTTAGAATTTAGCTGCACTGGAATTTGGAACTAGTGTTGTCTAGAGTCTAGACTCTATGGCTTAGTTTCATGTCGTTATCTAATTAAATTTTCCTATATTTTTTTTTCTTTTTCATTTTTGTTCACCCAAAAGAAATTATATGAAATACATATTTTTCATTAACTAAAAGACTTCGTAAGCCTAAGTGGGGTACAAATTGGTCCCCTATTTTGGTTTGGTGTATTACTACACCAGAATCAGAACACTGTGGAACCAAACTTCGATTGGGCTAAGTTGTGACTGTCGGCCCAATTAGGTCAATCCTTTATCCTTATTAATGTTGGCCCATCCGGATTACCATTGAAATCATACAATGTGGATTTGGTTCTTGGCCCAGGCCCAATTTGGTTGCTCAAAGGCGGTCTCTTGTGACTAAAAAGACTTTTTTATTTTTATTTTTTTTACTATTCATTTTAGCACTTTGACCTCTATTTTTGTTATAGTTATAGAAAGCACTTTGACCTCTATTTTTGTTATAGTTATAGAAGATAAAATATAGCCAAGTTAGATATTGTTGGATTCTTCACATCTTGTAGTTTTTTAAATTTCAAATTTTTAGAATTTTTACTTGTACCGAATTTTAGTTATTAATCATTGAAAATGTGCATTGGCATACGTATAATGAGAAGTGTAACCTTTCAAAAAAAAAAACGGAGGAAGAGTACTCCCTCTGTTTTTTTATATTCCTATAATTTGCATAGTTGATACTATTCATTAATTAACTTTGATTCAATTTTTTTAATATAGTTATATAAGATAAAACATAATCAAATGAGATGTTGTTGGATTCATCTAATCGTGTAGTTTTAGAATATCAAATTTTTATAATTCTATCTTGTATATAATTTGATGTATGAATGATTCAAAATGTGTATTGGATTGCGTGCAGTGCATAAATGGAGAGTTAAAAAAAAATGGAGTGAGTAGTAATCAGTAACAGTAAATCTTGAGAAGTGTCGTACGTGGTTGTGCCTTTTAAAGTAGAGCAAAAAAGAGCTCTTTTGGTGTGCTAAATAAAAGGCCAAATGGTAAGCCTTAGCCACTCTTATGTTGGTTGTTCCATTTTAACACGAGAAGAAATTCCTCAAAAGCTGCCTTCAAGACAGACACAGATGCACTTTTCCTTCTTACATAGTAGTATTAACACAACACCTCCTTTTATATACTACTATGTGGGCATCAAATTGGTTACTTGCCTTCCTTGCCTAACATTTCCCTGATTCTTTTCCTCCCCAATCAATCCATTCCCAATCCCACCCATTAATCTTTTTCATAATAATAATAATAATAATAATAATAATACTGTAATTACCTGGGTGGAATGGATACTAGCTAGTGGAGTCTGGAAGGCCCTCCTGTCTCTTCTTCCCCAACCCCAAAAGAAAAGATCAACCAACAACACTCATTCATTCCTTCTCAGTTTCACCCCCCAAAATATGGACCGCCGGGTTGACTCTAATCCCCACTTCAATTCTCGTCGGAATAATGATCCCACCATCGAATTCCCCGCCCCAACGCCGCCGCCCGCCCGCCGTTCCCGCCCCCGCCCAGTGGAACAGTATCCCCAACCACATATCATCCCTCAGCCGCGCCGCCACCATGACTCGCACCCAGCTGATCACCATTCCACACCTTCCGATCCCCGCCATCAATCCAGGCCGCCGCCGCAAACACGGCCCCACCCCGAATCCCGGCCGCCGCATTTCTCATCTCAACCTGATCAACAACACCAGGAACCCCTGACGCCGCATTTCGCACACCAACCCGATCATCAACCCCACCACGAACCCCTGACACAGCATTTGGGTCCACACTCTCCCGGAAGAGGTGGTGGTCACGGCCAACATTCGCCTATGCATTCATCGGGCCGCCGCGGAGGCCGCCACCACCACCACCACCACCGGCGGTCGGAGCTGCAGATGCCGGAGTCGAAGAAGACGAGACCCCTGGCCTGGCTGGTGGCCGCCTTCTGCGCGCTGTTCTGGATACTGGTCATAATCGGGGGCCTCGTCATACTCATCGTCTACCTGGTGTTCCGCCCTCGGAACCCTAGGTTCGACATCTCCACCGCCACGCTGAACGCCGCCTACCTCGACATGGGGCAACTCCTCAACGCCGACGTCACGGTGCTCGCCAATTTCACCAACCCTAACACCAAGGTCAACGTCGACTTCACCTACATCGTCCTCGACCTCTACTACGAGAAGCGCTTCGTCGCCACGCGCTACATCGCTCCTTTCTCCGTCCCACGGCTGGAGTCCAGGTTCGCCGACGTGCACATGGTGGCCAGCCAGGTGGCGCTGCCGGCGGGACACAGCCTGGAGCTGCAGAGGCAAATCGCCGGCGGGAGGGTGAAATTCGAGATCAGGGGGCTGTTCAAGACCAGGTCGAGATTTGGAGGGGTTTTCCAGTACACGTATTGGTTGTACGCCCATTGCCAGCTCGTCGTCGCCGGACCGCCCACCGGAGTTTTGATCGGAAAAAGGTGCGTGACGAAGCAATAACGAAAGGGGTTGATCATATATCGACTAGTTTCTCTTAATGTTTTCCTCTAATTAAGAAGTGTGGGGTTGAAATTGCTGATATACTATTATTGTTGCTTATCCATTCTTTTGATTTTGATTTTGATCACTTAGTTTTTGGTGAGCACTGAGCTATGCCTAATCGACAAAATTTTTACCCTAATAGTACTAACAAAGAATTGAAAATTCAAATTTAATGCGTCATCAATCTAAGTACAAGATAGGAATGGGTAACAAACAGTAGTAGTAGTAGTATATTTCATTGAAATATAAGGAACAAAGTGAGAAATCCATCATTCAACACGTGTACACAACCATGGGTTAAATCTCACATTATTTCCAGTATGACATTTATGATTTAATCAAGAAGGGAAAGACTACTACAAGAAGAAAATAATGTACAGCCATTTCAACACCCTTGGGAAGTAACAGGGTTCTCATTTTTTTTTTTTGGTTTTTTTAGTTGTTTTTGCTATTGCCTATTAGCCACGGTTGCACAGCTTAGCCATCTCTCAAGGATCACACACCCGATAAAAAGAAGCACGCAGGAAAAACAAATGGATCGAGGACACAAAAAACACAAAAAAATAAGATTAGGATCAAATAAGTGGTTCAGAAAGTTCCATTTCGTTGGAGGCTTGTTGTGGAGCTTCAACCCGATGGGGTCCTACGAAGTCCAACCCAAGCCATTGCCATGGCCAGCAGACATATCTAGGCCGAGTGAGGCCGGTTCTTGATGTGTCCCGGGTGTCGAGTTCATCAAGTTGACGGGAGAGCTCTTCCACACGATCTCTCAGCCTGGCTGCCCTCATGTCGGCCAACTTCAATGACTTTTCAGCTGCATCTCTGGCTGCCATGGCAGCTTCTGCTGTTTGTTCTTTGAATTTGAGCTTTTTCTCAGATTCGATTACAGCTTGTCTGGCCTCCTTGAGTTCTTCACGGACTGATGCCAGCTGCAGTTCCAGAATTCAGTTACCAAACATTAGTTCTATGGCCCTAACAGAAGGAGGTGATAATCAAATACTACCTCAGTAACACAACACTTGCAGCATAGCTTTTGTGTGGTTTTTAAGGAAGAGAGACATATGGTGTTTTAGATATGAATGAACAATTAATCAAACTGCTGTCTTCGGACACCATTGCACAGTTTTAATTTATAGGCGAACCGATGAAGCCAGACAATATGGGAATAGTAATATAATCACCCAAAATAAGAAATAATCTAAGAAAGAAAAGTCACATAAGTGCATGGTCCAGCGTGAGGCAGATACTTCGGATGGAAAAATATAATAAAACCTGTAATCATCTCATATTTATACACAATGTCAACTTTTGTTTATCAAAGGCAAAAAGAGAGTAGAACCATTTAAAGCATCTTAACTTCAAGAGGAAACTTAAATCATGCTAAGTCTAAACAGTAAGCAAGAATAAGGTTAAACCTCCATTAGATTATCGCAGTCGGAACTCAATGGAAAAACAAATTGTGTTCACCTTCATCACAACGTTAATATCAATTGCATAGTGAAGTTAACAAAGATTATATACTTTTTTTTTAAAAAAAAATCAGTTGAATGATAAGCTAATCAATAGATTAGTTCCCTCATTGATGCTGTACCTGCGCAACATATTCTTGTTCAACTGCTTTTCCAGCATCAGCTTCTTGCTGTGCTGCTACCTTCCACCTCATGATTTCTTCTTCAGCAGCAGAAACATCCATCATAAGCCCTTCCACCTTATTAATAGAGAGTACAGAAAAAGTTAATGATTCATCATGGCACATCAAGAAAAATATAGGCATAACCCAAAGATTGTCCTCCTAAAAAGGTTGATATCATTGAGGACTTTGCATCTCTAACCTACATTTTCATTGGCAATTCTTTCCTTCTCCTGGAGCTCTTCCACACGTTGTTTCCAATGATTGAGTTCCTTGGCTTGAGCATCCACACGCTCCTTATATAAATTCGACTCTGTCCTTAATTTACCAACATGGAATTTACACCATGTTAATGTTTAGAAATGGTGCAATATGCTATAAAAGCAGAAATTGTACGCTATATCTACAAAATAACAGTGGCTTCAGAAAGACACAATAGCAACTACTCCCTCCGTCCCACTTAACTTGTCTTGTTTCACTTTTGCACACAATCCAATGCACTTTTTCAATCGCTAATATCTCAAAATTTGTTCAACAAAAAATTATGTAAAATATATATTCTAAAACTACATGATTATACGATTATAACAAGATCCAACTCGACTATTTTTTCCAAATACATACATGCAATAAAATCGAGTCAAAGTAGAAATATGAACTTTGTCAAAAAGTCAAACATGACACGTTAGCTGGGACGGAGGGAATATAACTCATACCAAAAAAAAAAAATACTTTTAGAAACAAAAAATAAAAAATAAAAAATAAAATAACCAATCTTCATTCCAAGAAAGCATATTAGTGAGGGATCATGCATTGTCAGAGGGAAAGACAAAGCAAGCACGACACAAATGAAGCACATGACTCAGCAAATCTCTGCAAATATAATTTCAAAAAGTTACAGATAAAAGGGGTATCACATCCAAAACCCCACAAACTATCAATCCAAACATAAAAGGTACTTAAGGTTATTATCTTCAGAAAAACCTTGCGCCAGAAACCAAAAGTGCACAACTTGTCAAAGCCTTATATCCTATAGTCAAGAGTACTATATGGTGCTGCACTGCTGCCACCTTTGCATTTATTTATGCGTAATGGCGTGGGTGAACAAATCAGAGGTATGGCTGGATACATTAAGGCCCCTTTTGACTGATAAGAGGCCAATAAGGGCCTGATAAGACAGCCTAAATTTCAACATATAATGTCATTGTGAGAAACAAACACAACATTACTACTTTCAAGCAATTATCAGCAGCCAACCTAGAAGACTCTCTAACAAACAAGTTCTCTTAAGAGGTTTGTAGCAAAAGTGCAATAATATTGAACAAGGTACCTTAGTTCATCAACTGAATGTTTCAGCTCAATGATCTCAACCTGAGCCTGCTTAATTATGTTCTCCAGTGCACTAGCCTGACATGTGAATAGTTATTAGCAACCAAAGATGAAAAGAGCCAAGCAAGTCTTTAAGAATTGAAGCATACATACCAGAGCATATACTTCATTTTCTTCTGTTTCATTGGATCCTGTTTTGCTTTTGGAGTCATGAAATTTGCTGAACGTGTAATCTATCCCAGCCTCCTTCAAACCGTTCTCTGCAACTTTAAACAATTCGTTGGTTTTAGATGACAAGTCCACGGACATCCTCTGAGTCAAAGTACTTCTTAATAAAGACCCAATTTGTTCCTTTTCCTTTATTAATTGGGAAACAGTTTCATTTAGACATTTCACTTCATGATTCCTGTCGTCCACCAAGTCCCTTGTTTTCTCAAACACGACTTTACTCAATTCATACACAGACTCCATTCCTGCTAACGACGCCTTTATATTCTCCTCCATATTTGTTCCTTGAGCAAGGAACAAAGATTCCGACAATTCTGCAGACTTGTTAGCATCAATAATCTTCATAACTTTACGCATTTCTTCATGCATCCTGGAAACATAATTCAGTTGATCAACCAACAATGGCCTTTGCATCTCCATTGCTGACTCAAAATCACCCACCAACTGCCGCAACCTTGAAAGTTCACTCTCCAATCCTTCCTGTTGCTCAGAAAGTTCTCTCCTCAATTCATCTAATTTCTCATCTTTCTCACTGACAGATTGTTTCAAACCCTCAATTTCCTCACCTTTTTTTGCTACTTCATCTTTCAACCCACCAATCGTTGCCTCAAGTTGAGAAACCTCAATGGCGATCTCATAGTTCCTCTGCTCAACTGTTTCACGGGCCTCATTTCGTGACTTTAAATTCAATTCATTTTGCTTTAAAAGCTCCTCCACAATATCGTTTGTCCTCTTAATCACACCATAAGCAATTGCAGGCAGCCCGGTGTATTTATTGGACTTCGGCAGACCATTCCCACCAAAATCCTTGTAATTGCTCACTTTCCTAGACATCTTCTCAATTCCACTCACCAACATTGATGATCCCGTCTCCATTTCGATCCTTGTTACCTCTCTCGCCTTCCTCAGCTCCTCTAGCTGCCCTGAAACCTCATCTTTTTGCCTCAACGCTTCTTCCTTCAACTTAATCTCCTCTTTCAACTCTCCATCAACCTTCTCCAATTTCTTCAAAGTTTCTTCCTTTTCTCGCAAAGCATCATCGCGCTGCCGAGAACTCTCATCCCGCTTCCTAATAGCCTCATGGCATAGCGCTTTGAGTCGGTTGAATGAAACTTGAAGGTCATTCTTGGAATTCTCTGCTGCCTCGCGAGCTGTTCTCTCACGATCGAGCTCCGCAAGAATTTCCCGAAACTTCTCCACAGTTACATTCTCCGGGGTCTTAATATCAATAGGCACCGGATCATCAGCCTCAACATCGCTCAATACCGCATCGTTATCCTCATCACCGGCGCCATCCATCGTTTAAGGTAATAAAATTACACACTATAGCTCCCCAAAAATAACCAAAAATCCCAACTACAGAAGATATCGCATTAAAACTCAAAACCCACAATCGCAATTGTAGATTGGGGGTTTTTGATTCGTTTCGCCAATTAAGGAAAACCCAGAAGGGATCCTTGGGTGAGCGATACAATAAACAAACTACTGATTGACCTAGAAACACGCAAAAATTCTAATCGCAAGTTAGAGCAGTATGATTCCAGGACAGGAGATCGTACCCGGCAAATCAAGGTAGAAGAAAGGAGTCCACGGCCGCAAGGAAATTCGAAATTGGGGGAAAATACGGATGAAACAAACAAATTTAAATAACCCTTGTTTCACGTTACGGTTTTGTTTTATCAGTTCTTTCTACGGCAGAAAACTATTGAAATGTGGAAATCGTCATGATATTACAATTTTACACATAATCTTCATATCCATTCATAAGATTTACTCCTATTTAAGGCCGCCCAATGGGCTTTCAGTATGTTGCCTAATGGGCTTTCAAGAAAAGAAGATACATCAATTCGCCCAATAGAGGCCCATTTTACCCATTTTATATAGTAAATCCACTTCAAATCTTATTGGGCTACAGCCCAATCAGGTCCAATTCCCAATTGGGCTAAAAATAAATTTTAGAAAAATACCTTAAAATGTTCACTATTTGGTGAGATGTATTATTTATTAACTATTACAATGAAATTGTAATTTGTATAACAAAGTTGTTTGGGAGTCAGCAGATCTGCTAGCAGATAGCAGATTTGGAGAGCAGATTGTGAGACAATTCTCTCTCCGGATCCGCTATCCGCTAGCGGATCCGGCAGCTCCCAAACATCCCCACAATCTTTTTAAGCAAAATAATTTTACCTCTATATATTTTTGAAGAAGGACACTATTTTTATCGTTGAGAACATTAGAGAGTTTGTTTAATTGGGCGGATTTAAAATTAGAAGACGATTTTTTTTTTTTTTTTTTTGCTGAACTCATTCAACACATATTCAAATTTTAAGTATAAAATATAAAGATATACTAATTCTTGAAGTTCTAAGGGTTCTTAGCAAAACGCCAAAAGCTATTGAAGTTTCTGCATAGGTGGAATGGAAAGAAAGAAGCAAAGTTGAGATTATGAATTAACGTGCGACCAACCTTTTTGTCCTAACTTTACTGTTTACCTTCCTTCTTCCGTTTCCTTTTCTTTCCTAAATCTTTCGGAATGGGACACAAATAAATTTTTAGCACCCATTTAGGAGCAATTATTCGTTTAACTTGCATATAATTCATAATCAATGCAACCCAACAACATATATATGTGACTAAGGAAACATGAAATACAACTCCATAAGTGAAATGATAATCAATGCAAAAAAAACACAGACTGCCCTAGAAAGCGTCGTTAAAAAGGCCAAAAATTATGTTTTGCAATTTTATTTTATTTTATTTTACTTTACTGTTTTATTATTGTCTTAGGGACACCCAATCAGTGCTAAACGTATATCATTCAGGGGCGCTATGTAATATTTAGGAGTGGCACGGGACACCACTTAAATTGATGATGAAATTATTATTTTAGGGTAGAACTTTTTTACATTTAACTAAATTAGGCTTGGTGACACCACTTAATTTTTATGGTGACACCACAATTATTCATTTCAACTAAGTTTTCCTCTATATTTTTGTGTTGTAACTACTATCCTTAATTTAAATATAGCTTCCATTTTTTTGGGGCACCACTTAACAAAATTTCTGGATCCGCCATTGATATCATTCGTATTTCATCCCGGGCAAGTTGCAATTTGCCCTATATTATAGGAGTACTATATAATTAAGCATATTCTACTCTTAGTGAAACCCTATTTGCATGTAAATGAAATTTGTAAAAAGGATTGAATGAGTACTGTGATGTTGGATGTCTGCACGCTAAGAAATCGATACACACACAGACACACACATATATATATATATATATAGCTAGCAAACAGTGACAAGGGATAAGGAAGAAAATAGCATCACTTTGGCTGTAAGAAAAAAATTGCACCACTTTACATTTTTTTTCTGGAATACATTTTTTTGGCGTAGCCGTAGCCGGTACAATTTGCTGATTTAGGAATACTTGCAAGGCAACTAATGACTTATTGCAACCTTAGATCATCAGTCAGTCATCGTGGTCCATGCACTCATATTCATTTTGTAATTATTACACAGAAAACGGATCGGATCAGACAACACGTACGTAAAAAGGTTTGAATTTGAATTGAAGTTGACGACGAGTAAATTCTCTGCAAATGTGTGCTCTTTTTTGTGTACTTTTTTCTCATAATTTGTGGGTTGTAAATTTAGATAATTTTCATAAGTTTAATAAGGGATCGGAATCACAAATTTTCAAACTAGAACTTATAACAATCTCCTTTTATTTTTTTTACTAGAATTTATTTTATACTGTATATTATTAGGCGCACATTGTCTTGCTTAAAGGATGATGAAAATCTATGCCATGCAAAAAAATTGATAAAAAAGCAATGCTAACCCACAAATTATGAGAAAAAAAATGCTACAAACCAACAAATTTATAAAGAACACAATTAATGCATAGATTGTTAATACATGATGACATACCAACCTACTTTGCCACAACTAGCTAGACAAGTGAATACATACAATTTAGGCTAAATTTTGCTCTAATTATAATGTAAATTTAAGCATTTAATTTGATTGATTAAATTTTATAAAGGGTTATTAGTTACGTATTTCAAAATCAGACCCGCGTATACAGTAATGGTAATTATTTATGCAAGTTAGCTGGGGTGGCTTATCAAATTATCTATCGAGCCATGAAAAAAATTCAACAAAAGACAGAAACAAATTCACTATCTGTTTTACGTCAAGCAATACGTGGAGTAACTTCCGGTATTGCAGATTAAGTGAGATTTGAGAAGTAATTTTGATGCGAAAATAGAAGAAGAGAGAGGTGACATTGCCAATACGAATTTAATTAGAAGTTTTATTTAAAAAAATGAAGACAAGATAAAGTGAAGGGAATGAGTAGGAAAAAAACCATAAGCTTTAATTTGGCAGCAATTTATTTCTTTTCGCTTTATTTGTTTTCTCTTTTTAAAAAGTAACCTTCAAAACACATATGCTACAACCTGAGTTGGAAAAATAAAAATGAACAAAAGATTTTCTACTTAATAATATATACTAATATATATGCAAAAAATGGAGGAAAAAAACATGTATCTTCCTCTCATCCCTCAAGTTTGTTTGCATTGTCGTTCATTGCTGTCCTTTCTTTTCTGAAACTTTTCTTCCATTTCCAAAAACGACTCAACTGAAAAGTAGTATATATATATATATATATATATATATATATATATATAGTACTTAAAACCAAACATATAGCATAAGAGTAGTTTTGATGCAGGGAAGAAAACCAAACATGGGGATGGCATCCTTAACAATAATTCTCTTGTGCCTTCTCTCACCTTTGCTTACCTTCTCAATCACAGCAAAGATTCAACTCTCCACCGACTCACGGTGGATCGTGGACGAATCCGGCCACCGTGCGAAGCTGGCCTGCGTGAACTGGCCGTCGCATCTGGAGGCGGTGGTGGCGGAAGGGCTGAGCAAGCGCCCCGTGGACCAAATCTCACAACAAATCAAAACCCTAGGGTTCAACTGCGCGAGGCTAACATGGCCACTCTTCCTCTTCACCAACGACACATTAGCCTCCCTCACCGTCAGGCAGTCCCTCAAGAACCTCGGATTGGCAGAATCCATTTCAGGGTTTCAACAAAACAATCCCTACATTCTTAATCTTTCCCTCATAAGTGCTTACCAGGTGCTCCATGCATGATCATGACTCCACACATATATAGATAAGTATGTATGTGAAAAATTAAATCTATATATGCCGTATAATTGAAGTTGTAATGTTATTGATGCAGGAAGTGGTGGGCAGTCTTGCAAGGAATGAAGTGATGGTGATACTTGACAACCACATAAGCAAGCCAGGTTGGTGTTGTAGTAACACCGATGGGAATGGATTCTTTGGAGACGAGTATTTCAAGCCGGAGGTGTGGATAAAGGGCTTAACAAGGGTTGCCACGATCTTCAAGAACACAGAGAATGTGGTCGCCATGAGCCTCAGGAACGAGCTACGTGGCCCTAAACAAAACGTCGATGATTGGTATAGGTAATCCATCCCCATATATCATCATCATCATGTATAAGCTTTCAAAAAATGAGAGCATCTGTATTGTAATTTTTGGATCATTATGTACCATTTTGAATAGATATATGCAAAAAGGAGCAGAAGCAGTGCACGCGGCGAACCCCAACATCCTAGTTATTCTATCTGGACTGCGCTTTGACAGGGATCTCTCCTTCCTGGCCAATAGGCCAGTGTCCTTAACATTCAAGAAGAAGCTGGTCTTTGAGGTGCACTGGTACGGGTTTTCGGATGGGCAGGCATGGGCGACGGGGAACCCCAACCAGGTGTGTGGGCAAGTGGTGAGTGACATAATGAATAAGGCTGGATTCCTGTTGTCCCAAGGGTATCCCTTGTTTGTAAGTGAGTTTGGGGTGGACATGAGGGGCATCAATGTCAATGACAACAGGTACCTGAATTGCTTCATGGGATGGGCAGCTGAGTTTGATGTGGATTGGGCATTGTGGGCTCTTACAGGGAGTTATTACCTGAGGGAAGGAGTGTTTGGACATGATGAAGCTTATGGGGTTTATGACTGGAATTGGTGTGGTGTTCAAAACCAAACCATGCTTCACAAGCTGTCCGCTCTTCAATATCCTTTCAATGGTATGTATCTCACCCCAATTTTGATATGTTGGTTTCCAATCTGTACCTGGTGTTGAAACTACAAGGGATGATTGTTGAAACCTCCTTCTATGTTTCCCTATATATCCCCTACTTTTACAGTTCCCAACTCATTCTTGTGTGTCAATTCCAGGACCAGGTTATGCAGAAAGGAGCTCACATAAACTGCTCTTTCATCCTATGACTGGGCTGTGTGTAAAAAGGTTGTCACTGTTAAAGCCTCTGGTTTTAGGTCCCTGCTCGGAGGGTGAAGCTTGGAGCTATGGTAATGATAGAACCCTCACGATAAAAGGATCATACTTCTGCTTACAGACGGACAGCATAGGTGCACCTGCAAAACTTGGACTACTCTGCAAAAGTGAAGGTTCAAAATGGGAGGTTATTTCAGACTCCAAGATGCACCTATCTTCGAAGCTTGAAGATGGTACTAGTGTCTGCTTGGAAGCAGATTCGAGCAACAGAATTGTCACGAATAAGTGCAAGTGTTTGGATAACAGAGACAATAAATGCGACCCAGGGAGCCAGTGGTTCAAAGTAATAGACAGCACAAGAGCAGGAAGTCATAACACCCTACTGAATGAAATCAAATCGGCAGTGACATATATTGTGAAGAGTGTCCCGGCTGAATTTAGCGTATAATGGGGCATGCATGTTGTAAACAAGCTCATTAAGCATTCTAACATAATATTGGAATTTATGACAAAGAACACAGCTAGCCAAGCATGGTATCGACAGTTAAGAGACATAACATATATGTAAACTATGTGAAAGGGGTGATTGTAATGTTTCTTGTGTATTTGGTTCTTCCCTATTATAGTTGATTTTTCCATTCTTTACACGCTGAAAATCTTACCAAATTGAATACTCAGATAAACGATAATGCAAAAGACAGCCCACACTTTAGTGCATTCAAAAAATCTGGACGGATAATTAAAGAGAGGTCCCCCAAGAATTGCAGTCTTTCATAAACGAGAGTAAATTTGGTGCACAAAATGGAGAAAATAAAAATTGTCTCCGAAACATGATAGATTTGAATTAATGTTCATCATTCTTCCATTGCATCTCCACCTTCAGCAACTTCCACCAGTTCCCTCAATGGAGTGATCTTAGTCGCCAAAACCTCTGCAAGCACAACACAAGGGAGAAATTAAGCATAGAAACAAACTGAGGTTATAAATGCCAGTTCACAATAACCACTCTCATATTAGTGAAACAAGAATAATCAAGTGAACAATGATGCTAACCAGTCTTTTTGGAAAACTTATAACCCTTGTCACTAATGTAAGTTCGAGGGTTTGGCAACAGATAATTTCTCAAGTATTCTTTCTTGCCCTGGAAAAAAAAAACACTTCATATTTTATTTTTCAAAAAATCAAAATGAGATGGGGATAATAAATGATCACAAATTCAAACCTTTGTTATGACACAGATATCAACGTTGCTTCCACTCCCCAAGTCGTTAAATATTCCAGAGCTTATTGCTTCAGCCACCAGTTTTACCCCTTCTTCCCTCTATAAAGTCCATCAGACACTCAGCTTAAGGAATTTGCAATGTATGTACATCTAAGCTATAAACATAATTCATAAACTCACACTCAACCCTTCACGATATTTTGACTCAAAAACAGCCATTGCAGCAAGGGAGCCAGAGCCCATAGTGGCAAAGGGCAAAGTATCAGTTGAACCATGCGGATATATCTAGGGGAGGTAGTTCGACGCGTTAGGTATAAATAAAATAAATAGATCAATCAAAGTAAATAATACCACATTTCTAGAGGCAAGGACTCACAGTATGCAGGTGTGGGCCTGTCACATCAACTCCACCAAGCACCAAGGCAGCTGATACGTGACCTTGATAACTGATTCATCAGTAAAATTCAAAGTATTTTAATCAACAGACAATTCCTTTAAATTTTAATAGTATAGACATCCATCCCAAAATAAAGCCTCACTTGAAAAGATGAGATTTTAAAAGTGTGAGAGCTGTGACAACCCTCGACTCGCGGCCAGTATGATAGCGATGCAGTTTCAGCTGAGAACTAATCATATCTAGTGAGAACATTACAAAATAAAACAACCAATCAGTTGAATAGTAACATCTTTTGAATCAAATATACACTGTTAAACAGCACAGGTGGCATTGCATACCAGTAACAGCCTCAGTATCTGCAGCAGTCCCTGCTCCACAGCAGTAAATGTTGGGAGCCATATAATGAATTTTTTCACAGTTCTTATCAGCAACAATTGGGCCTTCAGTGGCTCTAGTGTCTGCTCCAAGAATGACACCATCCTAAAAGACAGGCATATCCCAACCATAATTTAGTTAAGCATTTAATCATGTGTTCCTTAAGTATTCATCATTCATACTAGGATCAGCTAAATCATGGAGTGGATGAATCTTTTAGAACATGTTAATTTCAGTTTTCGCAGAGTACAGATTCCATAGGCATCATTTGAGAACAAGACAATAAGGCTGAATTTCACTGTAATCTTTTTAAAAAACAAGTCTCTGAAAAATGCCAATATTTGCCTATTTGGAAAGTATCCAACAAATACACACACATGCATATGTGTGTGTGTATCTTCTCTTTCCTACTTAAAATCTCCTTATTTATATATACTGAATTTTATTGATTTGAGTAAGTTCCAATAGAAAATTTATAAATCATTATTTTGTTGATAAGATCCATATTCGTTGATGAAATTTTTAAATCATTATTTTAAGGTCTACTCCTAAAATTTATTTTAGTAATGAATTTATCCAACACTATATCTCACAAAAAACACAAATGTTTGAGCAAAAAACGAAAAACACAAATGTTCCACACCAATTATTTTTTTATATCTCGAAAAAAAAAAATCACTTCATCCCACGAACATAAAATCCCTGGAACTAAACAACCAAACGCATCCTAAGCTTCCAAAGCTCCTGGAAGTTTCAATATTGGATGAGTGATAACATAAGATAACAAGTTGCTATATAAGTAAGTAATCTCACAACATAAGCCCTCTGATTAGATTAACAGGTCTTTTCCAATAAGATTAGATGACAAAGAGCAAAGGTAAATGGGATTCACACAACAGAATTTACATGAAATCTAGACTTTGTGTGCAAATGCACTTATCGACTGCAAACACTCACATCAGTTTTTCATCCAGGCAAGATGCATAATAATTTTAGAGATGAATAAGATCCAGCATTCTCAAGAAAGTAAGACACGGTTATATGCTTGCTTTAAATTTCAAGCTGAATTTGTCTATCAAAACAGTAACACCCACCCCTCTTAAACATAATCACCAAGACCACAGTTAAGAAACCATTTATTTCACTTGTGAACCCAATTATATGTTTATGTGTCGCATACATATGACAATAACCAACCCAAAGCAGCACTGGCATCTTACAACAAACAGATAACGCTAAATATGAATGCAGCATCCAGACACATCCAGAAAAAAAATACTTTGACAAGTAGAAAAGCCACATGTTGCAAGACACAAATTACTAATCCAGTAATCTTAGGCACAATTAGGGCCGGGAAAAAATACAGAAAACCCGTGCTTGAACTATCTAAAATTTCGGATACTATAATTTTCGGCACGGTATTATATTGTACCTTAAGATTTCAGTACAGTATAGTATGAATTTTTTGATACCATTGTATATTGTTCCCGTACCAAACTTCAATATATACCGCGTTACCGGTATATACCAATACATACCTCGTTTTTAAATATTCAGGTATATATTGTGGTACCGGTGATATATACCGAACTTAAGGTATGCTTCGGTACACAGTATACCAAGAATCAACACTGTATACCAAAAAATTGGTATGGTATATTGGTATCGGATAAAATATTTTCATTTCGAATTTTTCGATATACCGAAAGTTCAGAACAGTATCATATGAATTTCTTCATACGGTAAGGCACAATCATAAACTGCATGATTCCTATCATGATTAATCAACAGATTCACAAAATGCAAAAGAAATGCAAGCTTTCTAACTCCTGTGCACTACAAGCACCTGAAAAAAGACATCGATAAATGCAGTGTGTTTACAAGTTTACCAAGTCTCCTTAAAGCAAAGAGTAAGCACACAATTAGACTAGATATTTAGAAAACATTTGGCCTCTCAACATAATATGCAGTGTGTTTACATGCCAGAAAATTGAATTCACACATCCACATTACCTTACAACACAAACCCAGGCCAAAGATGTTAGTAATACATTCTAATCCTGATTTTACTAAAACAGTCAGTGGCACCTACTCAGCAAGAAATTAAAAATGCTTCACAACTATCACACTCTCCGGAATACTAATACCAATGATAGGAAGCAAGAAACAAACAGATCCAACCAAATTCGCGAATCCCTCAGAGTAAAGCTCACCAAACTAACAATCACACATTATTAATCACTAAAATCAAAAATAATTAACAAATAACATATCGCGACTTCGGAACTCACCTGAAAAATCAATCCCACGATAGTGGTTCCGGTTTTTAGAAAAGAAGGTTGCTTTAAGCCCTTGTTCGCAAGCATTCCATTCCTCCGGCAAAGATCGAAGGAGAAACCACCCTTAGGTGGCATCAACTCTGCTCCTGTCGACATGATCAGCTACGGATACTGCGAAAAACGAATCAAGTAGATAGAAAACTCCGATTAAATCAACAGACAAAGGGCGTAATGCCCAATTGCAAGGGTTAACAAGAGTATGTATGCTTGGGCAAGAAGGCAAGGGTCAAAATGGAAGACAATCGGGTATTCGGGTTTGGGCCGAGACATGAATATGGTTTTTGCCTTTTTGGACTCCGAGCGAATTACTAAAGTGCCCCCAGATTATGTCCTTTGTTTTTTTTGTTTTTTTTTTGTTTTGTAACATTCACACTTATGTTCGGTAAAAGTGTGTGCGAATCCAAATCATATAAACTTTCTCTATTTTTTTATAAGCTTACTATTTGCATAGTTGATATTATTCATTATTTAGTATTGATTTAATTTTTTAATATAGTTATGTAAGATAAAATACAATCAAGCGAGATGTTGTTGTATTCGTTTAATCACGTAATTTTAAAATATAATTTTTATAATTTTTATTTGTATATATTTTTATGATTAAAAATTTATATTAGCTTGTGTCTAGTAGTGGAGAAATTAAGCGTTATTAAAGAAGGACAAGCCGAATAATATAATTTGTATTCCAACTGTAAATTGTACTCCCTCCGTCCCGTGTAAGATGTCCTGTTTGACTTTTTAGCATTGTTCGTTGTTTAACTTTGACTTAATTTTATTGCAAATATATATTCAAAATAAATAGTCGAGTTTGGTCTTGTTAAAATCGTATAAGCATGTAGTTTTATAATATATATTTTACACAGTTTTTCGTTGTACATATTTTGAGATATTAACGGTTAAAAAAGTGCATTGGATTGTGTGCATAAATCAAACAAGACATCTTAAATGGGACAGAGTGAGTAAAATTTTGTTTGCGCCAAACAGAAAGCTTTGGTTTTATATAAAGTTATTTTTAAAAAATAATGAGTTATTGTATGTATGAAAACTGTTATTCCTAATTGGGGTTGGGGACTTACCCTAACGGTCAAGTCCCTCTTCTCCCAACCATAGGTTTGCCGTCCAAAAAAAATAAAAATAAAAAATCTGTTATTCCTAATTTAGATAGAACATAAAATTATTGGTTAAAATCGTTTATTTTTAAAATCAAAGAGGAACAACTTTCATACAAGATCTATTATGATTCTGCTTGTTTTGGGCTCAACAATTTTCTCTTTCCAGAAAGTTCGAAAATTTCAACCGAAGTACACTTAAGATGCAGAAAAAAAGTTGAGATTAAATTACAGGGTGGTGATTAATTTGCAGTCTGCACAATAGACAGTACCGAGTTGAGCCATTTCTTCCACACAGAATTTCCTCAAAGGATATGAGCTAAGAAGACTGGTCATTCTGTGACTTGACAAGGGAGTAATAGGAGCCTCCCATGGCGATAAGCTGAGAATGCGATCCCCTCTCCACAACCTTCCCGTTCCTAATCACCCCAATGCAATCCGCCTTCTGTATCGTCGACAGCCGATGCGCCACCATCACACACGTCCTCCCAACCATCATCTTCTCCAGAGTTTCCTGGACTATGTTCTCCGACACGCTGTCCAGTGCGCTCGTCGCCTCGTCCAACAGAAGAATCGACGGGTTCTTCAGGATCGCACGTGCGAGTGCTATTCGCTGCTTCTGCCCTCCCGAAAACTGGACTCCTCTTTCTCCACAGTATGTCTGGTATCCACTCTTCAACGAACTGCATTGCTCAGAGTATTTAGCAGGCATTTACGTATATATGTTTGACTTTTTGGCACAGTTCATTACCTTATGAATTCATCAGCGTTTGCGAGAATGGCGGCCTTCCTGATTTCGGATTCCGTGGCGTTCTCCTCACCGAATGCGATGTTTTCCTCGACAGTTCCAGCGAAGAGCGTCGGCTCCTGACTCACCAATGCGATGTGGGATCTTAACTCTCTTAGTTTATAGCTTCGGATGTCGCGGCCATCGATGAGAACACTGCCTCGTATTGGATCGTAGAATCTTTCTATTAGTCCTATGATGGTTGATTTGCCCGAACCACTTTGTCCCACCAGTGCCATGCTCATTCCAGGTTCGATCTCCAGGCTCAGGCCTTGTAGGATCACGTGCTCCGGCCTGGATGGATACGCGAAGTGGACCTCTTTGATCGATACCCTCCCTCTCAATCCATTTTTTGGAGTGAAACCATCAGGGCTGTCCGGCTCAATCTCGGTTTTCCTGTCCAAAATGTTGAAGACGTGTCGGACAGCGTTGCTGCCCTTGGCTAAATCGGAGGACATGCTTCCCGCGTCAGCAATGCTCTTCCCGGTGCTCATCAGGATGAAGAAAACCTGAAACAGATGCGTCGCGGTCACCAGTCCTCTGTTCATCAGCCTCCCTCCGTACCAATATGTTAAGGCCACAGAAGCCGTTGTGAGAAACTGGGAGGAGCATAATCCCACGGCAGAGAACCATGATTGTTTGACACTCTCCTGGCGCGGTCCTGTTAGGGTCGCTGCAAAGAGGCCGAGAATCTTGTCCTGAGAAGAGAATGCAGTGATGGTCCTGTGGTTCACCACTGCTTCGCTCGCGACTTGACTGCCCTCGTTCTGTGCCTTCTGCGCCATGACAGACATTCGTTTCATCATAATGCTCTTGGAGTAGAGGCTCGCGATGAGTAGAGGTTGTATAGCGATCACGACTATGGAGACTCGCCATGTAATAATGAGCGCAAGGATGAAAGCCACGGAAGCATTCATGAAAACCTGGAGGAGTAAACTCATACGGTCACCTATAAGGCACCGGACCACACTAGCATCCGTGGCCAAACGTGCACAGACAGCAGCGCTTGTGTTCTCATCCTTGTCAAACCAGCCTATCTCGAATGTGAAAATGTTGTGAAGCATTTTCTCGCGTATCCTCTTGGTGAGGCGCTCTCCCATGATCGCGAAGTTGTAATGCTGTAGAATGTTGGCGAAGAAGCTTGTAACAGCTACGGCTAAGAAGATCATGCAGTAGAATGAGGTTTTCGACTTTATCTTTGATCTGTCATTGCTGAAAAAGGTAGAGACAACAGATCCAAGGCAGTATGCATTAATAGGCTGCACGACTCCAAATACGATTGCTCCAACACATCCGAGAAAGGCTCGCTTCCACTCTTTTGCATTCATACGAATCAAACGCCACTGTGAAGGAATATGCAAGTTGACAGCATCCAATCCGTCATCATCGCTGTCACAGTAGGAAACCGTGTTGATTGAGAAAACCGCGCTTGTGTTCAAATTAGGGCTGGCAGAGTAAGCAGGGCTATTTTGCCAGCTTGATCTAACATTATAGGGTAAGTTCATCGTATTACGCCTGTTTCTTTCCACAGTAGCCGGTCTGGAATGAGAAGGGCCTTCATCATCGATTGCTGATTGTTGCAGCTTCACCATTTTGAAGTAAGCTCCATTCTCCCCAATCTGCATCAACCTTTCATGAGATCCTGATTCTGCTACTTTTCCTCTTTCCAACACCACAATTGTATCTGAGTGTCGGATTGTGCTGAGGCGGTGAGCAACAGCAATTGTTGTCCTGCCAACACAAGCCTGATCAATGGCATCCTGGACCATTCTTTCAGATTCTGTATCAAGCGCGCTAGTAGCTTCATCGAGCAATAGAATTCTGGGATCCTTGAGCAATGCCCTTGCAATGGCTATCCTCTGCTTCTGCCCTCCTGATATCTGAAACCCAAACTGCCCCACCTGATGCATTCAAAACAGCTAAATCAACAAATGTCAATAAACAAATACTCCATACAGTTTGAAAACATAAAGAAGATCAGTATCTTACATGAGTCTCATATCCTGCAGGTAACTTGACAATGAAATCGTGTGCATTCGCAGCCTTAGCAGCGCGCACGATCTCTTCCATGGAAGCATTTTCCTTGCCAAACATAATGTTCTCCTTAATGGAAGTTGCAAAGAGGATTGGCTCCTGATTCACCAGCCCCATTTGTGACCTCAACCATTTGAGCCTTAGCCTGTTGATCTTATGCCCATCGAGTAAAATGTCTCCTTTGACAGGGTCATAGAATCTTTCAAGCAAGGAAATGACAGTGGACTTTCCGGAACCACTTCCTCCCACAAGGCCAATGGACTTTCCAGCCTTTACTCTGAGGTTCAATCCCTGGAGAACTGGAGTGTCCATTCTTGATGGATAACTGAAATACACTTCCCTGAACTCAATTTCCCCATGAAGATACGATAGAACTTTCCCCTTCTTATCTCCCTTGTCTATTTCAGGAACACGGTCGATCATCTCAAAGATCTGCGTAGCTGCTACTGAAGCCTCAACGATGGGCGAAAGATTAGGAAGCACGCTCATACACGACCTGGAAAATCACAATGAGTAAGGACTAAGGACGGTGCCAAAACAAAAAAAAATAATTGTTCAATAAATAAAATGTTGAAGAGGGCTCACATTCCTCCAAGAACAACAGAGATAGCTGCAATAAACACTCTGCCACCACTTTCTCCTCTTTCAACCACAAGAATACTTCCAGCCCAAGATTCAAATGCCCAAGCTGCAAAAACAACGCCCATGCTTCCTATCATCAACCCCTTAGCAAGCCCTTGTTTAATCCCAAATTTCATACTTTCCTGCAAAACGTGGCTGAATTTGTTCAGGATTTGGCTCTCTCCAACATAAGAATACACCGTTCGGATAGATGATATGCTTTGCTCCACTATACCACCTGCAACCTCATATGCCTCATTGCTTTTCATTCCCAAGTCCATCATATACTTCCCGAATCCCACCCCTGGAGCTATGAAACACATTGTGCATGGAAGAGATGCCAAGGCCAGTCGCCAGGACAGTAGGAACGCAACCAGTAGGCCAAATACGAATGCTGACAGCTCTGCCACAGTGTTTGGTATCTGCAAGAATGAATCTTTTTGTATGTTTACATACAGAACGAATTTATAATATAGTAAAGAGAACGGAATGAAAAGAGGAAAAGAACGCACCTTTTCAGCCATAACAGCTTGGATAGTGTTCGCGTCTGCAGATATGCTTGAAACCACTTTAAAAGTGGGGGACGAAGAAGTGCTTTGGGCGTCAAAGAAGCCAACATCCTGTCTTAGAACTGATCTCAAGTATTCTGTTCGTATGCGCGACGTTTGCCTCTCAGCTGTCCTTGTCCAGCACAATCCTTCTGCATAAGCAGAAGAAAACACACAAAACAAAACCAATATATCATCCTTGGTTGAGAAGTTAAATTCTTATAGATAATTGCTTAGTGCTTACCAATAAATGCAGAAGTTCCAACTACAAAAGCAACACAAAGCAACCTCAAGGCAAACTGCAACATTAAAGAAGAGATTTCTTACATGATAAAAGATGGGAAAAAAAAAAAGAAAAAAAAACTTTGAAACATCAAAACCAGTGGTGTGTGGTTACACTTGCCTTGTCCACAACCTCGTTGGAGATCGAATGATTAGATGTTCCATACTCATCTATGATGCCACTCATGATATACATGTTGAGTGGAGTCATTAGTCCATCTCCGATGCTCCCCAAAGTGCCAAGCAGCATGAGCAACGTGTCGAAGCCATCCGCATACCTGAAAAGGCCTCCTTTGCTCCCCATATTCTAAGGACAATATTTTCTGATCCTATTGCTTCATGTCTCTGACCTGATCATAGATAGCTAGTGAGTCACAGAATGAAAAGATTCAATCTTTTCTGTGCCATATTTAATCTTGATGCCATTTGGACTGATCCTGGGCTAATCCTAGCTAGCAGACAGCATCACATTGCTGAAAATTGTGCATACCCGTTTGATGCTTTAGTCTTTTGGCCAAATGATTAATGAAGTGTGGACAGAGATACATACTGGAGGAATCTTTCAACCTTATGAAATCAGAACCCCTCTTGGCCTTTCTGTCTGGCCATATGCCAATATGTCATTAGCGTACTGGTCTACTGGAATTCTCTACTTCGAAAATGACAAAATTTTAGGGTTCATGAGAGGATCACCATTGTTAAGTGATTGGATATCTCCTAGGCGGCATGGATTTTGTGGGACTTTCTTGTACTAAGTTGTATGCGTCGTTAGAATACAAAGAAAGGCATAGAATTATAGTAAAAATGAATTTTGAAAACAATTACGACGCTGTCGTTCGATTTTGGTATCTAAACGGCGTCGTCTTGTCAAAAAATCCCCAAATAAAGGGTTTATTACTCGAATTGGACATTCTGTAATTCATTATTTGGGAGAAACATATTTGAATTGGCTGGAATAGGAACGATGGTGAGAGTGGCTACGTTCTTTGGTATGACATTTGGCGCCTTTCTATCCTGGCAGACCATGGATAAAGTCCACGTCTGGATTGCCCTTCACCTGGACGAAAAGGTACTTGTCAACGAAGCATTATTTGCGTCGACATCGCTGATCGTCGCTTTATGTTGCTGTCATATTATACGTATCCATTGTTGATCCCAAAGCGATTATTCAATTTTGTGGTTAGATTTGAGCATTTTGAATTACAGTGATTTCTTGGTGTCTGTTTCTTAGGGGTTTCGTTTGGATGGATTTCAGCTTTCGTTTGGAATTTTGGGTACACATTACTTGGTTTCTTTTCCATATGCTAATTGGTTGGCAAAGGGTTTTTTTTTTTTGTTTTTTTCATGAGTTATATGAATTTGATCATGTTGTTCCAATCAATTTATATTACAATCATTTTCCAATTTTTTTTGGCCACATCTTCAAATGCACACAGTTCGCATTTGGCTTTAATTGATTAGTTTTTGCATTATAAATTTGTGATCACGGAGCATAATTTTTTTGCCTAAATTCAATTAGGACTAATGAGTGTGCTCAGTTTTTATTTACAATCATGTTTGCCTCCAGGGTGAAAAAGACTAATTTGATAAGTACTCCCTCCGTCCCACTCCAAATGTCTTACTTACTATTTTTGGATGTCCCATTACAAATGTCTTCTTTCTATAAATAGAAATAATTTTCCCCTCCAACAACTATGTGGACCCCATTATATACTCACAAACCAACTCTACCTTAATTCCCGTGCCCAACAGTAACAGGACACTTGGGGTGGGACGGAGGGAGTATTTGGCATTGGATCAAAGAAATAGCCACAATGTCTTCTGTTACTTGCAAATCATTATTGTAAGTAGTGCTGTTTGATAACATTTGTGAATGTTCATGACTTCATTCTCAAATTTGAAACTTATACTTGAAAATCTGCATATCTGTGGTATAGCTTATTCCATGATACATGCAAAAAATCCATGATAAAGCAAGTAAACCTCATCTTATTATTATTGTGTCCATTTCAGACTACAATGTGAGTATGGATAGAATTGTAGCGCCATAGCTTGGTTGAGCTCTTTTCCATTATTTGGATCTTGCTAAGTTTACCATATAAAAATGACTATAACTGAGATTGAATCTGCTTGTGTTGCAAATGTTGTTGAGTTGGTCTTACTAAGTTTGTTCACGTTCAACGATGATGATTTACCACTTTAGTGCTAAAATGAAATTGATGTTTTTTTTCTTAATCTCTCTTTGCTTTGTTCCGAGATGTAGAAAGAGAAAACGAAGAAGGAAGTTGAGATTCGAAGAATGAGAGAAGAACTATATGAACAACAAAAAGAGAAGGACTCGCTTGCTTGAGCTGCTCATCAGACTGAATCGATATCACCGGCTCAATATACTGCTTGGCATTTTTGTTTCTTCATTTTAGGGCGACCCGGTACGCCTTTGCATCTTGCCACCAAGATATGCGTGTATTCACCATTCATGTATTTTAGTTTCACACATTTGCGAAGCTATATTAAATAACAAACACAACATGAACTAATAATGCATTGGAATCAGTGGACGTGGTTATTGGCAAAAACTTATTGAATCCATCGTTTGGGCTCATAATAAATTAAAAGTTGCTCCTGCTACTCAGCCGAGAGCCTTGAGTATTGTCCAAGGGCGTGTTGTAGGAGTAACACATTACCTTCTGGGTGGAATTGCCACAACATGGGCGTTCTTCTTAGCAAGAATTATTGCAGTAGGATAATGGCAAACCACCGTCTCTCGTGCCCCCCGACTGATTCTACAATAAAATTCTAACCTTGTGTCAGGACCTACGGGCCAAGGGACAGTCTCAGGTAGACAGTTTCTATGGGGCTTAGGCCTCCCAAAAGGTGACGGAGGGGTGCAAAGGTTTCCTCGGGCCGGAACCCTGAACAGACTGCCGGTGATAAGCCAGAGGAAGGTGAGGATGACGTCAAGTCATCATGCTCTGGGCGACACACGTGCTACAATGGCCGGGACAAAGGGTCGCGATCCCGCGAGGATGAGCTAACCCCAAAAACCCGTCCTCAGTTCGGATTGTAGGCTGCAACCCTGATGCATAGAGATGTGTGTGATTCCTTTGTCTTTCTATGGCTACTCTGGAAACGCACATATAACATTTTTCATCCAGTATCTAAAATTTGCTGCCCTGATATTGTATTCATATAGTATGTTTTTTTTTTTCCCAAAGTAGTTACTTGTACATTCGTATTGAGAGAATGTTGATTGCCAAAAATGACAATCCATGTTCATGTTCTATTGGAAATGGCCCATCTTCTTGCGTCAATGTAGCCCTATTGGTAATTGGGCTTCAACGGCCTTTAGGCCCATTTAAGAAAAATGTATGACAATAGATTTCTTTTCTTCAAGTTGGACCCTAAAAACTTAGGGAGAATGATGTAGAAATTGGAAATAAAACTCGTTTCATCCAGTATACAGTAATTGTCAATTTAGTTCATTTTATTTTGTTAATTATTTAAACAATTTGAATAAACAAATTAATTATTGTTGGTAAATTTATAACTCTTAATAATATGTAGTATATGTATATAGCAATATACTTTCTTCAATGTTTTTATATTACTATTCACACAGAGACTTTTACTTAAAGTTTTATCATAGTTATAAAAGTTAAAATATAGTCAAGTGAGATCTTGTTAGATTCGTCTCGTCTCGTCGTGTAGTTTTTAAATATTGAACTTTCAGAATTTTTACTTGTACCGAACTTGAGTTATTAATAGTTTAAAATGTACATTGGAATATGTGAAAAATTGATTTGTAACAAATATTCAAGAACGGAGTAAGTAGCAAAGAAACAAATAAAAACATACTAATAGTTAAACAGAAACGAAAGACACCCTCCGTCTTTTATAAATTATAGCATTTGGAAATTTGGTACTATTTACATATGCACTTAGACTTAAAGTTTTATCATAGTTATATACAAGTTAAAATATAGCCAAGTGTAATCTTGTTAGATTCGTCTAATTGAGTAGTTTTTAAATATCGAACATTTAGAATTTTTACTTGTACCGAATTTGAGTTATTAATAATTTAAAATGTATATTGAACTGCGTGCAGTGAGTGTCCGTTGTAATTTTTTGAAAACGGAGGGAGTTATAGTACATCCATTTCTAGTGCCCAATATTAATCCTTTAATCCAAAAAAATATAGAAAATTGTCACGCATCAATCGTTTTTTCAATGCCTTCATATAAGCATCATATCATGATGTTATATCATTTCTTAATTTTTTTTTTTGGAGAAGCGAAGCCAGATAACAAATACAGTATCATTTCTTAATTAAGCATAATAACTCGTTTTAAAATAGTAGAGCACTAAAAAGTGTGAAAAGACAATTTCAAACAACACGGATGCACGCATTTAGGATTTATTGACTTATTGTGGCTTAGATTTTTCAGTTTCTTTTTTATTTTATTTAGTTTAATAATGAGCTGAAAATTTAATTAAAACAAAAATTAAATATTTAAAATAAATATTATTAATTTGGTTTTTTTTTTAGCTTTTTCCAATATTGCCATTTAGCTTACATAAATACTCATATTTTTAGACATTTTTATTATAAAATAAATTAATTGAAAAAATGAAAATAAAAATTTATGAATTTATACTCCCTCCGATTTTTTATTCTTGTTAGTGTATGCAATCCAATACATATTTTAAATAATTAATAACTCAAGTTCGGTACAAGTAGAAATTTTAAAAGTTCGATATTTAAAAACTACTCTATCCGTCCCATCTAAGTTGTCTTGTTTGAATTTTTTGACACTGTTCATTATTTAATTTTGACTCAACGTTATTACAAGTATATATTTGAGGAAAAATAGTCGAGTTGTGTCTTGTTAGAAATCGTATAATCATATAATTTTAGAATATATATTTTACACAATTTTTTATTGTATACTTCGTACTTCATATTTTGAGATATTGATGGTTGAAAAATGAATTAAATTTTGTGCATAAATCAAACTGGACAAGTTAAATGGGACATAGTGAGTACAAGACAATGACGAATCTAACAAGATTTCACTTACTTATATTTTAATTTGTATAATTATGATAAAATTTTAAGTTAAAAGTGATTTAGTTAACAATAGCGAAAGAGTTGATGGAACAAGAATAAAAAACCATAGGGAGTACTATGATTTCTTTATTAATGAACTGAATTGAAAGAAAAAAATGATTAAAGAATGGAGCGAGCAATAAATAAATAAAATATCCCAATACTAGTACTTCCTCCGTCTCACTTCTTTTGTTACAAATTTTTTTTTTGACACTATTCACTGTTTAACTTTGATTCAAATTTTTATCATAGTTATGTAAGAAAAAACATAGTCAAGTGAGATCTTGTTAGATTCGTCTAATCTTGTAGTTTTAGACAATCAATTTTTTATAACTTTTCGTTGTACAAAATTTAAGTTATTAACCGTTAAAAATGTGCATCGGCATACATGTCGAAAGGGTGGTAACAATTACAATGAGACGGAGGAAGTACTCCCTCCGTCCCGCGAAGATTGAAGCCTTTCTTTTGGGCACGGTAATTTAGGTAGTGGAGTTTAGTACTCCCTCCGTCCCGCGAAGATTGAAGCCTTTCTTTTGGGCACGGTAATTTAGATAGTGGAGTTTAGTAGTTAAAGTGGTGTGGGTATTTGTGTTTAAGATTATAATGAATTTTGATATTGTTTATTGTTTAACTTTGACTTAATATTATCGTAGTGATGTAATTTGAGAAAAATATTCAAATGTGGTCTTGTTAGAATCGTCTAATCGTGTAGTTTTAGAATATATATTTTATACAATTTTTATTTGTATCAATTTTGTAATATTAAGAGTTAAAGAAATATAAGGGACTTTGTGTAGGAAAGTAATAATGCATTGGAATTTGTGTAGAATAGTAAAAGTAAGTATTTTTAATGGGATTTGACAATAATTAAGATTCTAATCAAACTTATATTAATTTAATTTTTCTAAAAACGGAAAGGGTTCAAACTTCGTGGGACACCCCAAAAAGGAATAGGGTTCAAATTTCGTGGGACGGAGGGAGTAATTTTTATTTGGGCAAGGAGGAATTAATTAAAAGTAAGATCATGCAAGCGAAAAGTAAGGTGATGAAAATGTTTCTTGGGAATGAAATATAGAATAAATGCGGTGGTAATAAGGGATGAGTCATAAAATAAAGCTGATGAGCAGCTGCTCAACAATTAAGATGACGAGATGATATTAGATTGTTTCTTTTCTTTTCTTTAAATTCGTGTCATCAAATACTACTACTCTACTCGATCATATTCATAGCCCTGCTGCCTAACTAGTAACTAGGGTTTTCATTTCAATTCATTTCCCAATACTTAACTTCTTTAGTTGTTGTAATAAGTAGTATCTCTTCCCTGTCTCATCATAGGCACAACTTTGTTCATCATTAGAAGCCGTCGAAACTCAAGAAAACAAATGAACAACAAAGTGAAATCGACATTAAAACATGCATGGGCAATAATAATAATAATAATTCCCCAGACACGAGTCATCAGACACAGTGACACACAACCCACAATTACTGTATGTATGTAATAAAAATAAAATAAATTAAATACTGTAGTATTAGCACAACAATATGGAATGGAATCTTACCTGTCATCAAAAAGTCGAATTGAAGACCAATCATCTTCAATACGTGTTCATCACCTTTTTTTTTTGGGTTCAAAAAAAAAATCGTATTTTTTGGGAATTTCTTCACGGTATGTAAGTGTAGTGTAGTGTTCAGTTCAGTTCAGTTCAGTTCACCTCACCTCACCCCTCAGCCCCTCATGTCATGTCTCCCACTAACTTCACCTATCATTCTTTACACTTAATTTGTACGAGTAGTATATTAATTAAAAATAAATTAATCCCCACAAAAAAATAATAATAATAATAATAAAATGGCTCTCGTGGTGGAATTGAACAACGATCAAGAATTAAAGTAAATTAAATAAATCTATCTGATCAATTGAACTTTTTAAGCAGATGCTACAGTGTTCAAGAGGCAGTAACATATGCAGGCATAAATAAAAGTAGTATATGTACATGTAATATACTGTACGAGGTTGGAACTGTGGCAATATACGGGAGGGCCAAACGAGGCTGATGAGCTAGGTGGCGCAAATCCGGGAGGCCACGTGTCAAACCCCCCCCCCCCCCCCCCGGGGAGGAGATGATGACCCCGTTGGAACAGGACAAGAATTAGCATACATGTTACAAGCAGCAAAGCATGGATTGGCAGTATTGAAATTTACAGGAGGACATTACTGCTGAAAACAAAAAAAAAATTAAAAAAATAAAAAAATAAAAAAATAAAAAAAAAAATTAAAGGAGGTGCTGCGGTGGGTTCCATTGATTCATGGTGTGAATTAAAGTAGTACGTAGAGGATAGGAAAGGGGCATTTAATGGTCTCTTATGACAGATACCCTCAGGGAACTGTTGTTTTTGTACTGTTACTGTACACCCAAAAGCACTGGAGAATAGAGAGTGGAGGTCTGCAAAACATATATATAGTATATATAGGGCCCCATCCATGATCCATATTCCATACCATAGAGATGGAGTAGTAGTAATTAAAAAGAAGAAGAAACCCTAATTTGCAAAATTAAAGAGAAGAAAGAAGAAGAAGAAGAAGCCAATTATTAATTAATAATGGAAAAGTTAATAATGTCTTGTAGTATATGGAAATCCGAGCAATGGGAGTTCTCCAATCCAATCCCCAATGAAATAAGCAGGAGGAGAGGCATGGAAGTAGTATGAAAGAGAAGGGAAGACAGGCAGAAGCAGAGGCAGCAGAAGAGCAGCAGCAGTTGACCCACTGGGAAATGTGGTGAACTTTAGCTACTGCTACTGTATACTCCTCCGTCCCACTCCAAGTGTCTTGTTATTGTTGGGCACGAGAATTAAGGTAGAGTTGGTTTGTGAGTATATGGTGAGGTCCACATAGAGAAAATTATTTCTATTTATAGAAAGAAGACATTTGTAATGGGACATCCAAAAATAGTAAGTAGGACATTTGGAATGGGACAGAGGGAGTATATACTAATACATGTGAAAATACTACTACATCCCTTTCAATATAGTTTTGCAATATTGCATCTATGCACGTATGCCGATGCATATGTTCAATAATTAATAACTTAAATTTTATATAATAAAAAATTGTAGAAAGTTTATATTATAAAACTATAAGTTTAGACGAATCTAACAAGATCTCACTTGGCTATATTTTTTTATTATATAACTATAATAAAAAATTGAAATAAAACTAAAATATGAATAGTGCAAAAAATAGCAATGTTGCAAAGCTATTAAAACGGAGGGAGTACAAAACTGGGCCAATCAATTACTCCTACTACATACTTCCTACATTCTTGAATATTTTTTACAAACTAACTTTTCGCGCAATTCAATACATATTTTAAACTGTTAATAACTCAAATTTGGTACAAGTAAAAATTTTAGAAATTCGGTATTACCATACGACGAGACGAATCTAAAAAAGATCTCACTTAATTATATTTTAACTTGTATAACTATGATAAAACTTTAAGTAAAATACTGTATGTAAATAGTAATATATTTTCAAATGTCAAAAACATTAACGGGAAGTATCAAATGGAAATGAAATACTACTATATGTGTGTGTATATGTCATATGTCATATACTACTACTATGTTTGTGATCTTTTTTAATTGGAGTGCAGAGAGAGAGAGAGAGATATTACCCTAAAAGAAGACTGCATAAAATGTAGGTTTTCAGATGGGTATCTGCTTGGATTCTCCTTTTGCTCCATCATCCACTCTGTCATTTTTTTTGTTTTGACCACATTTTTATTTGTACCACTTCATTTCAACCTTATAATATTAGTATTATGTTACTTCCTCCTTCTCATTCCTTTTGTTACAAATTATTTTTTTTTATACTATTCATTGTTTAACTTTGATTCAAATTTTTATCATAATTATATAAGAAAAAAATATAGTCAAGTGAGATCTTGTTAGATTCATTTAATCTTGTAGTTTTAGATAATCAACTTTTTATAACTTTTCGTTGTACAAAATTTAAGTTATTAACCGTTAAAAATATGCATCGGCATACGTGTCGAAATGGTGTGTAACAATTACACTGAGACGGAAGAAGTATGTATGTATGCCAAATTGCCACAGCCACTACTGTCTACTGCCCACTCATGATATATATGGAGAAGTAATATATACTTCCTCCGTCTTGAATATTTTTTACAAACTAACTTTTCACGCAGTCCAATATATATTTTAAATTATTAATAACTTAAGTTTGGTATAAGTAATTAGTAAAAAATTCTAGAAGTTCGATATTTAAAAACTACACAACGAGACGAATCGAACAAAATCTCACTTAACTATATTTTAAATTGTATAACTATAATAAAACTTTAAATAAAAGTCGGTGTGTGAATAATAATATATTTTCAAATGTCAAAAACACTAAAGAATGGATGAAGCATAGAGTAGTATTATTTGTCAATATTCATTTCAGGGTATTTTTGTATTCTTCTTTTCTCTCCTCCTTTTCTTACACGAGTATCACATTCTTGGATATTTCCAATTTTCATGCTTCCTTCTTCAATCTCTAAATTAGAAGTAGAGTATTAATAGAAGATATGTGTGCTGCATGCAATTTGGTGTCAAAGAATTTAACATAAACAACTCAATTAAGAATCTTATTGGACTATAAAGTTGAAAGTGTCATTTAATCAAACACAAAGTGGGTGTATCAACTCTCTTGATAATTTAGACATGCATGATCTTGTATCCTTAAAATTTGTGCTTTTATAGTATTTATCCTTCTGTTTTTTTTTTTTAACTTTTTGAGCTAGCTAGGCTTTGTTTGGTCTAATTTTGTGGTACTTTTAAGATAATAATTCGATATAGTTAACCCACAATATACAGAGAGTATATACCAAAAAGAAAGAAGAAAAAAAAAAACATGAGGAAATGAATTTTTTAGGCCATTACAAGGCACCATTTCCACATTTGGGTCATTATGAAATCAATTTCTAATTTTAGGCCATTAGAAACCATCTTTGACCAAATTAAGGCCATTTAGACTATTTTGACTTTTTCAAACTTCAATTAACCCTACCAACTTTTACTTTATTTCATTTTGACCCCAGATTTTAGTTTCTTCATTACCATTAGTCCAATATCAGCCCATCATGCTTTTGATAATTAAATTAAGCACTAAGCTTCATACCTTGGCTTTGACCGCCTTGCTGCCGGGTTTCCTAAGCTTCGGGATTTTACGGACTTCCTCCAACCACGCAGCCGCGACCGATGGTTCACCGATTCTTGGCTCCTTCAGCAACAAACAGCACAGTCCTATTTCGTTTCCTACCTTAGGACGTATCAAGATATGAATAAAGGGTTTTAATTATATTATCGGGATATTTGGGATATTTGGAAGCCTGGATTTTACTGAAGAAATATTAAAAATATTATTTAAACATAATTTCCCCTAACGGAGAAGACAGACACTTAGTTCCTCATGGAGGATACAAGACTCTTGGGGGAATACCCCATACTTTTACAGACTCGAAAGGAAATATGCAGAAAGAGAAATATTACAAATACTTTGAAGAGTTGGGAAGATTTTTCGATGCCTTCCATCTGCTTCAAACTCCTTTATTTATAGGCGCCCGCGGACTTCAGCCCCGGATTCCAATCTTCCTCTAAATCCTTGTGACGTCACTGCGTTCGTCACTTGGCCTTAATTTCCACCGGCTACATTATTGTCCTTTTTTTGAATTATTGCGTTAGGTGGCTTTTGTCAACTTTCCACCTTCTCTTGTCGACCACTTTCTGCCAGCTACTCTGCCCTTCTTTGTCGGCTTTTAATTATGAGTGTTGCCGACACCTCTCTTTCTTTTACATCCAGCTAATCTTACTTTGGCTTGTGAAAGTTTTTTGGACGTTTCTTCCCTTTGTCCTGTTCGGGTTCGGATTTTTTCTGGGTTACCCGGATCTTTGTACCGAATAGGGGTTTCTCCTGTTCTGCACAATATGGGCATATGTGGTTATCCCATTGGCCAACATGCATCATGTTGCATGCTTTTTTTCTGGTAGACTCGGTTGCTGGCAACTTGTTTTCCCAGATGAGTAACCTCTTCTTTTCGAATGAGGTTTCCGCAAACTCTGTGCTTTTCCCTGTTAAAGAATTAACCAGGAACGATCCATTTAAATTGTTTGAGAATATTTTAAACGGATATTTAACCTTTTCCATCTCGGTGAGACAGACCCAGAATCCCCATGCTCGTCGGGTGGAGATTTCATCTTCGCTGATTGAAGATACCAATGGTGCCTTCTCATCCATAGACTTAACTCTGTTGAAGGCAATCATATCAGGTCTCTGTAATTTAATAAATTGAAAGACCGGATAAGAACCTTTTCCGACTATCTCTGGTGCCGCTGAAATGAACTTAAGCTCCAGAATATCTCCTCTTTGCAGGTGCGGGTTGCCGTGATTCGTGCAACGCACTACTTATCCATCCCGTAAGTTTTTCGATTTCCGGAAACCCTGGTGATGTAGTATGAACAGATGCTAATGCTCCAAAGTCATACCACTTTCGAACCTCTTCTGGTTTCGATCCTTCGAGCATCCATACCCTGTTGTATCTCCCGGATGTCTCGATTACTGTTTGCTAGGGTTAATTCCCTTTTGGAAACCAGTTGTTCCCATTTTCCTTGGTAGTCCAGCCAGGCAGTAGATAGGACCTTCTCGTCTGAATTAACCTTAGAGGTGCCTGTCATTGGCCTAAGGTTAATTTCTTCCTCTTTCACCCCAGAGGCAATGGGTTGACTTGAGCTTTCGGAAATGTGACTTTCCTCTTGCTCAACATTTTTGTCGGTATCCGACAATGGTTCCTTTGAAGCAATGCTTGAATCTGCTTCTTCATATGTGACCACTTTAGTTTTTTGGGCACATTTCTCTTTGTTTACCAGGGAAGCTGACGTTTTCCTGATTGGCTCTAATACTGTTTCCCATAGTGCTGTCATTGCTATATGGGAGGTTCGTATATTGTTGCGGACCATGTCCACATCGCTCTGTTGTATTTGGCCAGCTGCTCGTGCATTGATCTCGAGCTGTCCAAAATGCTTCGATAGCTCCTCTAGGTTTTCTCTGAGGTGCCTGAATCTCGTAATGATGGAATCAACTTCAAATGCTTCCATCTCTCGTCAAGAAATCTGCAAGAACATTTTCATGAGATTTTATAACATCAATATCATAAATATAATATTGACATTCAGCTTGCCATCTGATAATACGAGCTTTTTCAATTTTTGATTCAAGTTTATTTTTTAAAAAAGCCCTAACATTAGTATTATCAACTTTTAATACAAATTTCTTTGCAAGTAAGAATAAAGGTCATTTTTTAAATGTTTTCCATACTGCAAAGAATTCCTTCTCGTTAATATGCCAAAGTTTGGCTTGTTGTTCAGTGAACAACCCTCCTGTGTATCTACAAGGTTCTTGACCCGTAGTTGTTTTTCTCATGAGCACTCCTGCCCATCGAAAATCATTGGCGTCTGTGTAGACTACCAGCTCATCCTCATCCTGAGGTATCGCGAGTTTTGGCAAGCTATTGCAGACTTGCATTAGTTCACGAATTCTCTTGGTATGAATTTCTTCCCATTTCCATCTAGAGCTTTCAGTCTCTTTCAGGAGTGGTCTAAAATCCTTTCTATATTTTGCAAGATCTTTAATAAACATACCCGCAAAATTTACAACTCCTAAAAAACTCTGAAGTTGTTTCTCGTCTTTTAATATATCAGGAAAATTGCGGATTTTCTCCACAATGTGTTCCTGTAACTCTATTCTTGCTTCATCAATTTGAACTCCTAAGAATTCAATTTTGTTAGCAGCGATAGTGGCCTTTTTCTCAGAGAGAACTAGACCTTCCCTGTGACATGCATCAGAAAATATTTCAAGATGTTTAATATGCTCTTTAATATTTCGAGATGCAATCAGAATGTCATCTATGTAGACGAACATAAACTCTAGATAATCCTTAAATAGATTATCCATCTTTCTTTGGAATATCTGAGGGGCATTAGAAAGCCCCATTGACATAACATTCCAAATATATTGCCCTTGTGGGGTGGAGAATGCTGTGAATTTCTTCGACTCATTCTCCATCTTAATCTGATAGAAACCAGATTTGCAATCAAATTTACAAAACATTTTAGCACCTTTGATGCAATCAATTAAGTGTTCTCTACTCGGAATGTAATAACCATCAAACTGTATTATTTTGTTAATACCTTGATAGTTTATTACCAACCTGGGTTTACCTCTCTTTATTTCACCATGGTTTCTTACCAAGAATCCAGGGCTACTATAAGCCGAGACTCCAGGCTCGATGAGTTTAAGATCAATATGCTCCTTGATAATTTGCTGCATATCTTTCTTATCCTGTATATTCATTAAGATGGGTTTATATCGAACATACTCATATTTATATTATTCTTTTACCTGTAGAGTAGCTTCGATCTTGTTTTTATCCCACCATGCCAGAGGATCCTCGTTAAAGTTTCTCTGGATATGTCTTTTGACATTTTCGAGGGACAATTTAGTTTCCCCATCAATGTCTAGTGAAGTTATATTTAATGATTTCATTTCCTGCATTGCTTCTTTGAGGTTTATAATTTCCTCAATAGAAGCTTCATCAAATCCTTGCGGTCTAAAAGACAACAAAGCCTTACCAAACTTTCTTTTATCCTGCATTTTTGGATGAGTTAGTTTGGCATCATTATCACCACGTTTGCTGCGAAATATTATAGGCATTAACCTGTTGAATGCCTTTTTTCCCTGCGCAACACCTGTATCTCATTTTCACAACTTGTGGTAAATATTAACAAATTTCTTTTGTTATCTTGAACATATTTTGTAAAGGATTGTATAAAATTATTTCCTAACAAAATATCCGCTCCTGTGTCATGAAAGTAAATAGGAGGCGTTTTTACCTTATACCAAGGTGTACCAAATGCTCCTCCAATCATGATATTGGCTTGTCGAATACCCTTATTTAGTACTAAGATTTTTTGGGAAAAATCTCTTCCTGCAATAATGGGTAATGATTCCATAGCTTCGCTAGGGAAAACTCCTGGTTTTGTCGTGCAAATACCTGATCCTGAATCAATATAAGCTGCGAAATATTCTGACTTATATTCTTCATATATTATCCCTACTGAGATATAAATGGAGAATGGACTTGTCATTTAATTCTGATGGTGTGACCTTTCAGATTAAATTCTATACCATTATCCTTTCTTACCCACGGTTTATGATTTTCGAGAAAACTTAATCCCAAAATCATAACCCCATTGTCTTTTCCGGCGGTGCCTAAGACTCTGATCTCGTGTACTGCAATTTCAATTGTTCCTTCATAGGTTCCAATTGATGGCTGCTGCAAGTAGTATAAGTCATCACATGGAAAACGGTTAATCTTTTCAGTGATGTCGAATATTACTCGTATTTCTTTCCATCCTTCAGGGCATTTTATCTTTATATTATCTACCCCAATGGATTGAGGAGTTAGATCTTTGATGAACTCCTTCCCTTTATATGCCATAATTATGTCTTTCGAAAAAGACATACGGCTTGCGTACTCAATTCTAGCACTCATTGATCTGTCTAGAATTGGATGGTCTTTTATTTGTATGTCTACTCCTCCTAACCTTGGAATCTGGGTAGGATTTGGAGTCATGACTTTAGCAAATTCCTTGAAAATTCTAGGAATTTCTATATATTCTTTCTTGAGAAATAAGTCAGAATGATGACTATTGGAAAGTGCATAAGAGATTCTATAAGTTATAGAATATGGTCTGTTCCCTTCTTTCATCAGATCTTTTCTTTTAAAATCCTGATGAAGGGTTAGAACTCTACTAAAATCTTGGTCAGCTAAGTTATAGGAAATTCTGGGATGTATGTCAAATATTAATTTTCCAGCATATAAATTTCCTACCATAGTTCCAAGAAGACCATCTCTAAGGTTATTGATTCTTCTATCAGTCACTGATAGATGTAATTCAGAATCAATGCCTTCTTTGAAGGTTGCCTTAATTACTACTTCAATGGCTCCTATGTGGATCCATTTCATAGTAATGGCGATTTCCTCCTTCATTCTGCTTAATTCCTCGAGAATTTCTTCTTTAGGAATTAATTGCATATCCATAACATTACAAGTAAGTTCCATAGGAATTGCAAACTCACCTGCACTTACCTTGTAGATGATGTTATGTCTTCTCTGGTTGAGTCCCATCTGGTTAAGAACTCGTCCAATCCCGCCAATTCTGAATCCGTCATATGGGCTGAGGTTGGAATCTTGTCGCATTATTCTTTCCGTGGTTCGATTCGAGATCGTCATCCTTGAAAAGAATCCAGACAGGTTTTCAGTGGTCTGAATCCTGTCTTCTTCAGTCAGATTCGGTTGAAGATCCATCTGAATATGAGTCCGAGTCACTTCTTAATTCTTCCTCGTAGATGCTTTCATCCGAGGGGATGTCCTCAAACTGATAGACTGGTACCAGCTTTCCATGGTAGACTGCTTCCACGATATCCTCCGTGGCTTCGTACATTCGTACCTCACGATTCTGAGGGCAATCGGGTGAGATATGACCTCTGGCTCCACACTTCCAACAGTTGCAGTCCTTGAAACTTTCGTTGGCTCGGGTAGGGGCTCGTCTGAATGTTCTCTTGGACGTCGTTCTCCCCGTGCTCCTTGCTGCTGAGCTAGTTGAACCTTGGGATAAACTCTTCGTCGTTCCCGTTCTTTGTCCAGTTTTGTATGATTTGGCCTTGCTCTTGGACCACCATGCTCTTCTTCTTTGGAATGGAGGTCTTCTGAAACTCCTACTGTATGAGCCTCGACTCTTCTTCTTTTTCCTCTTTTCTCCTGATTCTCCTATAATTGTTGGAAAATCGTTATTTTCACAGCAAAGAGGAGTTCGTTTTATTTTACCTCTTAGTCTCTTGATGTTCTTTTGGGCTGCTGCCTGTTGACACCATTCTCTGAGTTTATCCTTTAAGAATGACATTCTTCGAGCTATTGAGTCCACTGTACCAGAGGGTACTGTGTACGATTGGATCAACATTTCTCTCCATGGGCTGCAGATCTTTGCAAAGAACATGGGACATGCTACTTCAGCTGTCATTTCACTCCGAAAATAGTATTTACGAAACCAGTAGATGTATTCGTCTACTGCGCAAATACTTCTTAACTCCATACCTAATAATGCTTGGGTATAGACCTTGATTTTTTCGGTTCTCTGTTCTTCAAAATACCCATCTCCTACAAAATGGGTTTTGAATAAGAGGCCAAATCTTTCACAGATTGTGCTTTTGGATTCTCCCTCGAGTATTTGCTCTTTTAAAGCAGTCGTGGAGTTTTTCCAGCCCAGCTTTGCCGATCCTTCGAGACTCAGCTCTATTAATCTGACAAAGTTTTCTTTATCGAGTTCCAGTGTGGTTGCTGCAATCTTCATTGAAGCTACCCATTCATCGATCAGGTCTTCGATGTTTCGGAAGTCGATAACATCGAGGTTTAGTGTTATGCCATATGGATTTAATGGTTGTAACATCGTCTTGGCCCACGGTGTGGATTCTGGTGCTTTACTTGGGTTCCGTCCTGGGTTTCGTCTTGCATTGAGATGCACCTCAGGATACCTGTTCATGTAGAAGTATGCACTTTCTCTCATTGGGACATCAGGCGGTCCATCGTGGGTCACGTTGGTTCCTGATCCTTCCGCATAACCCAATTGAAGAACTTCATTGGGTTTTACATTAACCAGATCCATAATCCCAAGTTGGGAAAATGATTCTGCTAATTCTTGTAGATCTGATAGATCTGCCCTGGAAGCACTCATTCGACTGTTTTCAGGAGATCGATCATAAGCTCTTCTTGTGATTTCTGCTTGGAACCATAGTTGCTTTACCCTTTTGATGTAAAGCTTGTACTGGTCCGAATGCATCTCTAATATTGGCTTGGTTATTCTTGGAATATCCAGGAATATCCTTCTGTCTTTTCTTGATATTCGAAATGTCAAATTTCAGATTCAAAATTTCTTTCTTTAGGTCTTGAAATACTTTCAAGATCTCATCTGTTGTCTGATTCAAGTTATCTATTTTCCCAGGTATAATTAATACCCGGTTACCAAAATCTTGAATTGTCTTTTGGATTTCTCTTAAGTCTTTTGATAACTTAGAGCTATCCGGATCAATTTCTTTCCAGTCCGTTCCTCTCATTTTTAGGAAAGAAACTGATTTTGATAATATCTTGTCCCATGGACAAGTTCAAGAAATTCCTTTGGAATTTTCTATTTTTTATTTCCAAAATTTGGAAATAACTCGTGGGTTTCAAATTATTTGAATCCATTAAATAATTAAATCTTCTCCATTAAGAAATAAAATATTATAAATAATATAATTAATATGTTCTTCAATAAAACCTAGGCTCTGATACCAATTTTCAAGCGCATTGGGTGTCATTTATATAGTGAAAACTTAAGTATATTGACAAAGGACTAGAGTAAATAAAGTCAAACTTTCTTGGGGTTTTAATGAAAGAAAGGAAAAGTTGTTGGGAATTAATTAATTTTCAAATTGGTCTTTATGGCTTAATTTCATTCAACATGTGTTTGTAATGGTCTAATTCTGAAAATTCAACTTATAATGGTCTAAAAGTGAAATAAACTCCTTGTAATGGCCCTTTTAATTATTTTCCCCAAAAAAACATTCAAAGTGCCATTAATTGAGAACCAATCAGACGACGCAATACCTTGGTCCATCCATAGACAGTTCGTCCTAGGTGGTTCATTTTTTATTTTGTCCTCACTTGGACGACATGGACAAGTTTCTTAATAAGAGTATTTATAATTACTCCCTCTGTCCTCTCCCATTAAAAGTTGCCACTATTCCTTTTTGAGGTGTCCCAATAAGTTTGGCTACTTTCCCTTTTAAGCAAATTACAATAACATAAGCATGATTAAAAACCCCACAATAATGACAATTGTACTTTCTGCACAAAGTCCTTATATATGTTTAACCATTAATATCTTAAAATGGGTATTAATAAAAATTATATAAATATATATTCTAAAACTATACGATTAGACGATTCCAACAAGACCACACTTGACTATTTTTTTCTTTCTACATCATTACGATAACATTAAGTCAAAGTTAAAATAATAAATATGGTTAAAAGTCAAATGTAACCATTATAAATTAGATGGATGGATTAGTCAAATTTACTCACACTACTTTAACTAATAAACACCACAACCTAAATTCTCGTGCCAAAAGAAAGTGGCCACTTTTAATGGGACGGAGGGAGTATTTTCCAAAACTACCATTGTTAACAAGTTTTCCAACACAACAGTCCTTTACCTCGTATTTTTTTGTGTCCCACAAAATTTGGCAACTTTTCATTTTTAGATAAATTAAATTAATATGAGCGATATGAAACAACTTACCTGATTATTGCGTTTTCCAAAGACAAATAATCAGATGACCCATTTTTCTACACTTTATCCAAACAAGTATGATTAGAATTTTAATTATTCGATCGTATTAAAATTGATCACTTTCACACTTTTGCACATATTACAATGCGTTTTTATTTTTCTACAAAAAGTCTCTTGTATTTCTTTAATTTTTAATATTTCGAAATGGGTATAAATAAAACTTACTGTATATATAAAATATATACTCTGAAAGTACACGATTAGACGAATCTAACAAAACCACACTTGAATATTTTTTCTAATTACATAATTTCTATAATATTAAGTTAAAGTTAAACAATAAACATTGTCCAAATTTATTAGAATCTTAAACACAAATATACACTACTTTAATTAATAAACTTCACTATCTAAATTACCGTACTCAAAATAAATGAGCCAACATTCGCGAGACGGAAGGAGTATGATAACCTTAATTATTATACTTAATGAGGTGGAAGTTGATCCCAAGGAGACCAAAGTCATTGATGGAGGTGGTCTAAATACCACCTCGTTTTGGTTTTCCGTTTTTTTTTTCCATTAAAGTAAATGATGTCTTTTCTGAAGTTGTTTTTTTTTTTTGCGTTACAGCCTATACAGGCTAGGAAAGGAAGAAAAATTAAAAGGAAAAACAAAAAAAGAGGAAATGAATCAATTGGCACGAGGGAACCACGTGCCGGCCGCATCCGCTGCCAACAAAGGACGAAGACGGTCCGGGGGAAAAGCCCAGGTGGTGAAGAAAAGTTCTTCATCTGCCCCCAATTTTGCAAGTGATTCGGCAACACCATTCCCTTCCCGCAAAATGTGGTTGACACTATAGATATTGAATTGGTTGATCAAGTCATCGATTTGAGCAAGATAAGGAGAGAGCCAGTGAGTAGGGGACCGATTCACTGATAAAAGTCGTAACACTTCCTTCGAGTCACAAGCACAATAGATATCCGTAATGCCATGTTGGAGTGCCAATTGGAGCCCATGCATCAACCCGGCCAATTCCGCATGTAGAACCGAGACATCCCCAAGTTGTCCCGAGACTCCTCCAATCCAGCTACCGTCGACATGCCTCAGAACTGCTCCATAGCCAGCACCGCGGCTGTCAAGGCGAGACCCGTCCGAATGAAGGAAAACCCCCTGCCAGGAGCCCATATTCCAGCAAATTAGTCGAGGCCATGAGGCGGTAGAAGGCGGCTGTACAAGGGATCTCTGAATTGTTGTATCAAGGTGACGGATCTTGCGAACGAGAGTGTGATGGAGAGATGAGATACCCTGGAAGACCCGAGCACACCTCTCTTTCCAGATAATCCAAAGACCTGCAAGAAAAGAAAAACCATACCATCGACACATACCACAGAGCCAAGACCAAATGCTCGCTCTATCCAAAGTATCAAGGTCCCCCGGAATGTTGATGGCGAGGGATTGCCAGATCGCCGCAGTCCATGGGCACTGAAAGAGGCAGTGCCTCCAATCCTCAGCAAACACTCCACAAACTTGGCATAGAGGAGTTGTTGCTAAGTTCCTACCATACCTGAGGGCGTTACAAGGGATAGCCTCCCAAGAAAGGAGCCACAGGAAGAAGCAGATGCGCTCGGGGAGCTTGGAATTCCATATCCACTTCCATGAGTGTGTAACAGTCGGGTCTGCAAGGAGGAAAGTATAGCCTGAACGAGCAGTGTAACACCCATCGACATTGCCGACCCAACTCCAGCCATCCGACACACGAGGGTGTAAGCAAGGTGGCGGGTGTTGGAGGATGGCATTCACAACTTGAGTAGGAATAATGGTGTATAGCCTTGAGAGATCCCAACCATCGCCGTTGACAATGTCCTTAATACATCTGTCCAAGTCGGCTGTCTCCACGAATGGCACCAAGGGTCCCAATTGTCGGCCTTGGAACCATGGCGTGAACCATAAAGATGATTGCCCATTTCCAATCCGAAACTTGAAACCTCCCTGGAGTTTCATGGCCGCCTTATGTATGCTTCTCCAGGTGAAGGAGCCTTGGTTGGGCATGGACGAGATGCTACCATCAACTGGCCAATACTTCAGACGAAGTTCACGGCACCAGAGCTTGTCATTCCTTAGCACAATGTCAGAGACCAACTTCCCAAGTAAAGCAATATTTGCATGACGGGCAGCACGAAACCCTAATCCCCCGTTGGCCTTAGGAAGAGCCATCATGTTCCAGCCAACAAGATTGATTCCATGCCCATTGTTATCTTTCCACACGAAATTCCGAATTTTCCTATCAATGCGTTGACAGGTGGATTCCGGTAGCCATCCAATTTGCATACAATATGTGGGAATGGCCGCTAGTACATATCGAGCCAGGGTAACACGTCCCGGCTTGTTGAGTATTCTCATAGCCCAATAAGACATTCTTTTCTCCATGCGTTCCAGAAGGTAGTCGTATGCATGGCTACTTACACGTCCCACGTGAATGGGGAACCCCAGGTGTTTCCCTATCTGTTCAGCGAATGGAATGGGAATGGCAGTCGAAAACCAGCTTCGTTCCAAAGGAGAAATCCCAGTAGAGGCGAAGGCACGCGACTTCAACATGTTGATTTTAAGACCTGACACGATCCCGAAGCGGTGAGGGTGGCAGCCATGCAAGAAAAGCTGTCCCTATCTGCCTTAGTACATAGTATTAAGTCATCAGCAAAGAGTAAGTGAGATAACCCAATACCACCTCTCGAAAGTCTGACTGGGGACCATAGCTCATCACGGACAGCCTGTTCGATGGTGATGGAAAGTCTCTCCATGACAATGTTGAACAAATAGGGGGAGAGGGGGTCTCCCTGTCTCAAGCCCCGTTGCGGTTTAAAAGCTTCAGTAGGGGCGCCATTCCAAAGGATTTCATAAGTGGGAGAAGTCACGCAACTCATGATAATACGGCATAGAGCAGTAGGCAGGTTCATTTGAAGCAAACACTCCTCAAGGAAGGACCATTTGACAGTGTCATAGGCTTTTTCAAGATCAATCTTCACTATAATGGCCTTGGAGCGAGAGGCGGGTCGAGTGAGAGTGTAAGTAAGCTCTTGAAGCAAAATAGCATTGTCAATTGTCCCTCGTCCCGGCAAGAAAGCTGATTGAAGCGGGGAGATGTAATTAGCCAAGATAGGTCGAAGTCGATTGACAAGGACCTTCGAAATAAACTTATATGCTACATTGCATAAAGTAATAGGACGAAAGTGTCGAATGGAGCTCGGGACATCAATTTTTGGAATAAGACAGATATGAGCTTTGGCAAGCAGCATATCAACCTGTCCCGTATCGAAGGCATGTTGCACCATGGAAGTGACAGGTGGATCAATTGAATCCCAATGCTTTTTGTAGAATGCCGCTGGAAAGCCATCCGGACCCGGCGCGGCATATGATTTGAATTGAGAGAGCGCCAAAGAGACTTCCTCATTTCGAACTGCACCCGCTGCAATAACTCCATGATGAGGTCCAAGCGGCTGGAGAGGTGGTAGTGGATCCTCTGTACTGACTGGATCACAATCAGAATAAAGATTAAGGAAGAAGTCCCTGGCCGAGTCCCTCAAGGCCTGAGGGTCAGTACACCAGGTTCCGTCGTCCAATTGAATGCCCGTAATTTTCTGTCGATGGTGGCGGAATTTAGCCTGGGCATGAAAGAACTTTGTGTTGCGATCACGCAGGCGGATCCAATCTTCTCTCGCCCTTTGATACCAGAACTTCTCCTCTTGTTCGAGAATGGAATTATAATCATTTTGGAGCTTGCGTTCTAATAAAATGAGGCGGGCAGAATCCACATATGTCAGGCATCTATCCAACCCTTGAAGGCGACGCATTATTTTCTTCTTCCTATTTCTCAACTTCTGACGCTCCTGCATGCAATGTTGTATGGAAAGAGATTTCAGGCGCTTCAGGTGAGTAGATAGAGGCGCAGCAATCTCCGAGCATGCCTCAAGCACTAGCTGATTGTAGAAGGGACGGTTACTCTAAAAAGCCTCCCATCGAAAGGGTTTACCATGGGTGCTAACATGGGGTAAGCCACATTGTAGGAGTAGAGGGGCATGATCAGACCCTAGACGAGGTAAGACTGTGATGCTGGCATTAGGAAACAATTCTATCCAATCGAGAGACGCCATACCCCGATCCAAGCGTTTTTTGAGGAATTGCACAGCATTCGCAGGCCGAAACCAAGTAAAAATGCTACCCTCATTACGAACCGGATAGAGACCACAGTCATAGAGGCACGACCTAAAAAGATCCGCACGATTTGGAGTAAAGACTCCCCCCTGGACCTCGGACGGATCCAGAACTTCATTCCAATCTCCCATAGTATACCATGCTCCCTGCAGGCGGCTATGCAAATCTCGCAAATAGTCCCAAGTAGAGCGGCGTCTGAAAAAGTTGGGGAAAGCATACATTGCTGTGGCGTTCCAAGTGGTCGAACCTGACTGTAAGGAAATTGTGATACATCTTTCGGCCCTCTCAAAAACAGAAATCCCAATAGATGAACCAGATCTCCCCAATATCCAAATCCCCCCCGCTCGGCCAGCTGCCTCCTGGATGGAAATCGGATAATAGCCACGACTATAAAAGAAGTTGCGAACACGATCATAAGAACCCTGAGGTTCGAACAGGAACATAAGCGACGGCCTGTGCTGATGTAGATAGTCAGACAAGTGTCTTCTAGCATGGACATTCATCAGTCCACGTAAATTCCAAGCAAAAACAGTGAAATCCGAAAAAGATGACATTATAAAATATGGTGAAGAATAAGCCCGCACGACCATGCAGGAGTTGTCCCTATGTGGTAGGGTTTTCAACGGCCACCTTTTCAGCCGGACAGGTCGAAGTCCCAACATTCATACAAACCCCCTCCGCATCGGATCTAGGATTTGGGGATGCCGAGGGAGCAGACACATATAGAGAGGTGTCGTCTTCATGATCGTTAGGCCGAGGTCCTCTGAGCTTACCACGGTTCTTCTTGAAGATGTTCACAGACCCTTTAGGACGGAGTAGAGATTTAGTTCCGTTGTTGGGGGCGGCAGTAGGTTTAAGAGTCTTGCCGCGGGAAGTGGCCTTAATCTGCTTCTCAGTTGAGACGGAAAGGGGGGCTGGGACGGGAGTCACAACCGGAACAGGAGCTGTTGCAGCTGGGTCCGTGGGGCATGCCTGCTCGTAGGTGTCCAGTGTTGGTGCATCGGGTTTAGCCTTCTCAAGGGATAAAGGTCCATCTTCACTCGCCATAGATTCATGGCCCACATTATCGGACTCCTCTTCATTGGCCGGTTCATCATAGCCCATGGAGAAGAGACTATTGCTTTGCCATTGAACAACAGAGGCCACAGGCCCATCATCAGATTTAGAGATATGAGGCCCATCACCACCTTTGTCAGTATCATTAGGCCCATCACCTTTGATAGCAATATTAGGTTTAGTTGCAGGTTTCCTTGGCTTCTTGCGTTTTACCACCATCCAGTCACCCACTCCCAAATCTAATATATTGTCCTCCCTAGAATTACGGGATACCAAATCATTCTCACCCAAATTAGTTGCATGCATGCCTAAAGATGCTCCATTGACTTCGGAAGTTACCAAAGCTAGACCAGGGTTCTCAGCAGCACCCGGACTTGGAGGGACCTTCCCTGCCGCATCATCATCCGGCGAAGGCGACGACGGAGTAGCGTTCCCAGTGTCCCCGGGGCATTTGTTTTGCAAATGGCCATATCTCGCGCACTTCATACATACCATGTGTAAACTCTCGTAGGCAACCCGAATAATCTTGCCTTCCACCTCCACCTGGCCAAGCAAGGGTTCATCAAGATTAATTTCCACACAAGCACGGGCATACCGTCCCCGAGAGAAGCCCAAGGTATTGCGGTCCACCTTGATGAGGGTTCCAACCGCAGAGGCGATCACTCTCAACATGTTCTCTCTGTAAAAAGCCTGTTTCAAACCCGGGAATCTAACCCATGTTTGGATAGTGTTTACTTTAGAGGAGGCGGGATCGAAGTCTTCCGACCATCTCAGAACCGCCAAGCAGTGGTCGAAAAGAATCCATGGACCAGTGGTAAGGACTTTTTCACGATCACTAGGAAGTCCGAATTTAGCCATAAAGCAACCATGCCCTATATCGAGCAAATCGAATTGGCCCGTAGGCTTCCATAAGCCCTTGAGCCTTTCCTTGAGAGTCAGAAACCCCAATCGAATACCAAGAGGTTTAACAATAAGTGTATCTTTCCAAGGAGCGTAGGCGGCGTCGAGTACAGATCTGGCAAAACGAATCCGAGGGCATCTCCTATGCAAACCCTCGCGCTCAACGGTTACCAACTTTGCCTGCAGCAGGTCACAATCGGAAGCAATAGTTGTGGCGGCCGAGAACTCATCGGTCATGACAGCATCTCGGAAGGAACGGGGCGTCGCGACATGAGGCAGCGGCAGCGGCGAAGAAGATCCAGGAGGACCGGAGGGTTCAGGGGGATCCATCTCGTTCAACCAATTGAAATTTTGAAATCAAATAATCTATCGCTCCACTTCAAGAATTCAAAGCAAAGAGGAGCAAGATACGTACTGAAACAAATCTATATCAGGGCATTTTCTTTCTGGATCTCAAAGAAGAAGGCTAAGACTGCCGCTGCTTTCCCGCGTCGCCAGCCCCCGCTGACCCTCTCCAACCGCCGGTGCTCCTGTAGCCGTTCAGTTGTCGCTCTGTGAAGGTTGTTGAATCTTGATGATGACCGGTTCTTGATCATTCTCAATTGCCTAGGATGTTGACCAAGACCAAGACAGAGAGAGAGCTCATCTTTCTTTCTTTCCCGTCATTCAGACATATCATTCTCTTTTCTGAAGTTGTTAATATTACATATATTGAAATTGCTTTTATATGGAGAATTCTATTTAAATGACGAGTGTTCAGTCCACATCACAAGTTCATTAAAGGCTCAACATCAACAACCACAAGTTGATGAGCATGAGAGTTCCTTTTGGGAACCAAAAAAAAGGAAAGATAAAGTGAGAGATTAATTAAAAAACTTATAACAGTAAATATTCACATATTTATTGATTTCTCTTATGCTTTTTAAAGTCATTTTCAATCATTTTCGAGATATCAAACTTTTAGTTATTTTTTACAATTCACTAAATTTTAGTATATGTCTTGCATAGTTCCCCACCTAATATATTGAGCTTTAAGCGGGTTTGTTACTAATGTAGTATCAAAGTATGAGGTACTATATTAGTAACAAACCGCTTAAAGCTCAATAAATTGATGAGCATGAGAGTTCCTTTTGGGAACCAAAAAAAAGGAAAGATAAAGTGAGAGATTAATTAAAAAACTTATAACAGTAAATATTCACATATTTATTGATTTCTCTTATGCTTTTTAAAGTCATTTTCAATCATTTTCGAGATATCAAACTTTTAGTTATTTTTTACAATTCACTAAATTTTAGTATATGTCTTGCATAGTTCCCCACCTAATATATTGAGCTTTAAGCGGGTTTGTTATTAATGTAGTATCAAAGTATGAGGTCTCGTCTATTTTTCGTTGTTGTTGACATACGCACAAGGTTATATATATAGATATATATATATATGCGTATTTTCGGTAGTGTTCACTGTAAATAATTTCAGTCGTTAGAACATAAAATTCTGTAGACTGAAAACTTTTGATAAGATTTGGTCACTAAAGAGATTAGCGGCTGAAATTCATTAGCTCCCACAATTTTAACGATCGAAATTCGTTAGTTGTCATAGTTTTATCTACCAAATCCATATATTTTTTTTATAGTAATTGATGAATTGGTAATTAAAATCCTTAACGGTTGTATGTATTAAATGAGAAAATATTTTATATATATTTTATTGCAAAAATTTTGCCACATTTACTTGATTTTTCTAAATACAGTAATAAGTTGATAGCGTGAATATAGTTTATGGGTATAAATTTAATGAATAATGCCCGCATGGTCCATGGGCGAGGTGCATAAAAAAAAGCTCATTTTATAGACAATTTTTTTTAAAAAAAAAAAAAAAAAATCATTGTAGAAATAGATACGATTAATTAGCCGTGACACGTGCATGATCGAACCAACATACACTGATACACATATTACTTCCCTATTAAAGTTTTTTTGGCGCAATTCCCCTTCCCTATTAAAGTTGTACGTAAAAGTAAAATTTACTCCCTCCGTTCCTTTTTAGTTGTCTTTTTAGAAACTAAAAAGCGTTCCAAAATAGTTGTCATTTTACATATTTATATCATATTTTTCCAATATTACCCTTATACTCTAATAAATAATACTCCTAGAATACCGTGCATTATCTCTCAACACCAATTCTAATTCACTTTTTATTCCATCACACTTCCCCACGGAGGGGTAAAAGTGGAAAAATTATACTTCCTCCGTCTCATTTTTAATGTTACGTATGACTTTTTGGCACTATTCACTGTTTAAGTTTGATTCGAATTTTTATCATAGTTAGGTAAGAAGAAACATAGTGAAGAGAGATCTTGTTAGATTCGTCTAATCTTGTAGTTTTAGACAATCAACTTTTTATAATTTTTTATTGTACACAATTTAAATTATTAACCGTTAAAAATATGTATAGGCATACGTGTCAGGTGGGTCTGTAACAATTATAATGAGACGGAGGTAGTAGTCATCATTGCTTTTTATTGGTAAATGAAATTCATGTCCAAACGACATGTAATTAGGAAGAGGGAGTACATTTTTTTAGATATGGGCGTAAAAATCTTTTCAATATGAAGCAGCTGTAATTTTTATTTTAATAACCGGGTATCCCGCTGTCAGGTCATATTGGATTCAATACTAATCCATCGGTGATTTGCATGGGCAATTAAGTGCGTCTCTCCCAAAGCAGTTTTTGGCATATACAAGGCTCGAATCAGAGACTTTGCTTAAGCGACCGAAGCCCCAATCTACTCAATCCAACTGATGTTGGTAACTGATGTTGGTAAGAAGAAGCTGTATTTAGAGGGTGTTTGGATGTGCATTTTAAAAAGTGTTGTAGCGTTTAGAAAACGGATAATCAGATAATTATTGTAACAAAACGTGTTGTAGAAAATTAAGTGTTTGGATGAGCTTGTTCCAAATCGCAATAACTAGATAATCATTAAAAAGTGTTTGCATTTGCGTTTTTCATTACCTCAAAAGACAACAATATGGTAAAATCTATTTTTGGCTAAACGCAATTTTCTTGCAGCACCAAATTGTAGCTGCAAGAAAATAGCGTTTTCATTCCCTCAAAACGCAAATAATAGATTATTAGAAGTTAGTACGCAAACAGATTAACTAATTATTTGTGTTTTGCAAACGCAATAATCATATAATCAGTCTCAAAACATACAAACAAACACCCTCTTAATCTAACTCTTTTTTTTTTTTTTTTCCTTTCCTTGACTCGTATTTTCCTTTCTTTTAAGCTCGATTAGGTTGTTCAGGAGAAAAATACGGACATACCCAATCTCGTTTACTGAGTATAAAAGTTAACTTAATTGAGTTACGCATTTTGGCTTGTAAGAAATATTTTTGGGTGAATACCAGGTATTCCCAGCCCTATTGGACCCTAGACTAATTTCTCGAGGATCTGCAAGGGCAATTAAGGGCGCCTCTTCCAAAGCAATTTTTGTATACACAAGGCTCGAACTCAAGACCTTGCTTAAGCGACTAGAACCCCCATTCATTCAAGCCAACTGTTGTTGGTCTTGTTAGAAATATTTTTGTTGAAATATTATAAATTACTCCATCCGTCTCATTTAACTCGTCTTGTTTGACTTTTGCACACAATCCAATGCACTCTTTCAATCGTTAATATCTCAAAATATATACAATGAAAAATTATATAAAATATATATTATAAAACTACATGATCATACGATTCTAACAAGACCCAGCTCGACTATTTTTCTCAAGATATATACTTGTAATTAAATTGAGTCAAAGCTATACAACGAACAGTGTTAAAAAATAAAAAATGACACGTTATGTGGGACGGAGGGAGTAGTTATTAAAATATGCATCTATATTAGTACTATTTTGTTATTTACATTGAATTTGAGATGAATACAAAGTATTCTTTCTTTCACTAGCTCTCATTACATGTATCGTTGAAAAGGAAAAAGAAATGCAACCTACTTATGTTTTTGTTACATTTATGATTTATGATGAACTTTTCAAACAAATTTTCATAGTAATGCAATCGTAGGTATGATAACTCAGATCAATTTTAGTGTGCGATATAAAGGTTGGGAGCCCCATATTTCTAATAGTGGGAATGAGGCTTATAATAAAAATATTATTATAAACTCTACACTTAGTAGAATAAGTATAAATGATAATTTAATGAGTATCATGGTTATTTTATTCATTTAAATGAAGTCATTAATTCAACACTGCCTCAAAATATTAGTTTTAGAGCTTGAAAAAATGAAAAAATGAATGTAAAAATTGACTGAGGATATATACTATATTGAACTTTTCCATCAAAATCGACATCCCAAATGATAAATCTACGTTGATCAAATACCCAAATTTATTTTGGGAGGACGACTTGTCCTTTTTAGCTTCCACTCCCATCCGATCATATATTCCTCACTTTTATCCTTTCATAATTTATAATTTATGTATTGTGACTCCTAAATTCACCCATCATATATTCTTCTCCCTTTATCCTTTCATAATTTATAATCTATCCGTACCACATAAAATGTCATATTTGATTTATACACACAATCCAATTCACTTTTTTAATCGTTAATAACTCAAAATATGTACAAGTAAAAATTATATAAAATGTACTTTTCATGTTCTCTTTTAAATGCATCATTCATGCATTTCACGCCGTCCAATACACATTTTTAAAGTTTAATAACTCAAATTGTACATAAATAAAAATTATAAAAATTTGATATTCTAAAACTACGTGTTTAGACGAATCTAACAAGATCTCACTTGACTATGTTTTTTTCTTATATAACTATGTTAAAAATTAATCAAAGTTACTCAATGAATAGTTACTACTATGCAAATGGATCACTTATTTGAGAATGAATGTAGTATATTTTAAAATTATACCATTAGACGAATCTAACAAAACCGAACTCAACTATTTTTCCAAATACTATGCACTCATAAGAATATTGAGTCAAAATAGAACAATTGACAGTGTAAAAAAAATCAAACATGACATTTTGAACAGGACGGAGGGAGTATAATTTAGCTTTTACACTCATTTCTCGATGTTCAAGTTTGGGGGAAAAAAAAAAAGAAAAAGAAAAAACATATATCCCAATTTATCCAAATTGTTTGAAAATTTTAGAATTCTCCATGTTATCATTACTTATCGATTATCCATGTCATTCATAAAGGGCCTTTACCATAAGAGGAGAATAATCATTACTTAGAAATCAATGGTTGAGATGAAGTGGAAGAATAAAAAGGTAATTATATCATATTACTCTAAAATATATTTTAATACATTTCAGCGACAAATTATATACTTTTCAGCGATATTGTTGATTAATATATTATTTTCAGCGAAATGCATATTGTGTCCAGTGCGTCTTTCGTGTATTTTCAGCGACGGAGTATAGTATATTTTAGCGATGCACTATTGTATATTTCAGCGACAAGCTATAGTATTTTTCAGCGATTTGATATTGTGCATATCAGCGAATTCGTAAAAGTTGAAACCCTAATTCTTTGGTTTAATATATTTCAGCGACGCACTACAGTATATTTCAGCGACGCACTTTAGTATATTTCAGCGACAAGCTGTGTGTATTTCAGCGACATACATAGTATTCTTCAGCGGTGACCTTGTGTATATTATTCAGCGACTTGACATTAAAAAATTTTTTGTGCAATTTTACCCTTTTAAATTTTGAACCGTTTGATCTTAAACGAACGATTGGAATTGGTGCCTTGATGTGCTGCAGGTTTTGGTGATTGCACCGCAACCAATCCCATCAAACATAACCAGTGATTCCACCGCAACCAATCCCATCAAACATAAAGAAACGATGATCAAAATATTTACTTAAAACCCTAACACAAAAAGTAAACAAATAAACCTAAAAACACAAAAATTAAACAAATAAAACAGCAGAATATTTGATTCATCATCCAGTCTATTATATTCAATCCACCAGTTATACGATTAATTGAACTAATTAATTTAAGAGTTCTGCGATGCATAACCAAAAAAAAAAAAAAAAACCAAAGCCCTAAAAAGACACGCAACTGTACGTACTCCTAAAAAAAAAAAACATTCTAACAAAATCTACCATGTTATAATACACAAAACACACAGACAAAGGCACGGCTGAACACATACGCCTTAGGCTCCGGTAAAACTTATAACAGTAGTTTGCGAATCGAATCGGGCTGTCACGGCCTATTCGGTTAAGGCCTAGCTTCGTCCTGCCTCATCGCTCCATGCCCCATTCCCATAGACGACTACTCCTTCCCCATCCCAGTAAATCAACAACACTCGAACGGGCAGGCGGACGGGGTGATCGAGATGTTCTACGAACGAACTGAAACTATAGCGTATTACTGCTAGGTCAATCACAGATATGTTTATTCAGTTGTGGCTTCTTCCTCATCGCAGTTCTGGCGACCTTCATCGTCCCCCACAGCAGTACCATTGATATGGTCTCCTTCAGTTCGGGAGTGAGGATCGGTTAGTTCATTGGGGGATGACGGCGGTGATTGTAGTAGGAGCGAACAGCCAATAATCGGCGACGGATCAGTAAGCGTTCTTCCGTCACGGGGAGGCGAGAACACCACCGGCATGTACTCCTCAGCATCCCCAGGGAACTTGGAGTTCTTGAAATGCTCTCTCAATGCTTCTAATCCCTAATTTTTTTTTGGTTAATTATTAATGGTATTAACTAAATTCAAATTTCAAACGAATAATAATAAAATAAAAGAATTTTTTTTAAAAAATAAAAAAATACCTGCAATCTTGCATAGGTGACCTCGCAGATTTTCCTGGAATTGAAGACTTCCCAATTCTGATGATGAAAAGCTTTGTACAGTCTCAGTGTGGCCTCAGGAGATGTCATGTTCACGAACCCATATCCCACATTGCATTTGTTGCTGCCCACAAAAATCAGGGTTTCAAATTTTACATAGAATAAAATACTAAACCAAACCAATAAAAAAAAACAAGAGAAAAGAAAAAATAATCACATGAAATCAATTGGGAGGTAGACAAAATCGTAGGACGACAGCGGCTGGTCCTCGCCGCCGCCGCCGCCGGCGGCGGCAGCCAACTGTTCGTTGCAGTGAATGCAGTGGTTGTCCAGCATATTCAGCAGCAGCTTCTGACTGCAAGTCATCATCCAAATATTTTTACAAATTAATAAATTAATCAGAAAAAGAAAAGACATTCTTTAATTAATTAAATTCCCGTTATCATTACCAAATCCAAGTGCAAAATAACCAATAATACATACATATATACACACACACACACAGACAGATATATATATATATGCATACGTGTGTTATGTAAGAATATTTTGTGCAAGGAAGGAAGCAATCGATAAAGGGAAGGATATGGCAAAGACAAGACTAATTAATTACCTGTACTTATTAGGGATGTTTTTAATCATCACAGTGGTTCGAGAATCCCTGCAATTCGATTCCATTATGGCGTCTTCGTTAATCAGAAATCGAGGATCGTGATCCTTCCCGTGCCGTCCTCCTCCACAGCCCGCGACGCCGCCTTTCCACGGCCTGCACCCGCCGCCACGCTTGGAGCTTCCTCCGCCGCCGTCGGATGCAAAGCTGTCGCCTTTTCTGCTGGAGCCATTCTTCTTATTAGGTCTAATAACGCCCCCGGAAAATTCATCGCCAATGCGTAAATTACCCAACGATTCCTGCAGCGATGATGATCCGCTGCTGGAACTCTTGCTCCCACTCCCGCCGCCGCTAGGGTTTCCTTTCGATCGGCAGTTCCGGATCGGCGTCGGCCGGGTAAACTGTTTGGCTGCGGCTTCAATCCGCCGCGTCGGGGAACTCGGGGAGAACTGTCCGACGTCGTTTCTCGAGGTATAACCACTGTGGATGGCATTCAGATTTGGATTTGGATTCGATGATGTTTGAAAATGACGATGCTGCAATTTCCTCGGCGCATCTTCTTTCCAGAATTTCTTGCAGTAGTAACCGCCGGGGCGGCTGAATTCGATGACGATGTTTTTGCCGTAGATTTCTTTGCCGTTCATTTCGGCCATGGCTTTGGCAGCGTTTCGAACGTCGTAGAACTCGACGAATCTTTGGTTTCTTTTGTTGGGCGTCTCTCTCAGCTCCTTCACGGGCCCTTTACATACAGCAGAATATACACAAAAAAGAGAAAAACAAGAGATATACACAGAGAGGGCATTAAAATCACCTACCAGGAATGACACAGAAAAAGACAATTATTGTTGCACACATTAATGTGGTCAAGAAAACGACCCATCAATTAACAAGGAAACCACTTCAAACGAGTCCCTCCAGCGTTTGCAATTTGCCATCATACCCCACAAACAAAATCTCACTCTAGATCTCTCCTCAAACCCTTATTTATAACCTGCCCAGAAATAATATCTCGTGTCCCAAATCCCCAATTCAAAGAATTGACATTTCAAAAACCTATGAAAACAAATACTAGTAACTTCCTCCAAAAAAAAAAATACTAGTAACTGAAATAGTTTGAATTCATTAGTAATTCAGGATTAAAAAAGAATGGGAAAAGGGTACCAAATGTTTGGAAAATTTCTTTGAGGTGTGGAGCGGAAACGGAAGGGTCCAAATTGAATATGACGAGGGTTCCTTGATTGTTTCCATCGGGTAGGCCGGAGGTCACGGCGTTGATGAACTGTGCCCACACCACTCGCCCGGAGATGAGGCCACGCGCCACCTGCGGGGGCAATGGCGGCGGCGGCGGCGGTGTCATGGCGGGATTGTTAATATTGGTGAAGACGGCTTCGTAGTGGCGGCCGAGGCGGAACTGCTGCTGCATGTGCTGATCCTGGATGGCCACCAGCGCCGCCTGCGCGTCCCGGACGTCGTAGAAGTGCACCGTCACCAGGCCTTCCCGCCGCCGCTCCATCTGCACCGCCCTCACGTCGCCGAACACCTCCAATTCCCTCCGCACCGTCGACTCGCTCACGGACGGCGGAACCATGCTCAGCAACAGACTCCGCGACGGAGCCGCGGTCGACGGAGGTAGAGAAACCGTCATCGGCGGCGGGGGAAGCGTAGCAATCGCCACCGGCAACGGCACCGGCATAGCCTGCGAAGGCGGAGGAGGCGGGTGCGGAGGCTCCACAACAAACCCCGTCCTCCCGTACCCCATGTCGTACACCGCCGGCGGCGGCGGCGGGTACGGGAAGAAAATTTGGTGCCCCGCCCCCGCCGCCGCAAAAGAGGCGGTGGGGAAAAACTCCTGCGCTCCCGGGTCCAGATGGTGGGCCGAGAACCCCGCGAAACCGGGTTCGTTCATCGTCGGGAAACCGGGCCGGGCAAAAACCGGTAACAGAAAACGGGAAGGAATTCTGCGGATAAGGGTTTTTATTTTTTTGGTTTGACAAGAGTGATTGCTGCAGCTTATGTTGTTCTATATGTATATAAACTTAGTACATACACTTTGTTATATCTCTATCTTCCCTGTCTCTCTCTAGACATGTAGTGTGTATATATATATATGTGTATGTATCTATCTGTATCTGAATCTCAGTCTAGGGTGACTAGGGTCTAGAGTCTAGGCTGAATGTTGGAAGTAGCTGGAAGAGGACTATAGAGAGAGAGAGAGAGAGAGAGAGAGAGAGAGAGAGAGGAGGGAGAGAATGACAGGGCAGACAAGGAGAGACGAGACTTGTATTTTGTATGTAATAAAGAAACAAAGGACTTATTAATTGCCTATTATTACGCGACTCTCTCTTTTCTGCTAAACACGCTTTTATAAAATCGCGTTTTATGAATTTTCGCTGTCTTTTTATTCGATTAAGATTAACAAAATCATCATTTCTTAATTAAGCCTCTTTTGAGGCAAAAGAGTTAACCAAAATTATAAGTACAGTATTTCTTAAGCTCTCTCCTCAAGTCCCAAAAATAATACCGGTTGGTTTAGGAAATTCATCGCAAAACAGTTTTTATTTTAATTTATGAGTACTCAAATTTGAGACCGTTGGAGTGTCCGTAACCTTTCAAACCGTTGGAATATCGCGCGTAAACTCCTTTCAAACCATTTATCGGTTTATCGTTAATGATTATGGATTGTATGTCTATTCAATAGTATTTATTGAATGTGATCACTCTAAGGTGTGATCGCATTAATGAATATATTGGATTTGTTTTCAAATTATGGAGTATAATTACGCAATGCATTTGTGTTATATGATTTTTTTTTTTAAATAAAAAAAAAACTCGTATCGATCACATTCAATTAATATTGAATTAAGAACTTGAACACCTATTACGAGAATTAATAATGATTAAATAATTATTCGGTTAGGGTTAGGTTTTTAAAATTTTTGTAATGTATTCTAAATTCTTCTATTTATTTTGATTTTTATAATATAATTATTTCGATTGTTTTAAAGTTAATATAAAATACATCACAAATAAAAATCTTATACTAGAAAATACGACATTCTGCAAATAATACATGTTATTTGTGATGTTATGCATCGAATGAACGGCTTCGGCCCTCCCTTTACCCCGAAAAAAAAAAATGCATGTTATGCATCGAACTCATCATAATCTTGTCATGCATTCACTCACATTTAAACTTCTATTATTATTCTCTCTCGGATTAATAATGTTCTTTGGATGTGTATGACATTTAATTTTATTAATTATTGGAACCGGAATTAGTAATTGGTGCTAAATTTATTTATTTCTATCATGACACACCCCAAACACGTCTATTGGTATTCATTTAAATGAACAAACAACTCATATAAAATCATCCAAAGTGAGCTAGTTGAAAATGATAATTGGAATTTAACAACATTTTCTTAAAAAAAAATGGAGTATATGCCTTTTTTCCATTGTGAGTTTTTAGGTGAATACCAGGGTATTCTAAGGTCTAACTGGACCCAAAACTAATCCCTCGATGATCGGGTGGGCATTGAAGAGTTGCTTCTGCGTACACAAAGGCTCGAACCTGAAGTATTTGCTTAAACTGCAAGAGCCTCATACAACTCAAGCCAACTACGTTTGGTTCCATTGTGAGATAGTTATCTCTTTTTTTATTATCATTATTTTAAAAACAATAATATATGCTTTGTAGATTTGTATTATTGAGAAAGACCAAATATTTCACATTTTACAAAGGGAATGGGGACTTGGCCTAATGGTAATGTCTCATGATTTCCAACCTTATGGTTGGGGTTCATTCCCACATGGCCCTCTCATTTATTCCATTTGTAATTTTTGTGGTTTTAGCTCTCACACACATTTACCGACATACGAGTGTCAATATTTACCTAAATAAATAAATTACCTAAATTTTTAAATAAAGGTGAAATGCTTCATTAATGATGTATAAAACCCGGCATCCCTCTTAAATGTAATTTTCCTAATTTCTAAATAACGATGCTTTGATGATTAAAATGGGCATTCCTATTAAATGTATTCATCCAAACTTATATCGTTTCATTTATGTTTGAATTAAATAACGAGCCTTCCGGGCTTTTGAGGAAATTTCAAAAATAACGTGTAGTTTTAAAATAGATGGGTGTTAAATTTTCAAAATTTATTATTCTAATTTTTATATCCCACACTACCTAAGTTTTGTATACTATGTATTTTTTTTAAAGCCAAATTTATTTATGTATTTCTACTTTATAATTATACATACGCATAAAAGCTGTAAAAAAAAGGAAAAAAAGGCAATGTATCTTTGAGCATATATGGGATAAAGACTTAAAAAGCTTCGTAACTTATCTTTAATTCCATAAATATCCAGAATGTAATTGAATTTCTCAACCGGGTATATAACTATACTAATGACAACACATTCAATCTTGTAGACTACGTATACTGGTGAAGATTGGTGCGAAATACAATACTCATTTGATTGTATAACTTATGTATGATGTCAATTTGTCCATATAGTTTCAATTAAATTCTTATTTGTGTAAACCTTTAAATCATCCCCACCATTACAAGAAATATTGTTTTTGTAATGAAATTTTGTGATGATATCAATTAATTGAATCGGCACAAACCCTAATTCTATATTGAAAAAAAAAAAAAAAAAAGAGAGGTTATATGTCGTAAGTAGTACTACTAGTATAGTAACATTGCTGACATGTTTTCTGTTATTTTTTGTTTACTCCCTATTTATGGGAATAAATGTTTTAGTTTTAAATTTGGCAACACTCATAATTAAACCAATTGAATAATTGAAGGAACCGAAACGTTTATTGCTTTGCTGAGTTGCTTCAACTCCATATGGTTTCTGTTCGCCTTTGCCAACATTTATTTTTAAAATCAATATTTCTGACCTGTTCGACTCTTTACCAACCATTGCATGAAATTAATTTTGGAATCAAACAAACTTTATTTATTTATTTATTTTTTCGTGGTGCATATGTTAAGTAGGCAACAACAGATTATAGGAAATAGTGTATTCAAAGTTCAAACACAGTTTAGAAATAGCGGCCATAACCAGAGGCGGACCCATGATTTTATTCCCGGGTCCTTCGACTTGAAGCGACACCAAACGCATATATATGTCATGAAAGAACGACACCCAAAAATGCCAAACGCATATATATGTCATGAAAGAACGACACCCAAAAATGAAGCCATGAAAGAACAGCACCAAAAAATTAAAATTAAAAAAAAAAAAAAAACTTACCCTTTTCTCAGATTCTATCAAAAGAATGAAAAAAAATGAACAAGCATCTATAATAAAAACAACTAAGAGAATGTAATGGTTTGAAATAGGGGTGGGCCCGGTTCGGTTAACCTGAATTTTTCAGGTATTTATATTTGTATTTGAACCGGACAAATACTTCATTTCAGTATTTGTATTTGTAACCGGAGTCCTCGGTTAACCAGAGGTTCGGTTTCGATTCGAGTCAGCGGTTAAACGATTCGGTTCGAATATTTTTTCCGACCCTCTAAAAATGTATAATCAAGTTTCCATTTCTTAATTCTTAAGTTTCATAGATTTTATTTTTGAGGTTAATACATTATATAAAAAATATATATAACTATGTAATTGTTAACCAAGAATTTTTATTGAATGTTGTTTGAGGATTGTTACGGGATTTCATAATGGAAATACGATAATTTAAATAAAGCTGTAAGGGAATGCAAAATTGCAGAAATGAAGAACAAGAATTAAACTTGCAAGAAGGAAAAAATTGCAGGAAGTAAAAATATAGAAAGAGCGATTCCTCTAGGGGTGTGTGTGATGATCCTTTGCTCCCGTGCCCCCTTCAGCCTTTTATAGGGGATGGGGTGATGCATGGCTTCAGCAGTCGTCTTAAAGCTCTGGATTCTCCTCCCTTGATGGTGCACTGCATTAATGTTGCGGATCCTCTCATCTTTGACTGCAGCTCTTCTAATTCTGTAACCGTCTTGCTTCCCCAATCCTCTCCAATATTGCAGCTTCTCAAATCCTAATGCTACGTGATCCTCTCCAAAGTCTTTAATGCTGCCATGATTCCCTCTCCACTGGCGCTGCCTCTCACCATGGTCGTTATCCGAACTGGTCATAAATTGGACAGGGCCTCGAAAGAGGATTGGGCTAAGCTTAATGGGTCTTTGAATTGGATTGGGCCTCTCAAAAGTGAAATGGGCTAAGCTTAATGGGTCTAATAATTTATTGTGTTAACAGTAATCCAATGGTTCTTTTTAATGTTATCAAAATATATATTAATATAAGTAACAAATCTTAATGTGGTAGTATATTTCAATAATGGGATATTCTTAAACACAAAAAATCAATATAGGCTCATTATGGTGATATATTTTGATAATTAAATCTTTAATTTTTTGTATTTACTTATTATATACTTAAACAATTAAATAAATAATGATTATAAATTATCTATATATAATTTTATACCATCAAATGCCTATAATATATACAATATATGTTTTAAAATAAAATAAATATATTCGGTTCGGTTCGGTTAATCGGGGAAAAAAATTAAAGTATTTGTATTTGTATTTGAACTGGACGAATACTGAAATTTGATATTTGTATTTACTCCGGGGTCCTCGATTAACCGGAAATTCAGTTCGATTTCGGTTCGACTCAGCGGTTCAATGAATCGGTTCGAATATTTTGCCCACCCCTAGTTTGAAACTCCTTCTCCCCATAAACACAATCATATATGCCATTTAAAAAAAAAAAAAAAGAAAGAAAGAAAGAAACAATATGGAATCTTATCTAACATTCATGATTTTTTTAATTTTTTTTTCCATTTATGTTTTCTAATGAAGCCAAGCATAAACAAAAATATAATAAGATCTTTTATACAATAAACATAATATACATTTAAAGTAGAATATATGCATTATTTGTTTATGTCAATAAACAATAGACCTAGTTTCTAAAATAAAAAATTGAGATGACAAATAAAAATACTTATCTACAATAATTAGAAAGAAACACATGAAAGAATTGACAGTATTTGAATTTGGTAAATTGAAAAATTAACTAAGCCTAATAGACTACTAATACACTAGTAATAGACTAAATATTCGGTGGGGGCTGGGGCCTGGTCTCAGCCTCCCAGGCACCTTAGTCAGTCCGCCTCTGGCCATAATTAAAGCCATCTCAAGCAATAAACTCTATTTTTCAGTCAACTCTACTCTATTTTTCAGTCCAGTTTATAATTTTTTATATTTCATCTCCAACAATCAACTCTAAATTTCTCTCTATTTAAGAATATTCCATTTTTATTCTTTTTACTATTCATTTAATTTTCATCTATTAAATCATTCCCCTAAATTTGCCGATCCCGTATGCCGTCTGGCGGTGCACGTTTGAGAAGATTTGAACGCTACTCCAACGTTTTCCTCTATTTTACCGTGCCTTTTGGAGAAGCTCTAAGGCCATCTCCACCAACAAACTCTATTTTCGAGTCAACTCTATTCTATTTCTCAGTCCAGTTTACAATTTTTTACTTTTCACCTTCAACAATCAACTCTAAATGTTCCTCTACTTAAAAATATTCTATTTTGATTCCTTTTACTATTCATTTAATTTTTATATATCAATTTGATATATTGTATATTCAAATATATATTATATTTTAAATTTTATTAGAACATATATTTTTTCTTTTATTTTCTTTTTCTTTTTTTCTGTTGAATTTTTATTGGTTTAAATTATTCTTTTTGCTAGACAATTGGTTTAAACTATTTAATACAAGAAAATATAATCAAATCAATATTCAACAAATTATTATAATGCGAACTCAATTTTTATATAATGGTAACAAAACATGTGATCTTTATTCATCACTCACTCGTCTTTCTCTCGTCTCTCATAATATGTTATTGTTCCATTTAAAAGTTCTAAAATCTGGTAATATATTTAGATTTTTTGCATTGAGTGGATATATTTTCTATAAAGAATGTCAAAATCCATGTTTATTTAATTTTCCTTTATTAAATTATTATGTTGTATTTGTTTAAATATATACTAACATTGGATGCGGACTACCCTAGTGGTCAAGTCCCCGACTCCCAACTTATAAGTTGAGCGTTTGAGATACCCCATCTTATCTTGCCCATTTGTTCCTTTGTAATTCATTATCCCACCACTCATTTCTTGTCTTTATAGGCTGTTCAGCAAAAAAAATATTGATATTCTATTTAAATTAAATAATTAAAATTTTGATTAAAAAACATATAAATTTTTAATTTTTATTGTTGTTTTTATTATTTGTTTTTTAATAAAAGTAAATATAATGTGAAATGGATTAATAGAGTGAAATATGTTCAAAAAAATATAAGCACAATACAAATAGTAAATGATGTATTAAAAAAATAAAAAAGTTGAAGAGTAGCGTTGTGGTACAATGCCCCGCTACAAATAGCGGGGCACCATTCATTCTCCCAAAACGTAACGGCCTGTCTGCCGTCTAATGTTCACCGTTGGAGAAACCTTTCACTCTAAAATAGAGTTTTCCACTAATTTACAGGAATGGTTGGAGTTGCTCTAAAGCTTGTAAGACATATTATAGTACTGTAGTTGTCTCCAGAAGGCTTATATATGGTGAAAAGAAAGTGCCATGATTAAACGTAGTAGACCATCTTCCACCGAAAATATCTTACTCAAACCCAAAATACGGTAAATGTCATTTCAAACATTATTTTATTTCCAACCAAAAATACTAAACTCAAACTCAAAAGAATATTCCATAGAATATTCCTGTTTTTACCACTTTATACACTCTATTCCCCTTTTTGCGTTTGTAAACAGGAGAACGCATATATGTGTTTCTTCTCTGGGCAAATAAGCTGGAAACGCATTTTTTGTTTGAGTTTTAGTATCAATTGTATCATTTTTTCTACTATATTTTTGGTTTTTGGTATCGGTGGGAGAAGCTCTAAGGCCACATAATATAGAGCAAATTTTTTTATTTTTTATTTTGGAGCCATTCAAGGCCTGTGAAAGGGATGGTGGGAGCCCATGCCACACAATTACAAAGGGATAATAAAAGGAAAATCGAACCTCCAAACTTTCATTGGAAGTCAAGAGACTGAACCACCAGGACTAAGTTCTCATCCCATAGAGGAAAATTGGTAAAGTATTTAACCATTTGTTTATAAATTTTGAATGAGATTTTAGAAGTGGCAGGGCAGCAAGCCGAAAAGATGATGAAAATGAAATATCGAGAAAGATGTACTCCATAAAGGAGAGGGAAAACCCTGAGCGTACACGTGTTGAGATATGGAAGATGGTACAAATACAATAATACTACTACTATCTGCCTATCTGGTTTGCAGAATCAGAAATGGCCACAAATATGGACGACTATGGAGTACTAATTACACTCCAATCCAATGCTCGTGTAGTAGTTACTGACTTACTGCCTTCTCCATGGGGGCATTTTTTACTTTCTCCATATTTCTTTTTACCCTTGTTTAGGTAAACATTATTGGTACGGAGTAATTATAGTAAATGGAGAGAGGATTGTGTGCACATACTACTGTCATCTTATTTGTGATGCGGGGAAATTTTATCATGTGATAGAAATTTTGTGATGTTAAAATTTGGTGTGATGTACTCCCTCCGCCCTGTTAGAAGTGTCTCAAAATTTTTGAACACGATATTTTATATGGGAATAGTTAGCATTTAATGTAATGATAGATTAGTGTTTAAAGTAAGGTGGCGTTTGGTTCGGAAGATCCAAGATTTCCAGTGGGAGTCTTGGAAAAGAAATGTAATATGCACGCGTTTGGTTCGGGCATCTTATTCACTTGGGAATGTCACATTTCCATCGAGGTGGGAATGTTATAGGTTTTTTGTGGGAATGTGTTTTCTACCTGGAGGGATTACCACCTCCGTTTTGCCTACTTTCATACCAATTTGACTTCTTTACCATCACTTTTTATATTTATTTTATTTTTTAAAATTAAATATTTATATTCTAAAAAACGATAATATATAAAATTTTGATTTTTAAAAATCAACTGAAAAATTTTAAATTATTTAAACATGTTTTTTTAATATATATATATATATATATATATATATTCTCATATTTTCTTAAAAATTATTTATCTTCTATATACAAAATAAAAATAATAAGTATTTAGAGACATTAAATGACTAGTTATCATATAGTAATAAATTATATATAAAGAATTTTTTTATATTTAAAAATATAAATCGATTGAAATATTTTTTATTGTGTAGCAACATGGTATATATTCATAACATTAATTCAATTGAAATTGAAGGGCATTATAGTAAATTAATTAGATATGAAAATATGAGATTCTCAATCTAACCAAACGCAATAATCTTAAAACATCAAAAAATAAGATTCATATCAATCTCATATTCCCAGTAATCTTACATTCCCAGCAATCATATTCCCACCGATAATTTAAGATCTCTCCAACCAAACGCACCGTAAGGGTAAATTAATAATTTATGTGATGTGATTGTAATGTGTTTGAATTTTTAATTAATTAATTTATTTGTGATGTGATAGTTGTGACTTGTGAGTTGAAATTTATTAATGGTGGTGGATTTAAAATTTTAGTATATTTATTTATTGATGTGATGTGATGAGTGTAGATGGGTGATTAATATTTAATAATTTCCTAAAATGGAAATGAGATAAAGGTGTTGGGACGGACCAAAAAGAAAATTGAGACATAAATAATGGGACGGAAGGAGTATATGATAGGGGAGATGTTTGAGATGTGAGATCTGCTTTACATATTTTTAAAAGGTTGTATTATGACCGAATTGTTATGAATAGCCCCGGTTGACATTTGTTTGATTTATTAATGTTGTTTCTTATGTAAATTTCATCGAGTTTTTTTTAATAAGTATGTAAAAATTTTAATATGTTATTCAATTTATTATATTAATTACTATACTGTATCTTAAATTATATAAAATATTTTCTTAATTGTGTAATTGAAAATTTTAATAAGAATATGCTTAATTATTTTTTGATAATTTCATTTAAAATAAAATTGATCTAGTAGCAAAAATGAAAACAACTTTATTAATCCAATTAATCATACTACAAGCCGTCGATGTGATGGGTTGTTTGCAGGTAAAACTTAAAATGTACGAATATTTATTTATATTTAAGGTCTAAAAATAATCTCTTAACTACACTATATAGGTATCAACGAGAGTATTTTCATGATTATATTTACATGTGACAAGTATACATACTACGACAATTTAAAATTTTAAAGTAGAATTAATATCCAATAAATAAATATTACTTCCTCTGTTTTTTTTTTTTCTACGGACCCACGTAGCACGAAGTCCAATGTACATTTTAAATTATTAATAACTCAAATTCGGTACAAATAAAAATTATAAAATTCGATAGGTAAAAACTACAAGACGAAACGAATCTAACAAGATCTCACTTGGCTATATTTTAACTTGTACAACTATGATAAAACTTCAAGTCCAAGTGTTTGTGTGAATAGTGTATTTTTTCCAAAGATAAGTAAGTACTCCACTATATTAAAAAAGTGCATGAGAAATTAAACAAGTCAGAAATGCCTGCATGATCTGATGAGAGCTGACAGGACAATGCATGCAATTTCAATTTGACTTTATTTATTTCTTCTAAGGTTTTTTCTTTTTTTGCATGTTTTATTTCTCCCTCGCTGCCTCGTCGTCACTGCATGATTGCATTTTTCTTCTTTTAAGAAAAAACAAATAACGTGACATATACTTTGAAAAAATGGCCAAATACATCCGTTTTCTTTGTAAAAAGGTCAAATCAGACCTCTTTAAATTTTATTATCGATTTAGTCCGCTACCTATGCTAATTGTATCAACTTTAGTCCAAAAATCACTAATCATTCCTAAGACGCTGACGTGGCAATGATTTATTCTAAACCATACACGCTGGATCTGTTTTGAATTGCTGCCATTCCAACGTGTTTGCCAAATAAGTATGTAACTCGACCCGAATCTAATTTCAATCACCTCCCATATCGCAGCACCCCAATTCGAAACCCTTCTTTTCAATCACCCCAATTCGAAACCCTTCATTTCAATCACCTCCCATAATCGCAGCACCCCCAATTCGAACCCTAATCCCGCGGCGCATATTCAAATTCCGGCAACAAATAAACGATAATGGGGACGTTTGGACTAAAATGGATATAAGGGATGTTTGGGAGTCAACAGATCCGCTAGCAGATAGCAGATTCGGAGAGAGAATTGTGAGATCATATGCTCTTCCAATATGCTATATGCTACCAAATATGCTGGCTCCCAAACATACTCATAATGGATATAATTAATGTCACGTCTGCGTCCTGGTAGGGATAAGTGATTTTTGGACTAAAATGGATATAATTAGTATAGGTAGCGGACTAAATTGGCAATAAAATTAAAAAATGACCAATTTGGCTTTTTTGAAAAGAAAATGGATGTATTTGGCCTTTTTTCCCATATACTTTATGCCAAATTATAGGAAGTATTCCCTCAGTTCCTTTTTAGTTGTCTCTTTTAGCTCAATTTCAATAACCAAAGTTTGCATTAATTAATTTATAAATTTACATTTTTACCCTTCAACTAAATTCATTCTTAATAAATGTCAACAAATAGCATTTATGTAAAGTGAAGGGCAATATAATAAAAACATAGCATAACTACCTATAACTAACTAAAAATGATAACTATTTTGAAACACTTTTTACTCTCTAAAAAGACAACTAAAAATGAACGGAAGGAGTATAGAGGAATATAATTATGATTAATTAATTATTCTATGATATACAAAAATAGTCTGGTTTTGTTCTCTAAAACGTCTATTTCTGTAGAAGCAGAAGAAATTTTTTTTTTGCGTAACAGCCAGAGCAGGCTAGATAAAGACATTACAAAAGGGAAAAATAAAAAATAAAAAGGAAAAAACAAAGAGAGCATGGCAACATGCTAACTAGCCCTTGGGAACCAAGTACCCGTCGCATCTGCCGTCAAAAGAGGACGTACGCCATCTGGAGGAAAGGCCCATGTCGTGAAAAATAGCTCATCTTGCACCCCTCGTTTAGCTAGGTAGTCAGCCACAGCGTTTCCTTCTCTCAAGATATGTCGAAATTGGCACACCTGGAGAGATCTCCTTATTTCCCCAATTCTGGCCAAGTATGCAGCTAGCCAATGTGACTGAGAATTGCCGCCCTTTATGAGCCGTATAGCCTGTTCAGAGTCACTAAAACAACAAATCTCTCTAACACCATTTTGCACTACTAACTCCAGCCCATACATAATTCCAGCTACCTCTGCATGGATCACTGATGTATCTCCCAAGCACCCCGAAACACCTCCCATCCAGCTACCATCCATCCGCCTTAGCACAGCCCCGAATCCCGCCTTATTGCTATCATCTTGTCGAGACCCATCGCAATGCAGACACACTCCAGACCAATCCCCCATATTCCACTTCACTAACCGCACCGGGGGAGATAAGGTAGAGGGTATCACCTGCACAACATCTAACATTGCACGGGCATGCAAGACTTTTCGAATAGTGGTCAAATGTGATGTATTGGTACCTCGAAAGATTCGTGCACATCTTTCCTTCCAGATTTGCCACACACCAGCCAAGAAGATGTTGCCGAAGTGGCTAAACATACCCCCCACCAACGACGAATGTGTGGCCGATCTATAGTATCCAAGTCATTCGGCAGCGAGACACCAAGCGTCCTCCACACCGGGTTCGTCCAGGAACAATAGAATAAACAGTGTGTCCAATCCTCCTCATGGACTCCACAAATCTGACATAAAGGAGATGAGGCCATACCTCTATGAAACCGTAGGGAATTACTCGGAAGTGCCTCCCAAGCAAGCAACCAGAGAAGGAAGCAAAGGCGTTCTGGCAAGTTGGAGGACCATAGCCACCTCCATTGACCTCCCTCATCCGAGTTTCCTAAAAGGAAAGCGTAACCAGATGCAACAGTATAGATACCATCCAAGGTCCCCTTCCACACCCATCGATCTTCCAGGGATGGATGAAGAACCGGTGGCGAAAGTACCTGTATTTCCTGTTGAATGTCCTGGGGGATGTTAGTGAGTACAGCACTGAAGTCCCAGACATTACTCCTCACCACGTCTTTCACTTGCAAGGTCAGGTCCGAAGGTGCAATCATGGGAATATCCGGCCCCAATAGCTTGCCCTTAAACCACGGTGAAAACCATATGGAGGAAGATCCACTTCCCAATTTAAATGAGAAGCCTTCCAACAGCTGCAAGGCAGCTTTACAGAGGCTTCTCCAAACCGGCGATCCTCCCTTGCGAAGAAGAGTGAAGTGCCCAGTGTCGCTGCAATACTTGTCACGGAGAAGGACGCACCATAATTTTTCCTTGCCCATGAAGAGATCATGAGCCAATTTTCCCAATAGAGCCGTGTTAATCAATCTAGCTTTCCGAAAACCAAGGCCACCACACTGTTTCGGTTTAGCAATGCGATCCCATCCAACCAAGTTGATACCCCGCCCTGTCCGATCCTTCCACACAAAATTTCGTATCCTCTGGTCAATCTTATCACACAGCGAACGTGGCAGCCATGTCAATTGCATGTAGTATGTTGGAATTGCAGCCAAGACATGGCGTGCTAAAGTAGCCCGGCCAGATTTATTCAACAACCGCATAGCCCATGATGTGATCCTCTTGTCCATATGTTCAAGAATGAAATTGTAATCAGCAGCTCCCATACGACCAATGTGAAGAGGAAAGCCTAGGTACTTCCCCAGATTATTGGTGAACGGAATAGCAATGACATCCGAAAACCATCGACGCTCTGGCTCAGTAACACAAGGAGGAGCATAGGCACGGGACTTGGCAACGTTAACTTTCAAACCCGCAGCATCTGCAAAGACCTCTAAAGTTTGTGAGAGACACTGTATGCTAGCCACATCCATCATAGTGCAGAGGATCAGGTCATCTGCAAACATCAAATGTGAAATCCCTCTCCCACCAGTGGAGAGATAAATCGGCCGCCACACACCCTGCGTAACCTGTTGATCAATGGAGGCAGAAAGCCTCTCCACGACGATATTAAATAGATACGGTGAGAGGGGGTCTCCCTGACGAAGACCCCTGTGAGGACAGAAACCATCCAGCGGAGCCCCATTCCATAGAATGGAGAATTCAGGCGAGGTGACACACGCCATGATGATGCTACACAGCTGAGGCGGCACTGACATCTGATTGAGACATTCATGCAAGAAAGGCCATCGTACACAATCATAGGCCTTTGCTAGATCCACCTTAAGTATCACTGCCTTGGTTCTGGAATTAGATCTGGATAGAGAAAAGAGCAATTCTTGCAGGATAATCGAGTTATCGAGTGTCCCTCTCCCAGGAAGAAATGCAGACTGAAGAGGCGAAATGTACCTTTCCAACACCGGCCGCAAACGATTCACAATAACTTTAGAGATGAACTTGTAAGCTACTGAACAGAGAGTAATTGGTCGGAACTCTCTTACAGTACACGGAATGGCCACTTTAGGTATCAAACAAATAAATGCTTTAGTCAATGACGGGGGTATCACACCAGATTCATACGCCTGTTGCACCATTTCAATGACATCCTTTCCGACCATGGACCAGTATTTCTTATAGAAGTCAGCAGAAAAACCATCTGGGCCCGGTGCCGCAAGAGGTGTAAATTGATTTAATGCTGTGACCACCTCAATGGGTTGTACAGGCCCCGACTCCAATTCACCATCAAGCACTGATAGGGGCCTGAGAGGAGCTATGGAGCCAACATCATCAACTAGCCGGTTATCCTCAAATAGCTTCACATAAAAGTCCCGAACTGATTGTTGGAGAACAGCCTGATTAGTGCACCACGTACCATCATCGAGGAACAGCCCATGCACTTGATGTCGATGATGTCTGAATTTTGCTTGAGCATGGAAGAACTTGGTATTCCGGTCACCCACCCGAACCCAATCTTCCTTAGCACGTTGTGCCCAGAAAAGCTCCTCTTGGCACAGAAGCTCATGGTATTCCTGTTGGAGCTGCTGCTCAAGGAGGACCAACTGCAACGAGTCAACATTGGATAGTGTCCTCTCAATCCCGGCCAGGCGGCACATTAATTTCTTTTTTCGATTCCGGATACGTCTCCCCTCACTTGGCCATTGCTGGGCTGACGCCCTAAGTGACTGGAGGCGATCCGCTAACTGGCCCTGACAGTTCGTCCAAGTTTCAGCCACCCGCTGTTCGTAACACGATAATCTATTCCAAGTCGCCTCCCATCGAAATGGCCGACTCCCTCCCCGTTGTATCGCACCCCCACAAGACAGCAGTAGAGGGTGGTGATCAGATCCAATTCTTGCCAATGTGCGGATATAAGCATTAGGGAATCGTTCAATCCACGCCAAATTGGCTAGTCCACGATCTAGACACTTCCTCAAACATCGATCCCCGTTAACAGGTCTCACCCAAGTGAATGCTGACCCTTCCACACGCACGGGAAGGAGTCCACAATCCCCAATACAGGTGCTAAACTCATCAGCTCGGCTTTGAAGAAAAGCCCCCCCCTGAACCTCCGACGAAGCTAGGACTTCATTCCAGTCACCGATGGCAAACCAGGGGCCAACGATCCGACCTCCCAGTTCACGTAGATATGCCCAGTTAGCCTTCCGACGATAATAGTTGGGATAGGTATACACAGCGGTGCAATGCCAGGAAACATCACCCTTCCGGATTTTCAGAGTAATGAGCCTATCCACCAATTCCACAACCTCAATATCAACGACTTCACCAGACCTCCCTAGCACCCATATCCCCCCTGCCCGACCTGTGGCTTCCTGAATAGCAATAGGGAAATAGCCTTTGTTGAACATAAAATTCCTCAATCTGTCATACGGCCCCTGCGGTTCAAATAAGCACAGAAGGGATGGAGTCTGCAGGGCAATATTATCAGCAAGAATCCTAATAGCACGGGCATTCATAAGCCCGCGCACATTCCACGCTAGAATTGAGTAATTATCAAATGACGACATAATAAAGATATGAAGTAAGATAATTCCCAATCGTAGCCAACCTGTTCAAGGCTAATAACTCAATACGATGGCTCCCCACCATCCGGGGGATCACCTTTAGATTCCGTCTCGCCCACAGTATCCGGAGCTAACTCCATCTCGGCCACAGGCCCCGGAGCTGACTCCATTTCGCCCACAGTACCTGTAGCTGATTCCATCTCACCCTTAGACGCAGGCAGCCCCCGTCCGGTGCCAGTATCAATCGCTAATGTCTCAACAAGGGTTGCCACATCCCCAGGCTCCAGCGCCGCAAGGCTACTCGCCGTGGTCAGTGATTTATTGATCCCTGATGTCGACGTCGTTCCCGATTTCTTAACAATGCGTGACCTTCTCTGCACATGTAACAAGCCCTTGCCTTTACCAAGATTAGTCGGTGCACCAGAAGCCTTAGTAGTGGGCCTAGCCACAGTCAGGTCTAAAGGCGGCTGTTGTTCCACTAAGATACCAGGCCCATGAACCTCTACCTCTTTAATAATCCCTTCCGAAACCATTGGCCCAGATACCTCTATAATAGCCCCCTGCGGAGCCACTGCCCCATCTGTCCCTTTATTAATCCCATGCGGAGCCACTAGCCCAGCACCCTCCTTCCTTGCTGGCCTGGCCTTACTTTTCGTTTTGGGCTTCCTCCTCTGGACCATCATCCATTCACCAAGGCCCATATCCACTTGGGATTCACTCTCCGATCCGCTAGGGCCCAAAGCGTCCACTGGCTTCTTCCCATGATCAACCTCTTCATGCACAATCTTCCTAACATGCACGATCTCCCCCCCATCAGACGCGGATGCCACGACCTGGGACTGGCCCGCTTCAGTAACTGCCTCGCCGGCCACCGATACACCATCCGCCGATAGTTTGCCTGGGAGAAGAGATTCGGGCTCACCACCAGTCCACCACATGCACCTTGAAGGTGCCCAAACTTCCCACACTTCATGCACACCATATGGAGCCCCTCATAGGCCACATGGACAATCTGTTCATCAACATCAACCTTTCCAAGCAAAGGCGAGTCAAGATTGATCTCAATGCATGCCCGCGCATATCTGCCCCGAGAAAGCGCCGTGGTATTCACATCAAACTTAATAGGTATACCGATGGCAGATGCAATGACACGAAGGTAGCTTTCCTTATAGAAAGCAGGACTTAAAGCTGGGAATCGCACCCAGGTTTGAATGGTATTAACCTTAGATGTCCTTGGATCAAACCCCTTATACCATCTCACAATCGACAGAACATGGTCAAAGACCAACCAAGGACCCCCAGTGAGAACTTTATCTCGGTCTGTAGGCATGGCAAACTTAACCATGAAGCATCCAAATCCAATATCTAGCAAGTCCATGGCACCAGATAGCTTCCATATTCGAGGCAGCCTGTCCTTCATGGCCATATATCCGACTGTGCCTCCCAGCGGTTTCACAATCAGAGTGTCCTTCCACGGCTCATACACTTCTTCTAACACCGACGGGGCAAAGCGTATTCGTGGACACCGCCTATGAGCCCCTGAGAAATCAATAGTAGCCAATTTTTCCTTCAAAAGGTCTCGACAGGGTGCCGGGAGGGCCGCCTGTGTTGGAGCCGCAGAGAGAACTGCATCCTTGAACGAGAACGGCGGAGCATTAGGTTGCAAAGGTGGTTCGACAGTCGGTAGCAGTTCAGGATCCGGGGGTTTCAATTCAGAGAGCATGTTAATCTCTTGAAATTCTGAATCTGATAAAACGATGAAGATGAACAGTGCAAAGGGAATCAGTAAGGGCAATAATTGAGAGAGAGAATTCGTTAGTAAAAGGGATTATCAAATCTAGAAGCAGAAGAATTGAGATATAGGAGTATAATTTATTACTAATATATTGATGATTAAGAAACAAAAAAAATAAAACCTTGGGACTAATTGTTAAATTTATACTCCCTCCGTCCCATTAAAAGTGGTCACTATTCCTTTTTGGGTTGTCCCATTAAAAGTGGCCACTTTCCCTTTTAAGTAAATTAGATTAACATAAACATGATTAAAAACCCCACAATAATGACTATTGTACTTTCTGCACAAAGTCCCTATATATGTTTAACCATTAATATCTCAAAATAGGTATAAATAAAAATTATATAAAATATATATTCTAAAACTATATGATTAGACGATTCCAACAAGATCACACTTGACTATTTTTGTCTTTCTATATCATTACGATAACATTAAGTCAAAGTTAAATAATAAATATGGTTAAAAGTCAAATGTAACCATTATAAATTAGATGGATGAATTAGTCAAATTTACTCACACCACTTTAACTACTAAATCTCACTACCTAAATTCCCGTGCCCAAAAGAAAGGGGCCACTTATATTGGGACGGAGGGAGTAACATCTTCCATTTAAAAAGAGTTTTTAGAAAAGACTGTCAGAGGTACAAATCTGACAGAGTTAGGCAGAAAATGAAGATCAATTATACTCTCTCCGTCCCACTCCAAGTGTCTTGTTACTGTTGGGCACGGGAATTAAGATAGAGTTGGTTTGTGAGTATATGGTGGGGTCCACATAGTTGTTGGAGGGGAAAATTATTTTTATTTATAGAAAGAAGACATTTGTAATGGGACATCCAAAAATAGTAAGTAGGACATTTGGAATGGGACAGAGGGAGTATTAATAATTATTTTTCATAATTAATAAATTAAATAGTGGTGCACGTGCACCGGAGATTATATTGACCAAAAATGAGGTTTGGTTTCCAATGACTTAATTAAACCAAATTCCAAGTTTGTCTATTTTGCTGCTTTGTATGCTCCTGTCTCTCTTTTATTTATTTATTTTTTATTTAAAGTTTTTCATCCACTTTAATTTAAATTTGCGATTTTATTTATTTTTTTGGAGTGGTACTTGCATATTTCATTTTTCCAGATGGTATTGTACTTTGGCTTCATTTATTTATTTAATTAAAAATCATAAAATGATGAAAAGGGCATGGATATTGTAACTAAAAACAAAGACTTGACCATTCCTTTGTGTTTGGATCCATAGGGGGCACAAATTCATGGTTGTTCACATTTTTTTCTTGTGGGGGTGAATATAGCTGCATAACATATATGCTGTACTAAATATATTCAACAATTTTTATGAAATTGCCAAAAAAAAAAAAGAAGAAAAAAAAGATGTCATATTCTATAGAGTTATTATAGTAGTGTGAATTATTTTTTATTTTTATTTAAGTTACTGGGTGTGGCCATAATTGACAAAATCTAGTGGTTGTCTTATATGTCACCACTAATGTAAATATGTATATGTAGATTTTTTATTATTAATTTTTTTTTAAAATTTAAGTAGTAGTAGTCTCATAGCTTGTGTTCCCCATATTATTCACAAATGGTTATGGGCCACAATTATTTAGTTATTATTAGTATTTTAAAAAGGGAAAAAGGAGAAGAAGAAAGGGAGGTGAAAAAGGGCTGTCTGCTGCATTCCCTCCATAAAGATGAAGTATATATATGTACCCAAACACAACACAACAAACAACATTCCTTTGTTATGTACCCTTTTAAAAATGTATATAGCCTTTTTATTCACTTTACTGTGCATCATACACACACACACATATGCTATAATCTTAATGTAGTAGTTTAATTTTATATACATATACATATGTGTGCATGCACTACAAACTTAATTACAATGTTTTTTTTTTGTGTATTTTAATATGTATAGTCATCAAGAAGATATTTTTCTTGGGTTTCAGAGTAATTGTAAATGCATCAGTTCATTGGTAACAATTTTTTCTTAGTGGCTTTGATCAAGAAGCTGGACTATCTCCTGTCACGTCAGCATTATTTATTAAAAAAAAATGTTGTGGTTGGACCAAGTCTCCCCCCACGTCAGCATTATTTATTAAAAAGAAAAAAAGAAAAATGTTGTGGTTGCCTTGGGGTGGTCGACCTCGACCAACCCCCCACTTGAGACCATTTGATCTCTTTCTTTGGGCTAATGGGATGGAGGCACTTGTCTCCATAGAGACATTTGTCTCCATTCCATTGGTCAAGTAATTTTTTTAAATTTATATAATCAAATGATTATATTTTTATATAAATAAATAAATATACCAAATTTTGTAATTTTTCATTCTTTACAGATAGAGATCACTCTTGCTATATTTTTTATTAAATACAATATATATATATTAATTTTGATACTCCCTCCGTCCCATTTAACTTGTCTTGTTGGACTTTTGCACACAATCCAATGCACGTTTTCAATCGTTAATATCTCAAAATATATACAACAAAAATTATGTGAAATATATATTCTAAAACTACATGATTATACACGATTCTAACAAGATCCAACTCGACTATTTTTTCCAAATATATACTTGCAATAAAATCGAGTCAAACTTGAACAATGAACAGTATCAAAAAGTCAAACAGGACATGTTTGGTGGGACGGAGGAAGTATTTTTAACCCATTTTAAAATTTATATAAAATAAAAATAAATAAAAATATATTAATATTCTAGATTTTTTATTCTTTATAAATAAAATAAAATATTTTATATTTTTGATATATTAATTTTTTATATTTTAACATAATTTAAAATTTATAAATTAAAATAATTATAAAGAATATTGTGGTTGGATGGTTATTGATAAAGTATGTAAAATTTGGGTGGCTGGGTTGGGATGAATATTGATGAGTTGGAGGAGAGAGAAATTAATAAAATAATGAGATGGTTGGGGTTGTCATGAATAAGATAGTATTATCAAGGGTCAGGATTTTGAGCGCCCTGGACTGGCAATGAATAATGCTCAAATTCTAACCCCATCCATATGAGTTGAACTTCACCATATGTGTTCTGGTAAATTTTTGGACTAACATGGAAAAGGAGTAGAGAAAGGACAGTTAAAAAGGGCACTATCAAGCACTTTTTTAATGACAAAACAACAGTCCCAGTTTGCCCCATAAACCCACACACCAATACACACACTCACAAATGCACCAAAACCCAAGAAAATGGAGGAAAAAAAAAACCCACAGAAAGAGGCCAAAGTGAGGACCATCCTTATTTGCCTCCCTTGTATCCAGGAATATTATTTTGCTCTGCCTTGCTGCCCACCACCAGCAGCCAGCAGCCACACGGCGGCTGCCACCACCACCACCACAGCCACCATTCACCAACCAGGCAAACCACCTGATCCTGTGACAGTCAACCGAATCTTGGGACTCTTGTCCAATTGCCCCCATAATGGTTCCACCAGTAAAATCAAACATGTGGTGATGGGAGAAGCCTATATAAATGTGGGCAGACAGGACAGGCTTGGTCTTTGTTTTGACATTCAAGGTGGTCTTAAATCTTACTACTACTAATACAAAATTCTAACTAGCAGTACAAATCCTGGTTTATTTATTTTGAGATTTAAGGAGGGGTCACCATTGCCAAGAATGTTGATGCACATACATATAAGAAAACTGGGGGTGAACCCAATGTAGTCATGCCTACTTTCTTTTCTTCCAAGATGAGGAAGAAAAAAAAAAAAAAAAAAAGACTAACCAATTAATAAATCCACCTCTCGTGTGTCTCTGTGTGGTCTCGGTTTGAGGGATTTTACATGGGCTGCTGCTGCTGAGGCTGATTGACAATCATGAAAGCTGAGCTGTTGTACTTAAAATCCCAAGTCCTTGTATGGTTATAATACAGTAGTATGTTGTTAGTATATGTACATTAAAACACACAAAAGTGGTCCCCATATATTACAGGAACTCATACTTAAGTAGTAGTATAACATACTATGTAAATGACATGTAACAAAAATTTAAAAAATGGTTCAGAACTTCAGATTAGTTAAAAGTTAAACTCAAGACATTGGATTCTGCTGATAGATTTTCGAATAAATTTCATAAAATTTTGCACTTCCCTACAGTTGGGCTGTGTTTCATGTCATGCTTAGTTCTAACTGTAAAACTAATTATATGGATTACCACGAGATCAATATTTGGACATGTGTGTTACTCCATACCATCTTTGTTCGTTTGGAAGTAAGACTTATACCGTTGTGCCAGTCCAAACATTCCCAGTGTCCCGCCAGTGTGGAGCATCACCACTTTGCTGTCTTCCTCGACTTTCTGGCTGAGTTGGGATGCGAGATCCCAAGCAGCCAAAGTGTATATGGGATCTACAAGAATTCCGGTCTGCTGTGCTATTCTTTGGCATTCTTGAACTTCGCCTTTCAAGATATTGCCGAATCTGTAAAGGTGTGACAATGTACAGTTTAGAGGTATATTACCTTGCAATATGCATATAGTATCAAGGAAATTGATTGATTACTTTCTAGGTAGGCGGCGCTCTACCCATTGCACGATTCCAGTGTGTTGAGTACTCGGGCCTACATCGGTGGAACATTGATCCATTCTAAGAAATTCAGATATCAAAGTTTGTTCCTTTTCTTTGTAGCCATCAATTTTGTCCGCTAGCATTACTGCCGTCACCTCCCAAGGTAGCCTGACGATGCAAATGGGATTAAGAATGGGCATGAGATGCTGTAGTGATAAGTAGCGAAGGAAATAAAAGAAATGCTCACACGGAAAAGCAATAGAAAAAACTAAAACTGGCCATAAATATGCATTGGCGCAAAGATGCCTTGGGACACTTAGACAGATGAAAATGAAAGTAGATATCATCACCCTAAACATAATGCTCCAAGCCCCAAACCAACAGCTGTTGTTCCAGTGCCAGCATCTACAATAATTTTTAGCGACTGCTTATTCCCAAAGACTTGGTCCTGCGACATATACTGAATCAAACGCATGACACCTGTCAGAAAGCATAGGTAGATAATACTTCAGCTATCTTGCTTGGGGAAGGGGACAAAAGGATATCCTGATTCCGGTTATTTGTTATCATGTGTGAAATAATCACTCATCACACACGAAAGTTGAATGTAAAGACAGGATATGACATCTTACAAACTTCTATCATCTTCATGCTTCAGATTTTTCGAGAATTAGATATAATTCTTCAAAACAAGATTACTAGAAACGGATATGGTCACAATCATATTCAAAGATGATAAATGTACAATACACCATTATCTGTCCAAGGGGCATAAATATTTTTGCTGTCATCAATCCCAGGCACCACAGAAACAGACGACACATATAGTTTCGCCCCCGAGTAGCTAATATGAACTCAACCTAAAACTACTGCAATATTCAACAGACAGAGGACAACTGGAGTTTCAAACATGAGAAGAAATGGGGCATTTTTTGTCCCTGAAAAAAAAAAGGACAAGGAAAATCGAATGAAAAGATGGAAATTAGCAGCAGAAAAAATATCGATACCTAGCAAAGCTACAGCATCACCTGCACCTTCATTTATAATAACAACTTTCCTTGATTCCTTATGATATCTGACAGGATCTGAAGGAACAATAGTTGGCCATTCAGATACATGATTTCTGGATGAAGCTTCTATCATGTCATTGAGTCTCACAACGGTTCCATCATTGCCTGCAACTGATTCCGCATGCATTGCAAGCATTTCTTCTCTTTTGGCATATATAGATCTCGGAACATAGACCACATTTCCATATAATCTAGAAACAAGGTTGTAGCCAGTCAGAATTTCAGGCTCTTCCCCTCGCAGAAGTAAGTGCGACTTCAATCCTCTCTCTGAACACGACACAGCTGAATACATGGATACAAGTTGTTAGGACACCATCTTCCATCGTGTAACACTGTAACTACACAAGTAGAAATAGCGATCGGATACTGAAGACCATTGGGATGTCCTACCAACAGCTGCAGTGTGTGCACTTTGGCAGCCTCCACATGTAACCTAGACATGTTCCAACAGGGTATTATTTTGTTTCGCAGGTCAGGTCGCTATAACTGATGCATTGCATATTTCTACTTTCTAAGCTACTCAAATCTTAGTTTCATAAACAAATTATCATGCAATTCTAATGAAACACAGATTGCAAAGTAAATAATACTAGAAGAGGTAAGCGATTCTACAATGAAATTGCATGAAGATTCAATAGAAACCATTCACTATGTATGTAATACTGTCCAGAGCCTGTAAACCAAATATAAAGTTGCATGGAACATAAGCTCACCACATCTGTAACAGCATTATCTTCGAGGATGGGAAGCAGTGCATCTAATTTCCTTGCTTTATTTCCGTTCACCAACGGATGTAACAAGTCATCCCTCACCACATAGAAGGATGGAAATGAGTAATGCTGTTTCACCATGCCTTGATCCTGGCATGGTTGCTTGATATTACAAAAGGAAACATCCCCATCCAGTTGACCTTCCTTTTTATTCAAAATCATTATCTTGTCGATCTTGGCATCCGGGATGCTCAAGGCCCACTTTCTGTCAAGTAACTTCAATACAAAATCATGACTTGCCATATTATGCTTAAATACACCCTGTAAAGATATTCAAAGCGATAAAGTTATTCCTAGAAAAATAAAAACCAAGGCTCGCATTCTTACACGTATACAGCCAAAAAACACATTCAAAGCTCAAGGATTATGAATGGGTATAAGAATTCATGCATCAATTGCTATAATGGAAATTACCCAATGCCAATAGCGCAAAACACGACAAACAAGATAGAGAAGTTTCAGACCTTCAAAAGGCTACTAGATTCTTCTCAACTCTACGAAGAGCTTCACTAGATTACTGCGCATAACATGTCGATTTTTTTTTTCTTTCTTTAACATACTAAAAACATAAAGAAAACAACTACTGTATAACTATTAGCATAACCAACCAAACATAATAGAGGATTGGAGTAAAAAGAGCGGAAATTTTACTGAATTTCGGGGCAGTGTATGAAAGCTCATGATTACAGAGACAATGGGGGTGATGGAATTATCCGAAACAAAGGCATGGAGGAGATTGGAGGTGGATTGAGCATTTGGCCCAGCTTGCGATTGTGCCCATGGTGTGCAATTCGCGTCGCGCGTCAGAGTCTCCCAACAGTGTGTGTGGATTTTACAAAGGTTTTACCTTTATAGTGAAAAGGGAGAAGAACCCAAGAGGATAAATAAAACCTTAACCCACTATAGTATAGTTGGATATAGTAAATTAAAAAGTAAAAAAAGCTTTCTTTAAACATCACATGATTGGCATAATTAGATAGGTAAATCATTCACCCGCATAATTTTTTTCCTATATCCTCAAATCAAATTTAAGGCGTGGGAAATGGTGATAGAGAAATAAAAGGGATGGATAGATAATTCGGCAAATTGTCGAAAAATCCCCCGCTTCAACCCGAGCTCCCTTCATACCCCCTGCAGGAATAAAAATGTAAGATAACCCCCAAAAGTTTTTAATTTCAGATAATTAATGAGAAAAGGAGAAAAGAAACCATTTTTTAATAAGAACCGTACGCGACATTCTCACTCCTCTCGCATCCCTCCTCTCACTTGTCTTTTTCTTGTTTAATTTGAACGGAGAAATGCCGACGGTGAGGGCAAAAATGCAGCGGCGAGTTGCAGTCACTACAAGAAAAAACCAAAATGACGACGGAAGCCCGTGACGGAACACAATCTGTCGCCTTTGGAGACAGATTCACAGACTGAAATTAGGTAATCGCCGGATGGCGACTGAATCCGCCAACAGATAGCTCTAGTCGTCGTTTGCCGACGGAACCGGCGGCAGAAACCTAAGGCGTCGCGAGGAGCGACGGACTGGGCGACTGCTTCAGACTGTCGCCGATTGAAATTAGGTTTTTAGCAGCCAACGCACGTTTTTCAGCCCAAAACTTCCATTCGACATTTTCACCTCCACGGAACTCCCATCCGAACCCTAGCGCTGTTCTCTCCCGAATTGATGCTTGCAAGAAATTGAAAAACTCCAGCGCTGCTGTCAATATTGGAGGTTCTCTCGCCCCCGCTGAAATTGATTGTAGCGCCTACGCGCGCGGCTTTCCTCTCCCCGTCGTGTCCCAGCCCGTGTACGATCTCCGCTTCACCGTGTGCGAAATCAAGCAACGCCGCCGCCGTTAGCTATTGCGCCATCCCCTCACCATTTCTGCATAGGCGACACCACCCTCTTGGCCACCTCTCTGCAACTCCCCCTCTCTAACACCGGAATCGCGCCGTCGCCGTCGATCATGTCCCCGTCTATGGTATACATACCCTTATCCCTACAATTTCAATATTACGGTTTTCCATTTTGCACTTTTTCTTACCTGGATTGACTAGTGGCCAAGGAGAATTCTCATTGATCCCTCCCGTCTCTGTGATTATTATAATTTTGGGTTTTAATTTCCAATTGATCATTATAGTTATGCTGCATTTACACTTTTTTTTGTGGATTATTATATCTATGTGTTGCATTAAAACTTATTTGAGTACCTTAGAGTTTGTATGAGAGAGTTTATTTTTTATTGAACCCTGAGTCGGATTTGTTGGTTTCGGTTTTGGTTTCCGCTCTTTGTTGCATTGAGATTTTTCTACAATTGATTTCATTAGTGTTATGTGATTCCCCCTCCCCCTTGTTCTCGAAACTAATATGATTTGTTGGTTTCCAGTCTTGTTGCTCCATGATTGAATTTCAACCTGAATGCTTCAAGTTGGTGGAAACGTCTTTAGAAATTTCAGTGAAATAGGAAAGCATTTTTATGTTTAGGTAGTTGATCAAGAGAGCTGAGAAATTGAAAACTGAGGGGATACCTTAGCTAGTTTATCAGGTCACAATAAGAGCTACTCCACGTCTCCACCAATGGCCAAATGGTTTTGGGTTGAAATCTCTTATATGTGGTTTTCTCTATAAGCGCTTTCCTGTTTTCTTTAAATGGTATCATGATTAATATTATCCTTTATTCTTCAGGTATGCTAGCCTTTATTTCTGCATGTGTATTGACCAGGATGACAATGAGTTGGAAATCCTTGAAATTATTCACCATTATGTTGAGATACTAGACTGCTACTTTGAAAGTGTGAGGCCTCAAATCAAACCGAATGTACTGTTATTTAATAATCAACTCAGCTATTAATTGGCAATTGATGTGTATTTGTTTTTTGTCTTTAGGTGTGTGAACTGGATTTGATCTTCAATTTCCACAAGGTATGCTCTTTCTCCCTCGTTAACTTAAAAGAATTTTGTCAGATGATTTTGGGCATTCAAATCTAATTTAGCCCGCAAATAGTTGTGCAAATAAACCTCATTAACTGGAAAAAGATGGAAATACTCGTGTTTATTGTCTACTTGTCTTGTTTATTATTTATAGAAATACTCGTGTTCTTGTGATAAGATATGATAGAAGTGCTGAATTTTGTTAGAGTTCTAATCTAATGAATGGTTTCCCCATTTCTGTAATTTGTAGTAGTTATTGTCTTATCTCTGCTTTATGTTCTGAATACCATTAATCTCTATGAAGGTTTGGTTTTTATTTAAAGTAGCTAGTTAGATTCGTCTAAAACTAATTAGTTAGTTTGTTCATTCTGCTTAATAATGAATTGCATAACTTAATGTTCCTTCGTTGATCAACTAAGCTTAAACTAACTATTGATTGAAGTATACGTCTATCTGCTCAAGGACCTTTTGCCATTATGTTGATCAAGGTCAGTTGGTGTTCTGCCATTCTCCGCCCTTATATCAATCTAGGTGTTTTGATGAATTAATTAGCATGTTCGATTTACAGACGTTAGATTCTTGGTTGGATTTTCTAATTTCGAGCTATTATCTTTCAGGACTCCATACGAGATCTAGAGAGAGGAAGAGAAACACAAGAAACATGGAAAAATGCAAATTGTAGTTTGTAAAAAACAAGGTGCGGGCCATACTCCGGTGCATTTTGTAATTTAACACGACATACATGACCACATATTTCCAAACACGATACCAAACCCACAAAACTTACTCCAACTTGTTCATTCATCTCAAAGAACATTGATACACACTCTTCATGGCTTGCGAACCCTTTCGTACGTCGGGTTATTTCCAAATGCGATTCGTATTACAGATTAAACTGAACGTATCATTCATTTTACAATTCATTTTACAATTTATAAAAGATTTGGGAAGATCTTTGTGTAAGGATTAAAGATCACCTGAAGCAATTGTCTACACACAAGGTTTCTCGTCAAACCCGCGAATGGGGCCTTGACATGTGGCATAATATTTCCCTCCAATTTGCTTTTCACAGTGTGTGTCCCCTCTAAATGTAGCTGTGTAAATCAAAACACTCGATATTGCAAGCCGAGCAAATAAAAACAGACTGACAATATCCGATTTTGCAGACGCGGTGCACCCAATCTTTGGTTTCGCAATGCACATGTTAAATCCTCCCTCCTTATTCTCAAAATTTTAGTATTCGTTATTTTCTCGCAATTCAATACACACTTTTAAACAATAATATCTCATATTTTATAAATTCAAAAATCATAAAAAGTACGTGATTAGATGAATCCTACAAGATGTCATTTGACCATGTTTTATATTACGTAATTGAGTGCAAAACCGAATCTAGGTTACTCAATTAATAATGTTTACTACACAAGTAATGATGCCGGCATACATAACACTGAAATCAATTCCCTACACACCGGAATATCTTTAATAAGAACCGTATCTCATGAATAATGTATTAGAATTATACGTGCTAAAACTGAATTCATTTCTATAAGAACTGTAATGTGTAACAAATGTATTTTGTGCACATCGTTTAATGTACTGAAATTATTGCCATACATACTATTAATCTCTCCAAATACACTCAATGTACATCACTGAAATTTGATAACCGATAATATCCCCGATTACCGTACCTAGGCCACACTCAACTGCGTAGGAACTCCCAACTATAATGGTGCTATCATTTGGAGTTCACCTAACACGTTTTACTATGCCATACAAACCAAACATGAAATCGTAACTCACACGAAGGCTTTGTTCTTAAATAAGAACTTGTTTCGACATAACTCCAATCTAGTGATAGGAAGTAAAATGGACCTAAACGTACTCACATGATTACAAATTCGTAACCCTAAACCATAGTGAATGGTTCTACAAATACGTTGTCATATGCATGATGTGTTACTTGTGCGCCAAAGCTTTAGTATATAAGTGTTCACAAACTTTGCATCAACATTCAAAGGCCAATGATGTGCAATGATTCGTCTTAATATACAACCTCTAACACTAAGGTTGGGGCTCGCCACCATTGATAAGAATGAGGTACATGAAAGTGTAAATCGGAACGACAACCCAACAGTTTGGGACAAATTCCCGTCGACAACTTTAAGTATTAGACTCAACCATGGATACACTGTAAAATCCTTCCAATAAACTGTACTAATGCATATACACAACGAAATTACGCCCTCATACATCGGAAAAAAAAGATGAGGTCCTTTACCGTGTACAAATTATACCAAATAAAGCTTTCACTGAAACGAATATATCATGACATACACCGGCCTTGTAACGCGTGCCTGATTGAAATCAATAGTACTGAAATCAACTCCTTGGGCAATGGAAAACATTTTATAAGAACTGTTAACTGGCAAAAATGCATTACAATGTTGGGCTAATATATTAAACATTTTGTCCGGCACAACGAAAACCCTTACCATTGTACTTTTTTTCGAATAATTGGCCAACTGAAATATTTGTATCATATACTGAAGTATTTATGGCATATTTGTATCATGTACTTTTAGCAATGTTGTCTCGTTCCGCGCGTAAAACCATTGCTACCGATGGCCACATTTTGAACATAATTTCTTAGAAACTTATTGATATCATTCAGATACACCATCATAAGCATCCAATGAAATCCCCATTACATAAACTGAAATTAGTCTCCGAAACAATGAAAATTGCAAATTATGTACCCGAGACACTAGATGTCATGCAATGAACTAGTCAGTACATACACTTAAATCAGTTTCTAACACAATGGATACCAATAAATAAGACTTGTCCCGAGACACTTGATTTGATTCAACACAAACTTTATAAAAACTACAACTGGCTGCAAATTCCACTACATTCCAGGTTGTTCCATAACAAAATACAATATTATACTTCACCCCATTACGAACGTCATCGTCCTCATACACAAAGTACTAAATCATGTCTACAAGATAGAACCCAAATATGAAGCAATCGAAACTTGGGGACCAAATTACAGTATCATTTTATATAAGGTTATAACAGTCGAGCACTTCCGAAAACACACCCTCCCAATCGCTCTCAATGCCTCGACACGCGTGAAGCCTTGCATGTTTTACGGTTATGGCCTTGACCCCGTCGTTCGCATTTTTGGTCGTCGCAGCCATTATATGCCCCTTCCATTTGGATTTTATATGTGTCGCACCAAAGAACAGCAGGGGCCTACATCCTGTCACGAAGCCGACAACACAAGCTGCAAAGGCGATGAATAATCTGCGGAACTTCCCAGTTTCTTCGAACGTCTCGAGGTCCGCCATGCTCCCTACAATTTCAACACATGCACCACCTTCCAATTAATATCATGATATACAACATTGTTCGTATATATATAATACCAACCTGGGTTTGTTTCTTTCAATGCAGCACAAAACCCTCTTAACTTGTCAAAGGAATCGAAGTCATCGCCGTGTATTTCTCGTAGAGCTATCTCCCTCCCATTCCATGCTTTTCGATATTTGATTACAATCCCAAACTCCCTCTGCAAGTCCTTCATCACATTCACCGGCCTAATTGTTGGATTGAGTTGGACCTTCTCCCTTACACAACCTGCTATCCAGTTCGCATCTGCCTTTGGATTGTCACGATCCTTTAGGCTATCCAACCCACATGTGTGGTTCAGGTTACATCTTCTAATCCCAAAACACCTGTCCACCTTATGAAAAGAAGCATAGACTCTCCAAGTACACCCCACAACCGTACACACTGCTGTTATTCTATCCCCATCATTTCTCTCGTACCTAAAGGCACGCTTGTTCGCTATGCAGAAGTTTTTAAGAATCGTTCTAAATTGATTCGCATCCTCGAAGATCTGTCCCACCCCCTTAATCGCACGACCCCATATCAACGAACCTATGGGGGCATTTCTATTCGGGGTTTCACCATCTTCGCTTCTACCTCCGATTGCTACCCTGCAATCCGACAATATAATGGTTAAAACAGATTATAACGTTTTCATTTAATTATCTACGCGATCATGCAACTCACTCATTCAATGAATATATTGCAGAGCATAATGAACGCCATTTCCTAAATATTTCTCCTACTCTTCTTTCTTCACTTCTCATTCATCCATACCAAGTTCTATAAACCCTAATGCCAGTTTCACCTGCCAAGAAAATTAAACTAACATCTGACCGATACACCCATCGCCTTCATCTTCCTTACAATTTTAATCCCACAATATTAAAACTCACACTGCCAACAATGTTACAGCCAAGCCTTCACCGTTCTCTAATTTTATCACATCGAAAATGTTACCTTGTTTGATTCTGCCCCCGCTCAATCCGTCGAGCTGCAATTCTACACATTCATTTCCCAACCAACCTATGCACTTCGACCATGTGTCCGACATCATCGTCCGACCTCAACCCCACAGGTAACCTCTCCACGGGATGCTCGTACTGCAATACGAAGCTCCTCGCATCCATCGATCTTTTAGTTGCTAAAACAGCAGTGATTTCACTCAATCCCATCCCATTCCGCACTTCCATCGATTCCATCACCCCATCAACCTCGCAAAATGCAAGAATAGACGGTCATTCCTCAGTCTGCACCTCATCGATTTCAACCATCTTCTCCGCCAAATCGAAACCCTGGTTTTTCAACTACCGATTCTGTACTCCAAAATGACGACGACGACGATCACTGCCTCCTCCACATTTACCTGCTTAATCCAATGCTTACATCATGTGTAACCTGCTTTAGCTAATGCCAAGAAGTTTCTTGGCAATTTCCTCCATCCTTGTAAATACCCGTAAGCCCCCTACTCAATTGTCTTGTGATGAAGTTTCTATGCAGTTTCCTTCCATGGGTAAAAAGGTATTTTCCTATTACTAATTTCACATTTTTCTTTTTTTTTTTTCCGTCATGGACTGATTTGGAAGATCAATTTCCTCCTATGGGGTACTACTTGGTGAAACATTCCTCTTGGTACTGTCAAGGAGTTTCAGAGTTATGGCTGGGTTTTTATAATAAAAACCCCTAGATAATTACTACAAAAACTTTGACGAGTTATCTTACACTTGGAACCGACTACAAAAATATTTTAGCCGATGACTGAAAAACGCTTGACCTAAAGAAATTCAGAGTAATATTACATTCTACATCAGGTTCTCGATCATGAGCGGTCAATATAATACTCCCTCCCTATTTGAAATATATTAACATTGACATAGTAAACACTATTCATTGAGCAACTTTAATTCGACTTTTTAATACAATTACATAAGATAAAATATAGTCAAGTGAGATCTTGTTATATTCGTCTAATCACATAGTTTTATAATATAAAATTTTTATAATTTTTTATTTTATAAAATTTGAAATATTACTCTTTAAAAATGTATATTGGATTTCATGAAAACATGAAATGTTAGAATTATTTTAATACGGAGGAAGTACTAGCAACCAACAATTTCTTTCTCTGTGCAAAATTATCCCATTTTCTACGTTATTAGATAGTGTTATAAGTCATACGAATGCCATTTTAAGCGTTTCATGATAGGCCTTGGTTATATACATTTGTTTTAAGTTAAGACACACAAATCATAACTAAAATACCAACAGCAGTTGGCTTGAGTGGATGGGGGCTCTAGTCGCTTAAGCAAGGTCTCGGGTTCGAGCCTTGTGTATGCAAAAAACTGCTTTGGGAGAGGCGCCCTTAATTGCCATTGCAGATCCTCGATGGATTAGTCTTAGGTCCAATGTAGCCTGGGGATACCCTGGTATTCACCTTAAAAAAATCATAACTAAAATCTCTCAAATACCCATACTCAATATACTTAATGAAAACGAACAGATTAAGGCACATTCGGATTGGATTGGGGCACACAAATATTTTTCCTTGCCTCTGTCATCTCCTTGGGTCTCCTTGGATTTTTTTTCCTTCAATGAACATGTGGGTTTTTTTTTTTTTTTTTCCCTGGGTCTCCTGTTGAAACCAAAACTCAAAACCCTACTTGATCTCCTTGGGTTTTTTTTTTTCTTCAATGAATGATGATGATCAATACCGAGATGAACATGTGGAAGAACATGAATACCATATGGAACTCATACAACCAGTAAGTTTTTTTACATTCTCTATCGCGGACCGAATGGACAGTACTGGCCGTTGGGATATAGAGAGGGCCGGCCAGTACTGGCCGATCCACTCTATAAAGGAACGGCCAGTGCTGGCTGTTCTTTTTTTTTTTTTTTTTACGGCCAGTACTGGCCAAGAGTGATATGGCCTAAACGGCCAGTGCTGGCCGTTCTTTTTTTTTTTTTTTTGTCTCTCATTCTGTTAATTTTTTTTCATTCTGTTAATTGTTTTCTCCACGTCGGCCGCCACCACGTGCCCTTCCTCCGCGCGTCCTTAGCATTTTTTTTTGACAGGTTTGCCTCTTCTTCTCGCCTCTGCCTCTTCCTTTTTTGTGTGTGTACCCTTAAACCTAAACTGATATGTGTGTAGTGTGTCTCTTCCCAGACTCCAATTCTTTTCTTAGGGTTGAAAGGGTAAAATGGATAAAATTTTGTGGTGTGCCCTATCCTACTTTATTTTTGTGTGTTTCAGGAAAAAATGAGCGTGTATATAACGGCACCCTTCATGATATGTTTCAATGTTATGAACCATCTGTTATTTTTCGTTGATTGGTAATTGATTTTCCTGTATTGATAGAATCATAATTTTTTCTTTGTACTACTCGAATTAATTCACGCATTCAAACTTGCGTTTGAAAATTCAAAATTTTTTACTTGGTAAAACTGAGGCTCTAGAAAACTTCACCATTTGACTCATACAACACACCCCAAGGTGGTAAGATTGCGTGATTATTTATTTACGCCCCCACAATTCTGCAACAAGCACGGATCCAATCCAATAGATCAAAACCAATATTGCCCCATATAATTATTATTCCCTAGTATTTTTGTTTTAAAAAAAAATTAAATTTAATACTTTTTAGAACGTAATACCCTAAAATATGTTCTCCGTATGAGGCCTCGAATGATGTCAACGTCCAAAGACCACTCCATCGTTAATTGATCATCAATTGGTCTGAATCCCAATCCTTGCTAGTAAATAGTTAATTGCTAATATGCACCATACCGACATTTTCCAGACACCAAATTTTCACGTGGAGAGGAAACATTGTACATTAATTAATTAATTACATATACATTTCATTTCTTTTCCCACCCCAAGATTCAGAGTACACTAGCAACTTGATAGATGAACCACAACCTGAGCAGATCTCGGATCCAAAATTTGAGGTCCCTCATGTCCTTCCCTTGTATTTTTTTTTTTTTCTTTTTTATCTTTCCCCACCCCTCCCCCTCCCTCCCTCTGCCTTTTTCCTGTTTTTTCAGTCAAAAGGGTGAGCTGAGAAAGCTTACTCTTCTGCCACTGATGGGGGAGGGTAATCACAAGGCTGCCCAAATATGTCAGGAATTTCATCCCAGTTGTGCTTGTCCCTTGCCTCCCAGTATCCACCCATATAGCGATAACAACCATTCTCATCCTTTTTAAACCATCTTGGTTGCCACCCTCTATCTTGCAATTTCCTTGCCTGAAAACAGAAAAAAACATGACATTCTAATCAATTTCCTTGACATTTTTTGTGTGTAATATAGCAGGAGGTTAAAGATAACTAAAGAGTAGTCCCAAAATCTTTGCCAGCAAAATGTAAATGAAAGCTCGATCATGAACAAACCACGCCCAGGAGCAAAATAATAAAGCTGTACAGAAGTAAATAATTCAGATAAAAGCCACAGATTCTTAACATTATATGGACTATGGAGTGGACTAATTAGAGAGACTTTAGGAGCCAAAGAATGTTTTGTTATCTCAGTAACACCCACAACTGCACAAAGTAAAATTTAATAGCTTACGCAACCATATGCATGTATTCATTGACTGCAGAAAAGAAAGACGAAATTGTTTCAACAGAAAAACAACAAAGAAAGCGAAAGGGATTCTACGGTTGATAAAAGTAAATATGCACCTGTCTCTGCAATTGTTCAAGTCTTAGTTTCTCTGAATTTGCAAGCTCATATTCTCCATTCTCCAGATGTCTTTGATCAGGTCTGAGCCGAGAGTCTGTTGGTGGTAGCTTCTCCTTCAATCCTGGTGTCAACTCGTTTAAAGATATTGCAAATGGTGTGAGATTGTATCTAGTTTTCGTAACAGATTTATCCCTTTCCCACAGCAAAACAGCTTCAGTCATTGGATCGTATCCCTTTGGCTTGGTAGTTGGATCTCCCAACACATAATACATTGCTTCATCCCACTTCCCTAGCAAAACTGCCACTTTCTCCCCAGTTCTATTGTCTTGCACAAATCCATGCACCTATTTTTTTTTATTTTTTATACAAATTAATACATCAGGAGCAAAGACTAGCCATCACAGTGAAAAGCTATACAAATAAAAAGTGTACACAAAGAGCAAATTCATCAGACAGCAACTTGATAGAATTCCTTAAGGAAAATAGATGGGAAAATGATAACAATCCAGCATCAATCCAAATCACAGGCTGTTGTGGACTTGTGGCCCATGGTAACTACTAGCTAGAACAGGCTTTCCATGGGCATTCAATTATAACATTTTTTCCTTTTCTTTTTTATTCACAATTAGGTGCAGCTTATTATCCTATTGGCATATGCATAATTTTCAACTCGATTTAATGGAGTTAGGTTTTCACCCTAAAACTACTGGTAAAATTACCAATAACCTTTCTTCATGTTTAATTCTTTGTTTTTCTTTTTTTCTTTTCCTGGTGGATGGCGAGAAGATAAACTACTTCCTCTATTCCTTTATAATTGACACATTGGGGTATTGTCACTGTTCATTGAGTAACTTTGATTCGACTTTTTAACACAATTATATAACATAAAATATAGTCAAGTGGGATCTTGTTGGATTTCTCTAATTGCATAGATTTAGAATATCAAATTTTCATAATTTTTACTTGTATGCAATTTAAGTTATTAATAATTTAAAATGTGTATTGGATTGCGTGAATTGTGGGTCTGTAACAAATATTAAGGAACAGAGGTAGTATTTTATTAATTAGTAGTATTAATTAATGGGAAGAGAATTTTCAAAATTTATAAAAAAAAAATTAAAAATAATAAATAAATAATTCTTAAAAAAAAAAAAAAAAAAAAAAAAAAAAAAAAAAAGAAGAAGAAGAAGAAGAAGAAGAAGAAGAAGAAGAAGAAGAAAGAGGAAATCCAGAGGGAGTATAGATTAATGCTTTAAGGTAGGACAATTTACCTGATGTGGGTTTCGGTCTATTATAGACTGCTCCTTGAACTTGAGCTTGCAAGAGTAATTACCACTTCCTTTTATGCGCATAGTGCCATAATGATCGCAATAGATTTTACCAATTATGATATTGTATATGGAAGTGGTCACCTTGCTCCACTCAAACGTCTCACCATCCTCAAACTGAAGGGTCAGAACACCCACAGGATCAAGTTGTATGGAACGACCCCAGAACTTGCCTTTGAGATTTGAATCTGCCCAAAATTTCCATCCTCTGCCCTCACAATGACAGGCCACAATCATAGGATGATGACTCACCTGAAAAAAGAAAAAGAAAATATTCACCAAGCCCTGCAGAAGTTAAATATTTAAAATAATTTTTTTTTTTTTTTTAAAAAAAAAAAAGCACACTTGGAATCTCCTCAAAGAAACCTTGAAGAAACAAACCTTACTCAGTTACTCATATAAGCTACAAGGTTATCATAAAGCATTACAAAATCTTTACTAATCAAGAATACCATATAGGACAAAATTACATGAAGACTAAATTCCTGAACTGGATATTTAGGCTAATAACCTTTTCGGAGAAGAACCGTAAACCCTTATCAGGATAATCAGCTTCATAAGTTTCCCCAAGAAGAGGATTGAAGGGTTTGCATTGTCGACCTTCAGTCGATGAATAACCAGACACAGCAAAAGCTGCTACATTTAGTATTCTCATCAAATCATTCCCCTGTAAAAGCAATATTCAAAGTCAAGTTTAAAAAATAATTATTCTTCATAAGTCACTAAGTAAAATATAATCATGTGATTGCTGGTGAGAACATAGCAAGGCATGTTTGTAATGAGATCGGTGTATGAAGTGTAAGTTGCAAGATTCAGAAATAATACATTCATGAACTTATTATTCAGGCCACAAGTACTGAACTAAAGTAGAACTTTCAAAACAAATAGGCAGTGGAGGAGACTCTATGGAAACACACACAAGTCAACAAACTTCAAATTAGCTTTTGCTCAACTTCCATGTATTAGTTCCTGAGAGATCTAATAATTCGTTGAACTGAATATGTTCCGGACTCAGTTGGATGAAACATCATAGCCTATCATGCACCATGTGAGAATCCATCACATCCCATTCAAGCATCAATCATCCGTACAAAAAAAATAATCTAATCCAGACATGCCTCAAGACTTAGGATAGCAGCAAATTGACCAGATCAGTTTAATGATACAAAGGTTCATGCAACACAACTTTTGAACCGAGGGAAGCTACCAGTTTCAAACCTTCCAAATTTAGTACCGACATCTTACAAACTAAACTTTCCATTTCAAGTTTTCAACCGTATATCTCATTTCTAAGAATAGTTATGAACTGTGCTCCCTACTATAATAACACTGGACTCCGGACATAGCATATGTAAAAGACACAAATCCATCATACCACATATTACTGCATTCCAATTTCCAATAACCTAGTTAAAAACCTAGGCCTCATGGTAATGCAAATGCACACCAATTAGTAACACCTATATGTTAAATTCTTTAGAACTAACAAAGACTTAGTCACTAATACTAGGGATGTGAAAACCTTAAGGTGCTCACATTAGCTAAAGTACTATATTTGGGTAAGATAGTGTTGGTTGTGTTGCCATAACCACAAACTTTTGACTAGTTTCCAATGTAGGAATTAGGATGATTGAACAATGAAATGATAATAATGGGTGTTAAAATATAACTACAAATAGAATAGGTTGCAAACATATATAATAATTTGAACATCAGTAATGACAAATAATAGTATTTTCTACATGTATATGCGTGTGTAAAGAGAGGGTGAATTATCTTAAAAGTTTCAATATCTTTTTAAGAATTACATGTGTGTGCGTGTCCGTCAGTGTTTAAAAACCAAAATTGTACAGTCCAGAAGCCAACAAATCTCGAAATGCTTTTACAAGAATAGGCCCTTACCAGCTTTCCCCATTCAAGTGCTTGGTCAACAAGATATGAGTATTCCAAATCTTCGAAGCATTTCTGAAGTGAGGACAGAGGCTCATTGAAGTATACAGGAAGGCAAACTCCAGACAAATCCTTGCCAATGTTATCCTTGATTATCGACCATAGCCCCACTGGCTTCTCTTTCTCCTTTGGTTCTGGTAAATTGTCCCTTCTTTTCATGTATGGAAATTTGATTGCCTTTATTTCCAACCCAGCTTCTCTTAAATCTCCAGAAAAGGAAGTTTCTTTTTCACCCCATGGGCTGTACCCATATACTGAATTATCTCTACTTCGATAGGAAGCACTTCGGAGAGATTCAGCAGACAAAAAGTCATTGGTATCAAAAAAGGTTCCATCATCATCATCTGTTTCAACATCTACACCATATCGACTTTCATTATCAGCATCTGAATCGGTTGCACTGCCCTCAGACATTACTGAATAGAAATCTGCAAAAATTTCGATATAAAAAGTTATTCAATCATATGATCTATGAATACCAACATTGGGATGACAAAAATGGTATGGTTGGCATCTTTGGCTAAGCCAGAACACAAATAAGGTTAGCTGAACTGACCACTGAATCTTCTATTCCCTTGTCCACAACAAGAATCCCGCGCCTTTGTTTCATCAACCACTGTCGTTTCCAACTCTATCTTCTCCGTCTAGAGAAAAATATAAATGGGTGAAAAACCCTTCAACATCAGTTCATAAAGGAAAGAATGCAAGTGCAGTATCATCAATATTTTTATTTATTAAAAAAAATATCTAACTTTTCTTAGAAAAAAATAATTTTGTGGGGTTTACTATATTCAGAACTTATAAAAATATGATAGTTAAATCAGAGGGCCACATAATTTAAGCGACAGGTCAAGTGTGAACCTCCAGCCTTCTTAGCGTATCAAGTAACAAGATGTGTTTGAGTTGAAGGTTCTTCAACTGATTCTGCATCTGAGCAAGTTCACCTAGCATAATCGATTCACAGTCTTTAACAAGTGTCTCATTAACACCCTCCTGCATCAACCGTGATCGTAGCTTCTCGGTTGACACCACAAATTCTTCAGAAGTTGCTAAATCATTGCTTGTCAATAGTCTTGGAAATTTGTCTTTAGCGGCTAGAAGAGCCTCAATCCATGAAGCCCTGTCATCTTTGGATTGACAACGCAAATGAAGAGTTTTCGTTCCTGTAAATATGGAAAGTCTTTTGTCATCTGACTTGCTTGCTCGAACTGAAGACACCTGTTCATTTTGTTTGGTGTTCCATCAGTTTTATAATGCAACCAGTACATGATGATGATGCAAAGTATCCACTGATAACAAGTTCAAACAAAAATAAAATTACCCACCCATTAGTTTTACAGATCATCAGTAAAACAAAATGGTCCTTGGAATGTCCTTATAACCCAGCTGAAGAGAACTAACAAGTGAAAAAAACATTGACTTCTAGAGCATATTTCGATTTACACTGTTGCATGCAATCAATGTTATCGGATTGAACTTACATTTATTCAATAACACATATACTCCCTCCGTTTGTTAAAAATTGTAACATTTGCATAGTTGTTACTATTCACTAAGTAACTTTGATTCAAATTTTTAACACAGTTATACAAGATAAAACATAGTCAAGTGGGATCTTGTTAGATTCGTCTAATCGCGTGGTTTTATAATATCAAATTTTTTTAATTATTACTTTTACACAATTTGAAATATTAAGCATTAAAAATGTGCATTGGATAACGTGAAATGCAGGAATGTTAAAATTTTTGAAAAACGGAGGGAGTACCATTCAGAGTCACCTGAGGAAAAGAAAAAAACACTCAAGACCTACAGGTATTTTTTAGAGAAAGGATAAGAGGAACGGAACACCATCAGTTCATCATCTGTAACACAAAAATCATCTTACTCGAGATTGTGTATATTCACCATCAGTCCATCACCAAACAAAAAAGCCAAACTAAGGGTGTTCACAACAAAAATATTAACTTTTCCCCCTATCATTAGAAGAATTTCTTTTGCGTTGCCATGGAAGTGCCTAACGATTACCTTCCATTTGATTTATTTTTCTTTTCCCCCTAAATATCCTCCTACTAATCTTATAGTGACATTTAAAAGTTCTCGTGTAGCCTGAAACGTAGCAGGTTTAGAAAATCAACCCTTCATCTTTCCACCATTTTGATATCACTTTCACAGCATCAAACATACAACATTTCAGCAATGCTGCCTCGTCAGGTGAATTGAATCAACCAATACATCAACCGCACTAACTACAGGGAACATACAAACTAAAACATAGCATGCACTCCGCATATTTCTATGCAATCCACATTTCAAATACAAACAAAAAAGAAGTCAACTGACCTTCAAATGTATCTCCCCAAACGGCTTCCACTGCTTCACTGAACCGAAAACATATCCTGCGAGACCGTTTCCGCTCCCACTCCCACTACCACCCTTCCTCATATACCGCCAACTCTCCTCCCCAACAACCCTTACTCCCTTTTCTCTGCTCGGATTCACAACAATCTTGTCCGGTCCGTGCACTTTATAATACGACAGCACCCCATCTTCCAACGCAAACCACCTTTCCCTCCACCCTTTGCCGTAATTAACCCATTTATACAAAATCCCAACCACACTCTTAACCTCATCATTATCCTCACACTTCTCAACCGCCAAATCCCCTCCTCCTCCCACTCCCCCGCCGCCATTGGTCGATAAGCTCCTCCTGGAGTTAAAACTCACAGGCCTCACAATCACATTGCTACAGTTATTCCCCTCGGCACTCTCCTCCGCACAGTTCCTCTCAAAAACCAGCTCTTGACTTAGGGTTTGCGACTTCACCACAGCTCGATCCTTCTCAACCGACACCGGAGCAATGCAGCACAGCGGATTCATCCCTCGATCCCCGCCGGAAAATCCCCAAAATGAAATTTAATTCGATCCGATCCGCGCTGCTGCTCCAACCCCAATCGGAGATCGATTGTCCGCCAATCCTGCAAAAATAATAACATGTGACGATTCCGGATTCACCCCGCCCAGCTCCCCGAAAATTGAACAGTCACGGATCTGCAAATCGATAGAATGCAAGCATATGAGGCGTAAATCGCAATGGCGCAGAAGAAGCAGAAGCAGAAAGCGAAGCAGCAGAGAGTGTAGCTGCAGATCCAATTAATGGGAGTGGTGTCTGTCAGAGGGCGTAGGTTAAGAGCAACAGCGATTTAAATGCATGGAAAGAAAAATAGGCTTTGCGGTTTGGGGTTTAGTTAGGCGTAATCATTGCGGGGGACAGCTAACGTGCGCGGTGGTGATAGAATGCGCAGCGCCAGCGACTGCGTTTGGAATCTGGAGCTCTGCTGGTGCTGAGTGAGAGCTCGGTGGGGAAGGGGAAGCCAGAATCCAGGGGTATTCTCGAGATTTCACCATGAAATGCCGGGTCAGGGAAAATGACATAAATGGGCTTGCAGGTGCGCGCCAGTCCACGTTTCCGTGAAAGTTGACTTGTGATATTGACAGGGGGCGTTTCTGGAAGTTCGAGATTAAAGCTTTTTCACTGGCCTGACCCCAAATCCTCAATTATGTGCTGCTACATATCTCGGTTACTTATTAGATGACGTTTTAGTAAAAATCACATATATTAAGGAATGTCATTATTATTGATTAATTTTTTACTTTTACCCATACTTTAAAAAAATAAAATTGAAGTTGTGAGATATTGCATAATATTCTATGTTTAATATTTATTAAAAGATAAGGGTAATATTGGAAAGGTATGATATAAATATGTAAAATAACAATTATTTTGGAACGCTTTTTAGTTTCTAAAAAGACAACTAAAAATGAACGAATGGAGTATCGAATAGTATTTTGGGATTGTTTTGGAGTTAGCAGATAGCAGAAAACAATTAGCAGATTTGACCAGCAGATTTGAGTGGCAGATATGAGTAGCAGATTTGACCAAAGAAGAACGAGTATTTTGAATATGCTTCAATTGGAAGCATATCAAGTTTCAGCGGATGGAGCCCATTCTGCTCACCAAATCTGCTTGTTACCAAACAATAAAAAGTAGCAGATTACTTGGTCAAATGTGCTAAAAATAAATCAGCTCTACAATCTTCTCCTTTCCAAACAAACCCTTTATAAAGTTTGGAATAATAATTCAAGTATACTACTCTCAAAAGCTCAACCAAAAAAAAAAAGTAAACTACTCTCCAAATAATTTTCGAACTTGATCTTATGGTGCTACGACCGGGATTTAAATGGTACCACATATTCAGATAAGGGAACTTTGTTGTTGATTTTATGGCAAAGGGGCTCGGTCCTTGAGTTCTTTACCAGTAGGACGTTCCACCCAGATGACGAGATCGCTGCTTGCGAAGGATATGGCAGGAGTCTGCTATCATTGCTACTAGTTAGACTTTTTGCGGCTTTGGAGATATTTGGAAGTTAGCGGATCCGCTAGCAGATATCATATTCAAATAGCATATTGTCTCACAGTTTGCTCTCCGAATTTGCTATCCGCTAGCGGATCCGCTAACTGTCAGACATCCCCTTTCTCTTTTCCCCGATTTGTTGTAGTTTTTTAGATTTTAATTTAGCCGACATTGTAGCGTCATGTTCATCAAAAAAAAAATCGAACTTTCTCATTATTGACCATTTTTTTTATAAATTCAGATTGTGAACTCTTAAAATTGTTGATTTTTAGAAATTATATTAGATCAAACAATAAGTTTGAAAACCACAGATAATTTTCAGATTATGGGAAGGAAAAAAAAAAAACTGAAATTTCAGAAAAGAATTTAGAAACTTATTTATCATACAAGATGTTGTAAAAAGTAATTTATTTTATAAAAAAAAAAAAGAGAAATTGATTGGAAATAAATTGTTCGGATATTTAAGTAATTTAGATTTAAGAGAAATTCAAAAAATAGTTTGAAAAATTAAAATCAAAATCTTTTACCATAAAACCTTATGAGTATATCATAATGGGAAACAGTTGCTATGTGGATAAATGTATGGAAGTACGGTGCGGACTTCAATCTCAGTCGTTGGATTAAATCTAACGGCTATAAATTCAAAAGGGTAAAATTGTAAATAAAAAATGTGTAATGGTTTCTTCATTTACTATGTCGCTGAATATAATATATTATGTCGCTGAGATACATATATGTCGCTGAAAAATAACATAGCATGTCGCTGAGAAGTACTATATCAATCGTTGAATTGTGTTGGCTTTGTCGTTGAATTGCATGTGCCATGTCGCTAAATTGTGCAAAGCTCCGTTGTTGAGATGTGTTATAGTGCATAGCACTATGTCGCTGAAAATGCATAAAATTGTGTGGCTGAAATAAATACAATAATGTCGCTGAATTGCATATACTATGTCGATGAATTTTATTGGTCATGTCGCTTAAATGGGTGGGCTCCGTCGCTGAGATGAGTTTAAAATCGCAATGAACTTCAAACGACTCTAACTTCAAATGCCGCTGAGATGAATACAATAATGTCGCTGAATTTCATAGGGCGCGTCGCTGAATTGGATTGGCTACGTCGCTGAGTTGTGTATGTCATGTCGCTGAATTGTATAGCCTATGTTGCGAATACAACAAATTAAATATCTAAAATATAAAATTATGAAATTACCCTTGCGCATGATCTCAACCGTTGGATGATAAAATTGATCAACGACAAAAAAATGGCGTCCGCACGCCCATTTCATTTGCACCATACACCATCATAATAAGTAGAACATTTGTGAACTTTCTAAAGCGGTTGTGTAGTTTGAAGAAGTTCTTAAAACTCAAGAATCCATAAAAACTCAATGTAAAAAGTTTTGGATATAAATTTATTTTTTGAAAGTATGTGTTTTTTTAAAGTCGGAGCCGGGAAAAAAAAGAGCAAAAATAAAAATATAAAAGAAAAAGCAAACAAACTACAGCAACAAGAAGGAATTATAGAAGGCTAGTAACGGGGAACCATGCACCGGATGCATCCGCCGTCAAATCGGGTGGGAAAGCCCATCGTCATGACGTGAAGGATGACACCCGTCGCCCCTTCCATATTCCAATTCACCATTCTCAGCGAGTTAGTAGCCGGTCTCGCAGCCTCCCCATCAAGGGCTAAGGCCTCGGACAACCGAGCCACCTCCCTATGTAGAACCCAATTAGATTTTTGAAAGTATGTTGAAACAAAAGATTCAAATTGGGTTAAAAATAATAAAAAATATTATGACCAGTGTGTGATAAAAGAATCAAATCAATTAATGCTACAAAAGTTATGAGACTAATTAGTTATTAAGTGTCTGTTCTACATACAGTTTTTGGAGCTTTTGGTAGCTTTAGTTTTTATTTCAAATCAAATGCCCTGTTCTGTACACTAGCTTGTGGGAGCTTTTGGAAGCTTCTTTTTAGAAGCTACAATAGGTAGCTTTTGGGAGCTTTCGGAAGCTACTTTCCAAATTTAATTATTTTTTCTCTTCAAATTATAATTTTTGACAGCTACAACTACCTGTACCGAATACTTATGCAAAAACTGATAGCTACAGCTCCCAACAGCTACAGTTCCTTACAGTTGCAGCTCGCAGCTACAGTCCGTAGCTACAGCTCGACGTGCAGAATGGACCCCTAAGAATACTTAAGATACTCTCCGGCCTTTTTTATGTTTCTTGTTTTTTGGAAGGTGTATGTTAGGGTGCGGACTATATGTCTGTGGGACGTGCGGACAGTGATCTCCACCGTTGATTATTTTCATCACCAAACCTACCAATCAAGGCCGGTTATTAGCCTGTTCAACCAGGCCTAATGAACAGGGCCCCCAATTTTTTGGGGCCCATTTTATAATTTATACATATGCATAATTGGTTTGTTATTTAGTTCATTAGTCCATTAACCATTATTTGGTTTATTAGCCCATTCATTATTGTAAGAAAAAAATTTTGGGGCCTATTTTTATTTTTATATTTTTACTACCTCTGTCTCACTTGAATTGTTACATTACTCTCTGACACGCATGATGATACACATTTTTAACGGGTAATAACTTAAATTGTGTACAATGAAAAATGTAAAAAATTTAATTTTATAAAACTATGAGATTATACGAATCCAACAAGATCTCACTTGACTATGTTTTTTTCTTGCATAACTATAATAAATATTAGAGTCAAAGTTAAACAATGAATAGTGCAAAAAAGTCCAACGTAACAATTAGAACGAGACGGAGGAAGTATATGTTTTGTATGTCTTGAGCTCATTATTTGATTTATTAGCTTTGTAATAAAATATAAAATATGAAGACTTGGTAGATGAATTTACTTTTAAAATGCTAGAAACTAGAAGGATTGTAATTTTTAAATAAAAATTTGTTGTTTCCGTTTAAAAATGTTGTTAACAGGATAATTTTGTGTTAAATTTTTGAGATAAATATTTTTTTGGGCCATCAATAGGCACATAATTCATTTTTAGGCCACTAATTATTGGGTTTGTGATAATGGGCCAGCATGAGGTATTCGGGCTCGGTTTATAGTCCAAATTGACCCAATCAACGGATGTTTGGGCCGCGTGTAGTAGACGCTCTTAAATGGACTACGCGCTGGTCGAATGGGACTGGACCGGGCATTTTCAACCCAATTGGAAGCCGATTTATTGAATTGGACCGGGTTCAAATTTGTGTTAAAATCAGAGAAATAAACGAGCAGCATCCACAAATGCTCCCGATTTCATCACAAGAGAAGCTGGAACCCTAATACCCCAATCCCGCATCGTACGTAGAGCACGCTAGAGTTTGCCTCGAAATCATTATTTGGATGAGAAATGTCGGCTTCCGAATCATGCGGGGGTACTCTTTACGGTCTTCCAGCAAGGGTTTGCGACTGTGGATTACCAGCGAGTGTTAGAACTAGTTGGAAGACACCAAACTGCGGGAGGAGGTTCTATGGTTGCTCTAAAGGGCCGGTAAGGGTTTGGTTTTTCATTTTAGTTTCTGCGAAGTGTCGGTAATTTGGTGGAATGGAATGGTGGAGTTGGTCTAGGCAGTAGGTGCCATTTTGATTTGTATACAGTTAGTTACTCAGTTTAGATGTTTTGGAAAATAATTTGGGGAATGTTGTTTGAATTTCGTGTGTGTTTGCAAAAAAGGATATGTTTATTGGAATGTTGTATTCTGTTTGTACTAAAGTGGTGCTTTGAGTCACTAAATACTATTTGGGAAACTGAATGGAATGTTTGCTAAAAGGGAGTTTGATTTGTATTCGGTTTGCAAAAAGGGATTTGAATTCGGTCACTTAATTTCGGTCAGTGTCGTGTATGCAATTTTTGAGTTGTTTCTGTTATGTGGTGTTGAGCTTGTTTGTAGGGTGGCCGTTGTCGAATGTTTGATTGGGCGGGGGAAGAAATGTGCCAGAGATCACAAGCATTGGTGCCAGGGTTGTTAAAGAAATGCGATCCCTTGAAGAGGGAAAAGAACGGGATGAGACACAGATTGCAGTGCTGCAGAAAGAAAAACAACAGGATGAGACAGAGATTGCAGTGCTGCAGAAAGAGAGAAAAAAGGATGCGGAAGCAGATAGATCGTCTGGAGGAGAGAAATGGCATGTGGAAGAAGGAGATGGTGAAAATGTACGTCGTATTATCAATTCTCATATTAGTGTTGTGTGCTATGGTGAAGGCATTTATTGGGGAAGGCAAAAATTGCTCAGCAAAGTTTAAGCAGCTGCATTAGTTGTAGTTGAGTAAATGGAAGAATGTATATTGTATGGTTTTTTTGTCTGTATTTTGAGTAAGTGGAGACATCTAGTTGGATAGCATGTATTTTGTATGGCTGTATGGCTGATTTTTGAGAATTTGGAACCATGTCATGTTGTTGGCAGCTGAAGTGTATTGTCTTATATTGGTTCCATTTGCCAAGTATAAAATGGTTGGCTTTTGTACTTTTCAAGGTTTTTAATGGAATGTGGCAGCTTGAAAATGCCGATTGTATCTTTTTCTTTTGTTTTTTTTTCCTGGTGTTAATATCTGTTGCACCAAGTCTAAATGTGTAAAAATATGAACAAAAAAACAAGAAGATTGTGAACCTTTGTAATTATTCTCTCTCGGTTACATAGGCTCTGATTGTTCTGATATCATTTTCTCGTTTAAGATAATGGGGTTTGGTGTAAGATGCACTTGCACTATCAGCAATAGCAGATTCCATTCACAATGTTTGAATGTGCAAATTTTGTGTGCATCATGGAAAATTTAATTCAATGTGCAACACCCTTTATAATATGGAAATTAAATGTGCAACATCCAAAATTTTTTTTAAAAAAAAACAAACAAATGTGAAACAATATTCCATTCACAATTGAAGTCATCTGCTACATCTACTAAATGGAAAATTCAGTGTTTTCAGCTAGCAAAACAAAATGGCAACTCAAATGCACTGCCAAAACAAACCACATGCCATGGCATATATTCAAAACAACCAAAACAAAAACTGGCAGCCACCATGATGTCCTTAGGCCATAATTCATTGTTCAAAATAAAAGGCCATAACAAAAACGCATCAACTGAATAACCGAATGAGTTGTCATACAAAAGAAAAACTTTCTCCATCCATGAAATCACTTCTTCCCAGCTTTCTTCTTCTCTCCAATGTTTGAAACTGGAGGTCCTTTGTTCCCAACCGAGAATTGTGGTGCTCTCCATGCTCCACCTCTATACGGTGGAGGTTTCTCAAGGTTCAACGGTCCCAACCCGAGAATCTGTTGATGCATGGAAGGTCCTGGGACAAGCGGCTGGGGGTTCAAATACATCTCTTGTGTAATAACCGGCTCTTCATGTTCTTCATCCGGTGAGGCAGCAACAGGTGATGTGGGTGGCAGTATAGTAGGCTGTAAGGAATGTCCCCAAAGTCAGATTATAGTGTTATACTTAATTTTACAAAACTGAAAAAACATAAGGTGAGTTTTATACCAATGGCAGCACGGTAGCACTAGATGTCCCTGGTGGTGCACAGTTTGAGATAGTATTTTCCATCATTTGTCTCCTAACCTATAAGAACAGACAGTTGCAATATATATCAACATTTGAATCTATGATATTGTGAAGCATACAAAATCAGCAAAAAATTAATAATATTACTGAAGCTCCAGCATTTGATGTTTCAGCAACTATTCTTGATGTTCCAGCATTTGATGTCGTTCCAGCAACTCTTCTTGATGTTCCTGCCCTACTCGATGATGCTCCAGCAGCACTCGACGGTCCAGCTCCATCAACCCCATTCTTTTTCCTCAGCTATGGAAAAAGATTTAATGTCATAAGAACAGGCTGTTTAGTTTGTGTACAGATAAAAAAGAATAAATCATAATAAAATGTAACCACCTTTGCAAGTCTCCTTTTTTCACGCATTTCATCGGGGAAGTCAGGACAAGTAGTTACCACGTGGTCGGGCTCTCCACAGATGCTGCAATGAAGAGTAACATGCCTTCTTGTCATCTTTGTGGGATCTTTTGTGTAACTCCTTCTTGCCCTATTTGTCTTGTTTCCCTCTTCAGCACCAACTCTTCTTGCCTTACGCGGTCTTCTAACCCCTCTTGCATATTTAGGTGGCATAGGAGGTATGTAGGTTGTTTTCTGCCAAAATAAGTCGCTTGGAATGCCTATGACAGGGAATTGGTACGCTTTCTTATATGCCGACACCTTGAAGCAATCTTCAACATAGTCCTCAGGTTCATTTCTTTGCTTATAAATGGCAGCCAACCCATGAAGGCATGGGTAACCGTTGAGCTGCCATAGCCTACAGCTACATTCCTTTTTGATGAGATCAACAACATATTGACCATTACCATCCATCATGGTAATTTGGTAGTGTCGGTCACTTGATTTGATAGGGATGCAACTCCCCACTTTCCTTGAATTTTTTTGAATTATTTTTGAAATCCGGGGACAAACAGTCTTGTTGCACCACTTTATCGATGCCCTGTTCAGATTATCTTCATGCCTCTTCATTATGTACTCCCTTATCCACTCAAGTGATGTAAGAATAGTCTTGGACCGTGCTTCCTTGATACAAGAATTAAACGACTCACACAGATTATTCAACAACATGTCACACATAGGACCTTCCGAGAAGTGTGACTTGCTCCATTCCGTGGGTGGTCTCTCACTTAGCCATTTCCAAGCACCCTCTGAATACTCTCTAATTTTTTTCATTTGACTCATGAATTCTGGTACCGTGGCAGACCTAGCAGCACTCCATAGCAAATTTTTCAATGCAAGCCCTCGAAATCCAGCTTTGACAAAGTTATTGTGCATATGCCGTACACAGAACCTATGGTCCACACCAGGAAACAACTCTTGAATGGCCTGTATAAGACCCTTTTGTCTGTCAGATATAACGGTCAAATAGCGTATAAATCCAAGCTGCAGATCATCTTTCAACACGGCCAAGAACCACCCCCAGTTATCCTTGTTCTCTATAGGTATAATTGCATACGCCAGCGGGTACAATTGATTGTTGGGATCTACACCTACGGCTGTCAACAGAATACCCCTGTGTGGACCACTTAGATGGCAGCCGTCAACCCCTATTAATGGCCTGCAACCTAGTCTCCAGCCCTTCTTCAACGCGCCTAAACATACATAGAAACGGTCGAACCTTGTTTGTCCATGGTCATTCTTTGTACCAAGTATAACTGTGCTCCCCAGATTTCTCTGTCTTAATTCTTCTGCATAATCCCATAACCTCGAAAATTGATACTCGGATGATCCGTTTAGAGCTTGTAATGCTCTTTTCTTTGCTGCCCTTGCTTGATGCTTAGTCACATCCACTTTCAATTCATTAATGACATCAAGCCGAAACCCTTCAGCAGATCTTGCCGGATCAGATATGAACTTGTGGAGGTATTTCTGACTCAACCACCGGCTGTTCACTGCTGGAACATCATATGTCTCCGTGCAAGTATGCTTGTTGTCAAATCTTGTCACTTGAAGTGTGGATTCTCTCGGCACTTTATGAGCATAGATCTTCCACTCACAATCCTTCCCAAAACATTTTGCATATACCCGGGATGGTGTTGTCCTTATGAACTTTACATTCCTCTTTTCCTTCACAACTAGTGACCTCACGGCCTCCCTGAACACTTCACGGGTAGCAAACATCATTTCTAATGTAATTGTTGGATTGTATACCTCCGAAGGGTTGAAAACAGGTGCTTGATTGCCTTCTTCTTCATCACCATCCGACACCACTAGCTCTTGGAAATCAGGTCCACTGGTCACTAAATCATTTTCGGAATCATCTCCATCACTTAAATCCTCCAGGTTGCTGCCATGCATAGGAACTCTGCCATCCTCATCTCTCATTCAGCCTCTTCATTCATTACATCATCCCCTTGGTCTGCAACTTGTTCATCCATTTCAGCCCCCTCATACTCGTAGTCACTTTCCACAAAAAAGTCATCCACAACGTCCTTTAACCAACCTGGTTGATTTTCATCATCCTCTTCAACCCCCTTTTCCCTCCCTTCCTCTTCAGCCCCCACTTCACCCTCATCCTCCAAATCGGCTTCCTCTACAGCCTCCCCATCATCCAAACCAACATCCCTTTCAGCAGCCCCCTCATCATCCTCTTCAGCTCCCAATTCAGTCCCACCATCCAGCAAGCCATCATCCTCTTCATTCCCCTCACTTCTACAGTATGAATCGCTTCCAATCTCTGCATCATTTCCACTAGCAGACTGCACAATATATAAGTGTAAAATATTTGCTTGGATGCAATTAACAGCCACCTTCTTCAAATGTGCTTCATCTTCAATGGCTTTGATTATGTTGTTCTCCTTGAATAAATATTTCACATCACCATTGAATTCAACATCATCCTTCAGCAAATGGGAAAGCCACCAATAATCCAACACCTCGGTGTTGACATAATAAAAAATAACTTCCTGTCCTACTTCGTATTCTATCGTATCACCACCCCAACGTACAACTAGAGTTATGGAAGTAGAGCCTGGATCTGCATAAATCACAAAAGCCTACTTAAGAATTCATCCCAAATAAAAAAAAGCCTATAAATAAGGAAAATAAAAAGGAATATATGGTCAAACATAGAGCCAAAATACAAGCTTTGACAAATGAATCACTGCACATTTAAAGCTCGGGTCTATAATTCACTTTGCAATGGTGGAGCAATGAAGACTGTAGGGACCACTGCTTCACCAAACAAAACCATAACCATATTCCGACAAAAAACATATAGAAATTATACTAACAATTCACTTTGCACTTTTGTCCCTTTGACAGATTGTTGGGACCACTCCATTTCAAAAAAGAAAACCTTTATATCCGACAGCGAAACCCTCAACCCACACACAATATTGCAACTTGCGAACACCTTTGCATAAACAAACCCACTTGTCGGTAACACACACTACAACAAACCCATAAAAAAACACTACCTCAACTACGATATAATATTCAGTTAAATCGACAGCAAACCCAAATAACATTCCATTTGAACTTATTCAAAAGAATCCGCACACCATAATCGAGGTATTCCAAATAATGGGGGGGGAAATGACACTTACAATACGGAGGCGGCGACCACCCCTTCTTCCCCTCCTCTCTTCGGATTCCCATTGTCACACTGAATCGATACCACGATGACCTTTTTTGCTCAAATACGTATCTACAGGTTCGATTATGGTAGAATTTGAGGCCGGAATCCTAGGGTATTGCTCGAGGTTTTTCTCTCATGGAGCTTCATGATATTTTGTCCTAAGAATCCTAGGGTTTTGCTCGAGGTTGGGGAGGCATTATGTATTCATAGGGGAAATCGGGTTTGGGAGACGGGATTTCAGATGCCGGTTTCCTTGGCCGGTTTTTTAGAGAATGGGGATAAGTCGTGTTTTTAACAAGCACGATTTATAGCTTCTGGGCTGATTAATGATAAAATGGGCGTTTGAGATTCACGCGGCCCGTCAATTGGTTGTGTTGGGTCAATTTGGACTATAAACCGAGCCCGAATACCTCATGCTGGCCCATTATCACAAACCCAATAATTAGTGGCCTAAAAATGAATTATGTGCCTGTTGATGGCCAAAAAAAATATTTATCTCTAAATTTTTTATATTTTAAATTTATTTATTATATTGTATATTTCTAATAATTTAATTTTTTTATTAGTGTTTTTAGGTGAATATCAGGGTATCCCCAGGCCACATTGGGCCTAAGACTAATCATTCGAGGGTCTACAAGGGCAATTAAGGGCCTCTCTCAAAGCAGTTTTTTGCATACACAAGCCTCGAACCCGAGACCTTGCTTAAGCGACTAGAGCCCCATCCACTCAAGCCAACTGCTGTTGGTATTTTTATTAGTGTTTTTGATATAATAAGTGGGGCTTAAAATATTTTTTAGAACAGGCCACAAAAAATTATTAGACGGCCCTGCTACCAATTGTAATAACATCACAATACTTCTCTCACCTTCTTGGATTTTTTTTTATTTATTTTTGTTTTATTTTATTTTGTTTAAGAACATAAGGATAGTTTGATAGTATTTTTCAGTATGATTTTTTTTTTAATTTTTATGTATGGAGCAATAATAAAAAAAATAGTAAAATGCTATAATCACTTTGGGTTTTATGCAACTACGAGGATGACTCGATTAGAGGAAGTTATATTTTATATATATATATATATACTAGAAATCTCTCGGTGACGCGCGCTACGCTGCGCGCGCCCGGTGAGAAAAAAACATTGTGGACAATTGCAATAAAACACTCAAAACTGAAATAAAAGCAAAATTAAGATAAATCTAATTGTGGAATATGGTGATAAAATTCAACTTGTAACCAAGATATCTCAATAAAATTTAGTAAGTTGGGATTGGTAGGAAACAGAGTATCAATATATTATTATAAACAAAGAAGCAAAAATTATATCCACAGTTCTCCAATATAAACGAGCTCTGTTTCCCCTTTGATTTTCGGGCAAAGTCTACCACATCATTCATCAACGTTCCCCCTTGCATAATAAAAAATACAACAATCAATAACCCAGGGGTGGTTCTACCTCTTCTTCCTGCAAAATCATTATCAGTATTTCATCAAAAGATCTTGCCTACAAAAATTCCATTGCACACAAAGATTGTAGGCTTACAAAGTCGAATACTAAAATCAGCACAAACAAAACATAAGAAAAATCCACGGCCACAAATCTTGAAAAATAATATCAAAACAAGCATTTTTTCGAATACGTTACAGGCGTACGCAAGATAACACATTAATGTCCAAATCAAAACTGATAAACAATAATCTGAAGATAGCATATACTTCCTCCGTTCTCAAATGTTTGCCGCATTTGGTTTGGGGCACTATTCAACCATACACTTTGATTTAAAGTTTTATCATAGTTATACAAGTTAAAATATAGTCAAGAGGGATCTTGTTAGATTTGTCTCGTCGTGTAGTTTTTAAATATCGAACTTTTAGAATTTTTAAATTTACCGAACTTGAACTATTAATGATTCAAAATATGCATTGTACTGCGTGCCTAGTGGGTCCGTAGCAAATATTTGAGAACGGAGGAAGTATATAATAAAAATAGGGTGGGCTGGTGGCTTTCAAGGCCAGGCCACTAGTCCTTATGAATGCACATTTTTATACAACATTAACTTCTTAAATCGACAGTCTTGGCATCATTATTTATTACAAGCCATCATCAGAAAACCTACAAACGATAGATATAATATCTCCAATGAAATAGTCCTAAGATCACCTATAGCACAAACATCTTGACAGGCAAAAAGAATATCAAAAGCTATATCCTTATAACATCAAAGAGAAAAAAGAGGGGAAACTGGATATAAACTTCACATAAAATGTTGACTGTGCTCTCCAAATTCTGAAGAGCCTCGTGAGGAAGGAGAACATGAAGATGCCATGACAGAACCTCACCAAAAATTGGGGTTTAGGGCAGTTCATCCCTAGCTTGCTCCAGTTTGGATTTTAAAAAAAAAGTCCGACATTAAGTGGAAATTTACAGTGTTTGCAGCTAAAATGTCACTCACCTTTTATATAATGATGTCATCTTATAAACTACAGAGTAGAAGCATAGAAGCATCCCCTCCCCTGGGCTTGTTGGCTGGCCGGACAACAATTGAGTATTCAATAAGCTCTATTCACTAACCAAGGAAGAGAACAAAAAAATAACAAAAAAAAAACCAATCAACCTATCTTCATTTAAGCATGAACAATGAATGCACAATGGAAAATTGTTTTGAGAAGTCACGAGTCAATATTGTTAACCTTAAGCGTATTGTCCGAAGTATAAGACCAGAAACGTGTAGCAGCAAAATACCGCAGTACCTTGGGACCCATGTTAACCTTAACGACATAAACGCGGTAATATTGTTGTTCCTTAAAACCCTGATGGAAAATTCAACAAAAAACTCCAAATATTATTTTAATTACAGGAATAGAAGAAAACTGAATAGATAGATTAAAAGACACAAGGAATTTCAAGATATTTGGCAACAAGGTAAACAACTCAGATAGATTTGAAATATACACCTTCAAATGCAAGCTTACTTGGTCAATATAGGGATCAAGATATTACCAATTTCGATTAAAAGCTCCAAAATGAAGAGATTCAGAATGAGAACAGTATGGGCGCGAAGCTCATTTGTAGCCATCAAGTTTGCTTTGAGGGCCACCAAACTGTTGCCTTGGAATAGAAATTCCACATTACATTGGTTAGTCAACATGGTGTAACACGCAGGACATTGTTTCCATCTCAGGTTATCCATAATATTGTTTCACTAAAGCAAACAATATATTCAAAGCCATAGAGCCAATCAATCCAAATTTGAGACAGCGAAGGTGGTGGAACTTATTAAAGACTACGATTTAGAGATAGCATACCACGAGGGGAAGGCGAATGTGGTAGCCGATGCCCTAAGTCGGAAAACCTAACACGTGACAAACTCGTTGGTAATTCCGCCGGCATTATACTTGGAATTGGCTAGATTGAAGTTAGAACTTGTGCATCCTGGCACAGTGAGAGAAACGGTCAATGCCATGGTCGTAGAAACTCCAATATTAGACGAGATTCAACTCGCTCAACCGGGTGACCCGAAACTCGAGAGGATAAAAGGGTATATTGCCGAAGGAAAGGCAATAGGATTTGCTGTCCACGAGGATGGAAGCATCCGTTTCAAAGGGAGATGGTGTGTGCCTCTTAAATGTGCCGAGTTGAAACTATTGTTGATGGAGGAAGAGCACAACACGCCATATCCGTACATCCCGGAGGTGACAAGCTATACAAAGATCTGAAGAAGATCTAGTGGTGGCCGGGAATGAAGAAGGAAGTGGCGAACTTCGTGGCGAGATGTCTCACCTGCCAAAAGGTTAAGGCAGTGCGACATAAACCCTTAGGATTGATGCAACCACTAGAGATTCCAAGTTGGAAGTGGGATAGCATCTCAATGGATTTTGTCTCGGGATTACCCCGATCACCTAAAGGCATGAACAAGATTTGGGTGATTGTGGATAGGCTAACGAAGACAGCCATATTTATCCCAATGAAAGACACGTGGACTATGGACCAATTGGCCCGAGCCTACATTGATAATGTGGTACGACGACATGGAGTACCACATGATATCATTTCCGATAGAGACAGTAGATTTGTCTCTCATTTCTGGACGGAGTTACAAAAAGCTCTCAGTACTCAAATCAAAATGAGCACCGCATTCCACCCGATGACGGATGGTCAAACCGAGAGAACAATCCAAACACTAGAAGACATGCTGAGAGCATGTGTGTTGGAACTCAAAGGGAATTGGGAATCTCATTTACCCCTGATTGAGTTTTCCTACAATAATAGCTACCATGCTAGCATCGGCATGACACCTTTCGAGGCGTTGTATGGACGAAAGTGCCGAAGCCCATTGAGCTGGGAAGAAAACGATAAGTCCGTGGTAGTGGGACCACAACTTATCGAAGACATGGCTCAACAAATCAAAGTGATTCAAGGGAAGATGAAAGCCGCACAAGACCGTCAAAAGAGTTATGCCGACGTGAGACGACGAGACCTAGAATTTCAAGTGGGAGATAGAGTCATGCTAAAGATATCACCCATGAAGGGGGTGATGCGCTTTGGCAAACGAGGGAAGTTAAGTCCTCGATACATAGGACCTTACGAAATTCTAGAACGAGTCGGAACTCTAGCCTACCGATTGGCTTTACCGCCACACTTAGATCGAGTTCATAATGTCTTCCATGTCTCGCAACTAAAGAAGTATGTGCCGGACCCGACACATGTACTTCAACCGGAGATAATTGAGCTCGATGAAGATTTGACTTACGAAGAAGTCCCAGTGCGTATTCTCGATACTAAGGAACGAGTAACGAGGAACAAAACCGTCAAAATGATCAAGGTTCTTTGGTCAAACCACGAAAGTGAGACGGAAACTTGGGAAGTAGAATCCGACATGAGAGAACGATACCCGACATTGTTCCAAACCGATACCGACACAGTTATGGGGACATAACTGCAATCTTAAGGGGGAGAGGATGTGATACCACCTATTTTTCGTGCACTTTTGTAAATTGATGAACTACGTTATGGCTTGATCCCTTTACCGGGTACGTAGGCAGCTTAGAAGTTTTAATTCTAAGTTCAGTCACAACATAATAAAACAAACACAAGACCTTTAGCACGAGAAAAGCCGAAACACAACTTCGAGGACGAAGTTGATTCTTAAGGAGGGTAGACTGTAATACCCGAGAATTTTTCAACATAAAATAAAACAATAATTAAATAAATAAACCATAAATACCATAAATAAATGAATCCAGCAAATAAATAAATAAATAAAGATAAGGAAATGAGAAATGAGATTTTAACTTAAAAAGGAATTAAAGGAATTTAATTAAATAGAAAAAAGCTAAATAAATTGTACACCAAAACCCGACGCTAATGAACTCGAGGATTCGAGTCCAAAACATCCAATTAGACCCGAGTGAAAATTTAGAGAGAAAGTAGAAACCCGAAGATACCCCGGAAATCGGAATTCGGGAGCATAGAGGGATAGAAACCCGAAAGAGAGGCGGAAAAGCACGACGGATCGCACGACCCGCCCGGACCGAAGTCCAGGCGAGTGTCGCGCGGTGGCCGCGCGGTGAAGGAGGAAAAGCGCGCCACAACCGCGCCACACGACAGATTTGCCCGTTGCGTGAATCTCTCGCCCGAACGCGGATTTTTTCGACTTTCGGTTGAACATCTCTCGACCCAAGACCCTTAAGTCAGATGTTGGACGCCCTAGGACTTGGAAATCTATAAATACGACCTCCTAGGAGCTCCAAATACTTTTACGAAACCCTACAACCTTCTACACATTCGAAACCCTAAATCCGGAGTCGTCGGAGGCACGAAACCAAAGGCGAGACCTGTTGGACGAAATTTCTACAGACCTCCATAGTCGTGGTAAGTCTCGATCCAATCTTTGTTCAATAAACGGTTCGAAAACGAATCCTAATCATCTTCTTTTCTTTTCTACACCTCGTATTGGATCTAGATCGTAGAACCCGACGAACGGAGAGGAGAAACGGTGGACTGGAAGCCACGCCTTCGAATAGACGATCCCGGATGTTCATAAACTCTGTAAGTTAACTCTTACATGGTTTTGGGATGAATGAAAACATTCAAACTAAAAGATTATCAAGGAATCGAAAATCTGTCAATCTAAACTTTCTACCGACGCAACAGATTTGATGAATTTTTCCGAACCTTAAAACGAACTCAAACGGAAAAACTTAAAACTCAAAAAACGTTCCTAAGACTTAGATCTAGCTACTGTAAATTTTTGAGAATTTTTGGAGTTGATTTGATATGTGAAAACCCACCGAAAACGAACTGTTTGAATCTAGATCTTGAAATCTTGGACAGAATTTAGGAATGATCTTGATCACGTTTTTGACATAGGATCTAGACTGTTTTAGATCTTTGGCCGAACATGAAAGTTGTATATAATTGTCTTAAGATGATCTCTGTCAAATTTCATTAAATTTGGAGTTGAATTGCTATGGTAGAATTCGAAATCTTTAAACTGTGATACATTAAACTCGGACAGAATGGTTCTTATGCGAAAATTGGTGATTTTGACCTACTTAGGTATCTCGGATTGAAAAAGTTAAAACACGAAAGTTGTAGATCTTGACGTTTCTGATTCAGATATGAAATTTTGGAATTTTTGGAATTAAATCTGATTCTAGACGAATTTTAGAGTAAACTGTGGTTTACCGGAAACAAAATCTTGAGATCTTGTTGAAACATGGAATTAACCTTTAGGGTTGAAATGAGTTGAGATATTATTTTTAAATAAATACAATTGAAGTCAGATTTTAAAAATTAAATCTCCTTACAAACTTGATAAATTAAAATTAGGGGTGAGTGCTCTGCAGGGTGCCCCCTAACTGCTTCACTTCGTGCCGTAATGGACGATGGTGACCCCGCGCGCTAAACTTGAAATGTGATATTGCCAAAACGGCGAAATATAGAGCCTACACTCTCGTGAATATCCGTATGGGTTTCCCGAGGCTCCGGAGTGGTACTGGGTATGACTGATACGGTTGCGGCCGCCGGGCTACTGGCTAAACTTGTTGACATCGCGATGCTATCGTGAAACTTTGAAATACCAAATCGGGGATGTAATGGGGATTTTAAATTAAATTAAATTAGATTAAATTATGTTATTGTCCAATTAAATTATTTAAATGCTTTATTTAAATTATGGCTTTTATCTTAAACCATGCGATATGTGTTATTAAATAAAGCGTGAGATAAATTATGCCATTGGATAGTTGATTAGATTAAATTAAATATTATGTTATTATCATGCTTTTATTAAATTATTAAATTAATGGCTTTCAAACCCTACGATCATGCATGTGTTAACTTACTCAGCAAGTTTGCTGACCAAAACCGTTTTTACTCCCTTTCTTACAGAATATGTGGAATGAGCATGTGTGAGCACGATTCATGCATGGGATTTTGGGGATTGTTATTTTGCTTTTAAATTCGTACTTTAGACTATATTATGAACGGGCCTGTTTAACCCGTGTTTTGGCCATGTCGGCCCTATTAATATTTTCCGCTTCGATACTGTACTAAACCATTTATTTCCGCTGCGCTATATTAATATTATTTTTGAATTATAATGTATGGGCTATCTTGAATGATTTAAATGTTTTAAATACTGCAATACCTAGCCTTGCATCCTTTTAGTAAGCTCGGAGAAACCGTGTCTTACTAGGGGATGTGGCGGTGACATCCCGACCTGGGTGACCAAAAACCGGGGTGTTACAAGTTGGTATCAGAGCCCGGCTATTTTTAAAACTACCATTTTTAAACCATTATTATTTTTAAACTATTATTAGTATTTTAACTATTATTTTAAATATTAAAGTATTATTTCCATGGAAAATTTTTATTTTAAAACACATGGAAAAATATATATATGTGGTGCATTAAATTATTATTGGGGGGAATCATCATTTGCATTTGCATATTGCATCTCTCCTATGAACTTAGAATCTTGGCAAAACTTGAACTTAGAATCTTGGCGAAACTTGAACTTAGGATCTTGGCGAAACTTGAACTTAGAATCTTTGAACTTAGAATCTTGGCGAATTGAACTTAGAATCTTGGCGAATATTAAATTAGATATCTTGCTTGCGCTAGGTGGCTAGTCAAGACATGATGCAGTTGATGGTCAGGATGATGAGCGTTCATCTCGATTCCCACCAAACCCTAGAGTAAATGAAGTACCGTATGGCTCAATTGGAGGCCAATTTACATCACATGGGCAATTTGAGAGAGGCGGATCATCACCGCATAAACCAACTCGAACGCCAAGTTCAAACCCTCACTACGCAAAACTTAATACTAAAAGATTACATCGATGCCCAAGGGCAAGACTTAAACACTATCTTTGACGAGCTACTGCCGCCGAGTTCGGAGGAGGAAGATCCGGAGGAAGATCCTGCTACCCCACCGGAGGACGTCATGAGACACTAGAGATTCTATTGTTAGATACTATTTTGCTAGGAAAATATTTCTACTTTTGTACTAAAATTTCTTTTGAGGAAATAAAATGCCCGATTTATTTGTAATAAATCGAAAAAAAAACAGACAGATCTGTCTGTACAGCCGTGAAAAAAAAAATTCGAAATAAAATAAAACCCCGAAGCGTACGACGCTTCTTAGTTCGAACAAAGCACCACGTGCTAAATTGCAACACACATATACATCTATATAAATTGCTTAGACTATATGCTAAATTCACCAGTCCTAATCTATCCCATTTGTACCAGAATGGCACCCAGAGGAAGAGGAAGAGGAAGAACTCAACCCGCTCCCCAAACCACCACTGAAACCCCACTGAAACACCACCAAACGTCACTGAACCGATTCAACCTGAGATGGAACAACCCCAAGGTGCGCAGGACGCCCCCGCACCGAACAATGTGGGCGATCGTCTTAGGACGATAGAGGAAGTGTTGATTGCGCTCGGAAACGCGCAAGTCAACCAGGGACAAGCTGTGGCGGTACCTCCGCCCCAAGCTCGCCCTAACTACCTGGCGATGGTGAATCCTTACCAGCCGCCCCACTATGCTGGTGAGGAGGATCCAGCTAAACTGGAAGAGTGGATCCGGACCTTCGACAAGCTGCTGGGAGCAGTTAAATGTCCGGAAGGAGAAAGAGTGCACGTCGCTTCGTACTACTTGGGAGGCGAAGCCGACGACTGGTGGCAGGCCACTCAAGCTAAACTGACTGAAGATGACGAGCCCTACTCGTGGATGGAGATGATGGAACTACTCAGGGATCGATTCTATCCCTTGAGTACTAAAGCTGCCATGTACGAAGAGTTCCTGTCACTGAAGCAGGGAGGCCAAACCGTACAAGAGTACTACACACGATTCAAGGAGCTGGTGAGGTTCGCACCAAGGCTAGTGCCTACTGATGCAGAAAAGGCACAGAAGTTCGAGATGGGACTAAACCTGTCCGTGCGCGAGGTGATCGCGGGGGTACACCACCCCGATTTGCAAGCAGTGTATGACCGCGCTGTGGCGGTAGCACGCGTGCAGCAGCTGAAAAGAAGGGTGAGTGGGGAGTCCGGCAGGGGTCCTCAAGACAAGAGAAGCCGAGACTCAAGAAACGAGAACAACACTGGAAGGAACGAGCAGCGCAGAGGGTCGAATAGGCCCCAACAAAACAACACTGGGAGGAGGTTCAACCAAGAAGAACCGGTACCGCCTTGCCCGAGATGTGGACGACCCCATCTGGCAAGGGGATGCCCGCAACAAGGCGCCTGTTACCGATGCGGTCGAATGGGTCACGTTCGACGGGATTGCCGGACTAGGCTCGAGAACATAACAAAGAGGGACGATTTAGTCGCGGGGCAAGAACAGCCTCAAAACCAAAACGGGCGAAACGGCAATAACCAAGGGTACAGACCCCCTCAAAATAGGCCGCAAAACCAGAACCAGAACCAGCGACCTCCGCCCCCTCAGAATCAAAACCAGCAACAAAATCAGCAGCCGAATGCGAATCAACAGGGCAATCAGGGACGCCCTATGGGGAGGCTGAACGTGGTGAACCAAGCGGACGTGCCTGCGCAAGGAGAAGTGATGGCATGTACATTTTATGTGTTGAATACGCCCCTTAGAATTCTATTTGATTCTGGAGCTAGTTGCTCAATTATAGCATCAAGGATAGTGCCTGAGTTAGATCTACCTAAGTGCGAGAGAATTAGCTTAGGAATTCAATTGCCTTCTGGAGAAGTAGTGTCTTGCTCTAAACGATATAACGGAATTCCTATAGTGATAAGAACGTAGAATTCTTCGCGAACTTAGTAGAATTTAACTTAAGAGACTTTGACATCATACTGGGGATGGATTGGCTATCCCAGTATAAAGCGGTGATCGAATGCCAAAAGCAAAAGATCACCTTGTCAAAAAGTAGGGGAAAGAGAGTTAGCTTTTACTCTCAGCCCCCTAAGAAACGTAACAAAATCGTTAGTGCACTCAAATTAAATAACTTGATGCGTAAGGGGTATGAACTATATGTGTGCTATGTGCACAACCTTGAGGCGGAAGAGAACAAGGTTGATAGCATACCAGTGGTAAGAGAATACCCGGACGTGTTCCCTGAGGACGTTCCGGGCATGCCACCTGAGAGAGATCTTGAATTCACTATAGATCTCATTCCGGGGACAGAGCCTGTCTCAAAAGCTCCGTACCGGATGGCACTACTGGAAATGAAGGAGTTAAAGGAACAACTCGAGGAACTATTAGGAAAAGGCTACATAAGACCGAGTACGTCCCCTTGGGGAGCACCGGTTTTATTTGTCAAGAAGAAAGACGGAGGACTGCGTCTTTGCATAGATTACCGAGGACTAAACCAAGTGACCATTAAGAATAAATACCCCCTACCGAGGATAGAGAATCTGTTTGATCAACTGAAGGGAGCTTCAGTATTCTCGAAGATCGATTTGCGATCTGGGTATCATCAATTGAGGATCGCCGAGAAGGACATTCCGAAGACGGCATTTCGAACGCGGTATGGCCATTACGAGTTCACAGTGTTATCCTTCGGGTTAACAAATGCTCCGGCCATGTTCATGAATCTCATGAACAACGTGTTCCGTGAATTGTTAGATCAGTGCGTAGTAGTGTTCATCGACGACATCCTGATCTACTCAAAGAGCGAGGAAGAGCATGCAAAACACTTACATCAAGTGTTGGAAATCTTGCGAAGAAATCAGCTATACGGCAAGCTGTCCAAATGCGATTTCTGGTTGCAAGAAGTGGCATTCCTCGGACACATAGTATCCGCTGATGGAGTATCAGTGGATCCGGCAAAAGTTTCTGCCGTGACGGAGTGGGCAACTCCGAAGAGTCCAACGGAAATAAGGAGTTTCCTTGGATTAGCCGGGTATTATAGACGATTTGTGAAGGACTTTTCAAGGATTGCACGTCCTTTGACCCAGCTACTGAAGAAAGGAGCAAAATACGAGTGGACCGAAGCGTGTGAGACTGCGTTTCAAGAGCTGAAGAAACGACTCACAACCACACCCGTATTAACATTACCATCAGAGAATGGTGACTTCGAAGTGTATAGCAATGCTTCGAAGGAAGGTTTAGGTTGTGTCTTGATGCAAGACTCGAGAGTCGTAGCCTATGCATCACGCCAACTAAAACCTCACGAGGGAAATTATCCGACCCACGACCTGGAGTTGGCAGCGGTTGTTTTCGCTCTAAAGATATGGAGACATTATCTTTATGGGCGGAAGTGTCGAATGTTCACCGACCACAAGAGCTTGAAATATATATTCACTCAGAAGGAGTTGAATTTGAGACAGCGAAGGTGGTTGGAACTTATTAAAGACTACGATTTAGAGATAGCATACCACGAGGGGAAGGCGAATGTGGTAGCCGATGCCCTAAGTCGGAAAACCCAACACGTGACAAACTCGTTGGTAATTCCGCCGGCATTGTACTTGGAATTGGCTAGATTGAAGTTAGAACTTGTGCATCCTGGCACAGTGATCAATGCCATGGTCGTAGAAACTCCAATATTAGACGAGATTCAACTCGCTCAACCGGGTGACCCGAAACTCGAGAGGATAAAAGGGTATATTGCCGAAGGAAAGGCAATAGGATTTGCTGTCCACGAGGATGGAAGCATCCGTTTCAAAGGGAGATGGTGTGTGCCTCTTAAATGTGCCGAGTTGAAACTAAGGTTGATGGAGGAAGGGCACAACACGCCATATTCCGTACATCCCGGAGGTGACAAGCTATACAAAGATCTGAAGAAGATCTATTGGTGGCCGGGAATGAAGAAGGAAGTGGCGAACTTCGTGGCGAGATGTCTCACCTGCCAAAAGGTTAAGGCAGTGCGACATAAACCCTTAGGATTGATGCAACCACTAGAGATTCCAAGTTGGAAGTGGGATAGCATCTCAATGGACTTTGTCTCGGGATTACCCCGATCACCTAAAGGCATGAACAAGATTTGGGTGATTGTGGATAGGCTAACGAAGACAGCCATATTTATCCCAATGAAAGACACGTGGACTATGGACCAATTGGCCCGAGCCTACATTGATAATGTGGTACGACGACATGGAGTACCACATGATATCATTTCCGATAGAGACAGTAGATTTGTCTCTCATTTCTGGACGGAGTTACAAAAAGCTCTCGGTACTCAAATCAAAATGAGCACCGCATCCACCCGATGACGGATGGTCAAACCGAGAGAACAATCCAAACACTAGAAGACATGCTGAGAGCATGTGTGTTGGAATTCAAAGGGAATTGGGAATCTCATTTACCCCTGATTGAGTTTTCCTACAATAATAGCTACCATGCTAGCATCGGCATGACACCTTTCGAGGCGTTGTATGGACGAAAGTACCGAAGCCCATTGAGCTGGGAAGAAAACGATAAGTCCGTGGTAGTGGGACCACAACTTATCGAAGACATGGCTCAACAAATCAAAGTGATTCAAGGGAAGATGAAAGCCGCACGAGACCGTCAAAAGAGTTATGCCGACGTAAGACGACGAGACCTAGAATTTCAAGTGGGAGATAGAGTCATGCTAAAGATATCACCCATGAAGGGGGTGATGCGCTTTGGCAAACGAGGGAAGTTAAGTCCTCGATACATAGGACCTTACGAAATTCTAGAACGAGTCGGAACTCTAGCCTACCGATTGGCTTTACCGCCACACTTAGATCGAGTTCATAATGTCTTCCATGTCTCGCAACTAAAGAAGTATGTGCCGGACCCGACACATGTACTTCAACCGGAGATAATTGAGCTCGATGAAGATTTGACTTACGAAGAAGTCCCAGTGCGTATTCTCGATACTAAGGAATGAGTAACGAGGAACAAAACCGTCAAAATGATCAAGGTTCTTTGGTCAAACCACGAAAGTGAGACGGCAACTTGGGAAGTAGAATCCGACATGAGAGAACGATACCCGACATTGTTCCAAACCGATACCGACACAGTTATGGGGACATAACTGCAATCTTAAGGGGGAGAGGATGTGATACCACCTATTTTTCGTGCACTTTTGTAAATTGATGAACTACGTTATGGCTTGATCCCTTTACCGGGTACGTAGGCAGCTTAGAAGTTTTAATTCTAAGTTCAGTCACAACATAATAAAACAAACACAAGACCTTTAGCACGAGAAAAGCCGAAACACAACTTCGAGGACGAAGTTGATTCTTAAGGAGGGTAGACTGTAATACCCGAGAATTTTCCAACATAAAATAAAACAATAATTAAATAAATAAACCATAAATACCATAAATAAATGAATCCAACAAATAAATAAATAAATAAAGATAAGGAAATGAGAAATGAGATTTTAACTTAAAAAGGAATTAAAGGAATTTAATTAAATAGAAAAAAGCTAAATAAATTGTACACCAAAACCCGACGCTAATGAACTCGAGGATTCGAGTCCAAAACATCCAATTAGACCCGAGTGAAAATTTAGAGAGAAAGTAGAAACCCGAAGATACCCCGGAAATCGGAATTCGGGAGCATAGAGGGATAGAAACCCGAAAGAGAGGCGGAAAAGCACGACGGATCGCACGACCCGCCCGGACCGAAGTCCAGGCGAGTGTCGCGCGGTGGCCGCGCGGTGAAGGAGGAAAAGCGCGCCACGACCGCGCCACACGACAGATTTGCCCGTTGCGTGAATCTCTCGCCCGAACGCGGATTTTTTCGACTTTCGGTTGAACATCTCTCGACCCAAGACCCTTAAGTCAGATGTTGGATGCCCTAGGACTTGGAAATCTATAAATACGACCTCCTAAGAGCTCCAAATACTTTTACGAAACCCTACAACCTTCTACACATTCGAAACCCTAAATCCGGAGTCGTCGGAGGCACGAAACCAAAGGCGAGACCTGTTGGACGAAATTTCTACAGACCTCCATAGTCGTGGTAAGTCTCGATCCAATCTTTGTTCAATAAACGGTTCGAAAACGAATCCTAATCATCTTCTTTTCTTTTCTACACCTCGTATTGGATCTAGATCGTATAACCCGACGAACGGAGAGGAGAAACGGTGGACTGGAAGCCACGCCTTCGAATAGACGATCCCGGACGTTCATAAACTCTGTAAGTTAACTCTTACATGGTTTTGGGATGAATGAAAACATTCAAACTAAAAGATTATCAAGGAATCGAAAATCTGTCAATCTAAACTTTCTACCGACGCAACAGATTTGATGAATTTTTCCGAACTTTAAAACGAACTCAAACGAAAAAACTTAAAACTCGAAAAACGTTCCTAAGACTTAGATCTAGCTACTGTAAATTTTTGAGAATTTTTGGAGTTGATTTGATATGTGAAAACCCACCGAAAACGAACTGTTTGAATCTAGATCTTGAAATCTTGGACAGAATTTAGGAATGATCTTGATCACGTTTTTGACATAGGATCTAGACTGTTTTAGATCTTTGGCCGAACATGAAAGTTGTATATAATTGTCTTAAGATGATCTCTGTCAAATTTCATTAAATTTGGAGTTGAATTGCTATGGTAGAATTCGAAATCTTTAAACTGTGATACAGTAAACTCGGACAGAATGGTTCTTATGCGAAAATTGGTGATTTTGACCTACTTAGGTATCTCGGATTGAAAAAGTTAAAACATGAAAGTTGTAGATCTTGGCGTTTCTGAGTCAGATATGAAATTTTGGAATTTTTGGAATTAAATCTGATTCTAGACGAATTTTAGAGTAAACTGTGGTTTACCGGAAACAAAATCTTGAGATCTTGTTGAAACATGGAATTAACCTTTAGGGTTGAAATGAGTTGAGATATTATTTTTAAATAAATACAATTGAAGTCAGATTTTAAAAATTAAATCCCCTTACAAACTTGATAAATTAAAATTAGGGGTGAGTGCTCTGCAGGGTGCCCCCTAACTGCTTCACTTCGTGCCGTAATGGACGATGGTGACCCCGCGCGCTAAACTTGAAATGTGATATTGCCAAAACGGCGAAATATAGAGCCTACACTCTCGTGAATATCCGTATGGGTTTCCCGAGGCTCCGGAGTGGTACTGGGTATGGCTGATACGGTTGCGGCCGCCGGGCTACTGGCTAAACTTGTTGACATCGCGATGCTATCGTGAAACTTTGAAATACCAAATCGGGGATGTAATGGGGATTTTAAATTAAATTAAATTAGATTAAATTATGTTATTGTCCAATTAAATTATTTAAATGCTTTATTTAAATTATGGCTTTTATCTTAAACCATGCGATATGTGTTATTAAATAGAGCGTGAGATAAATTATGCCATTCGATAGTTGATTAGATTAAATTAAATATTATGTTATTATCATGCTTTTATTAAATTATTAAATTAATGGCTTTCAAACCCTACGATCATGCATGTGTTAACTTACTCAGCAAGTTTGCTGACCAAAACCGTTTTTACTCCCTTTCTTACAGAATATGTGAATGAGCATGTGTGGGCACGATTCATGCATGGGATTTTGGGGATTGTTATTTTGCTTTTAAATTCGTACTTTAGACTATATTATGAACGGGTCTGTTTAACCCGTGTTTTGGCCATGTCGGCCCTATTTATATTTTCCGCTTCGATACTGTACTAAACCATTTATTTCCCCTGCGCTATATTAATATTATTTTTGAATTATAACGTATGGGCTATCTTGAATGATTTAAATGTTTTAAATACTGCAATACCTAGCCTTGCATCCCTTTAGTAAGCTCGGAGAAACCGTGTCTTACTAGGGGATGTGGCGGTGACATCCCGACCTGGGTGACCAAAAACCGGGGTGTTACAATGATGGCTGGTGGCTGCTGCTTTTGGCAAAGAAGGGTGCGGTGGCGAGGCGAAGAGAAGGGCGGAAAGGCGAGAGCAGCGAGCAAGGCCGAAGAGAAGAAGGAGACGGTGACGCAGAACACCAAGGGCTGGTGGGCGACCGTGCATCAATAAAAAGAACATCATATGACATGTCATAACCACAGACAAAAAAACAGTTACACGCAAGCCTGAATTTAAGATGTCTCAAGATCTCACTGAACTCGAAGTTGGTACAAGACAAGAAGTAGAGGATGCAAAAACTCAGAATGACAAACATAGTGAAAATAACCATTACAAAAATACCTAACAAACTCCCATCTGACAACCACAACGTAGATAACCAGACCAATAAGACATACAGGGAAACACCACTGTGGGCAAACAAAATGCAAGCACTATCCCATACAAGCATATCGAATGCAAAGTAGCAGCAAAAGCAATGCAAGTATAACCTGATCAAAAACATAGTCTCCCAAATTTGAAGGCAGAGAACGAAGTCAGTGTGAGTAATTGAATGATAGATTACCAATTGGGGCAAATTAATTTCAACCTGATAAAAAACCCCAAAAATGAATGTGGGGGAAAAATCACAAAAAGAAAACCTTACCTTGAAATCACCCGATTCAAACCTCCTCGCGTAATCCTCATCCATCATCGAGGCAGTCGAAGCTTGTTTCTGCAGCGCCGCCCTCTTCACCTGGGCCGAAGCCCCCAACGCCGCCTCATCCACTTCCCTCCCGCCCCCAGAAATTGCGCCGGTGGTTTGGAATCTTAACTTTAATCGCAACAAAATGAGCAATAAAAAATAAGGCATTACTAATTACCAACAGCAGGTATGGCAAGGAGCCCGCTGACGCGTGTGAGAGTCGCGGGAATAACACAGATTTGGGCACGCGCAGGGAATTTTGGGCAAGGCTTAAATTTGAATCAAAGTGCGCACGACAGTTAGGGTTACAAAATGCATTACAGAATATAGGGATCACGTAAGTTCATTAAATTAAACGATCTGAGGCCAGAACTTTACCGAGTTACGCCCGCTACAGGAAGGGGTGGGCGCGGCCGACGGCCCTGGGCGGCGAAGTGGCCGGATACAGGAAGGAACGCGGGAACAACAGACGGAGGCCGAGCACGGGTCTGCAATGTCAGCGCGGTGGTGCATCGAGCGACCTGGGTGCGGCAGCGGCGGGTGGAATTCTGGAATTGCAGAAACAGGGAGGGTGGAATGGAGATGAGAGGAGGAGAATGGAAGCAGAGATTGAGCGGGGATTAGGTTTGAGAAAGTTAGTGGAGATAGGAAGCAGAAAGCAGAGATATGCAGCGAGATTTGGAATTAGGCTTGGTGGCCACATGTTCGGAATGATGCTCGGTTGATTAATAACTTGGCAAGGGAGTCAGGTTCGGAATGAGGCTAGGAAAATACTATTCATTAAATAGTAACTTGCCATGCCATATATATATATTAGATATTAGAGCAGAATACGAATAGAAGAAGTCTATTGTATTAGTCATATTTAAATTTATATAGAATATCTTTCTAACTTTTTTTTTTCTTTTTCTTTTTACTTGGTAAAAAAAGTAGTAGAAAGCTTGTTTGTTTTAAGTTTCCCCCGAAAGGTTTTACATCATGCTTATGTGGAAAAAATTATAGTACTATTTCGTACTACTAAATACAAAGTAGACTTTATAGAAAAGTTTGGAAGGAACCATAAAGCCTTGGAGGCTAGAAATTAAAATAAGATTATTGGAGTAGAAAAAAAAAAGATTGAATGTGATTAAAAATATAATGAAATGAAAAAAACAAATTAAAAACGTTTCGAGGACGTCACATTTTAGTATAATAATAAATTTATTTGTTCAGCAAAAAAAGTACTATATTATTTTACTAATATTCTTTATCTATTAACTTCAATAATTAAATTAATTGTACATTTCTAACTGTTTTTTTTTTGCGAATAGTAAGTATTTTCATGCCACATCAGGCCAAAAACTAATCATTCAAAAATTTGTTGGATATTGAAAGGTTCAATATCACAAAACAAAATTATGCATACACAAATGCTCAAACTCAAAGTACATTTCTAACTATTAGTTGTATAATTTTAAGACAAATAAAATTAGTTTATTATAGTCAATTTAAGATAAATTCACTTATTTTAAAAGACAATAAAACTTAACATAGTTTAATTGGCTCTTTTTGAAAACACTGCAAATAGCAGCATTTTAGAATTACTTTATTATAGGTAAAAAATTTGCTTCAAAACTGTCAAACAACTAATTATAACTAATTTATTACTCGAATTACTCACATAATCAGTTAACATGTAACAATTAATTCCCAAATAGGCTCATACTATATTGGTGTGTAATAAGCTTCATCACCCTTTTATCTCGTTTCAGTTAAAAAAATTAATTATAAATATTTTTATCCTTTCACATACGGGTTCAAATCCATTTTAATTTTTTTGCTGAACGAATCTTTTTAATTGATGTTATATTATGGAAATATGTATTTTTTTCACTTGATAATTACTAACTATATTTTTCTCCCGCGCTATGCGCACGAGTTTAGTGTACGTGTGTTATTCTTTTTTTTTTTAAAATACAAACTAATATTAATTCAATTAATTTAAGTTAATAGATGATATTATTCTAGTATATCTATGTAAAAAAATTATAAAATATAATTTCTATTATCATTTTTTTTTCAAAATGACAGAAAAAATAAATTTATAAATTTTTTTCATAATACATAACAAAGCATAAATTCAAATTTTTATGCAACGAAAATATCAATAGAAAAATTAATTCATTAAGATTACCACCCATCATAATTATAAATATTATATGTATAATTAAAATGATTAAATACATTAAAACTTTCAATTTTATAACTCACTCATAGTCACCCGCAAAATTTATGTTAATTGTGTATAATAATATAAATATTGAAATATAATATGATACGATATCAATATTAATAATATAATATATATAAATATAAATTAATATCTAATAAAAATATATAAAAGATAAATTATCATGATATTAATTTTAAGTACATAAAATAGTATATTGAAATTTTCTTACTGATGAAATACTTATTTTTTTCCATATTATGTAGTTTTTCAAAATTATTTTCTTTTCAATAAAAAAGTAAAATTTTAGTACTCATAAATATTTTTAGTAAAAATACTACTCCCTCCGTTTTCTTTTCAACCCTAAACCACAATGCACACAGTTCAATGCATATTTTAAATCATTAATAACTCAAATTCGGTATAAGTAAGAATTCTAAAAGTTCTATATTTAAAAAACTACTCAATGAGACTAATCTAATAATATCACACTTGACTATATTTTAACTTGTATAACTATCATAAAATTTTAAGTCAAAGTGCATGTATGAATAGTACCAACTTTTCAAATGTTACAATTTATCAAAAACGGAGGGAGTATGTGATTTTTCTTTGCAGTGTATTGGATTATAGATATGTATATCTTTAAAATAAAATTACAGTAATTCTTCTTATGAAGAGATTAATTATAGACCAGTTGGAAAAAAATAACCCTAAACTTATTGTAATTGCCCATCTATACACCTAAACATTTTTCTTATAAGAAAATAACCCTCAACTATCAAAAGATATAAAATTATAAACTTCCATCCATTTTTTCCGTTAGATCCCAACTGAATGTTAAGTGGATAGGGCAAAATATTCTCTACATATTTTGACATATTTATGACCAAAATTTGTGAGACCCGTGTAGAATGCACTTCTAACCCTAACCCATCGGAATTCCAAATTCCAATAGTCGATTCCTTTGTCGCGCTCCACAGTGAATCTGTTCACTGCTTTCCTTTCCCCATTATCTCAGGCGACCGTCGCGTTCAATAGATCCTTACAGTGCAGCGATATGGCGAAATGTGTATCTTCACTATTCCCCAGATGTTCCTGATAAATCGGCCATTTGCGTAGGATAATTGACTAATTCAAAAGGCATACAAACCCAGATGCACTAGATACAAAATAATCCAAAGAATATAATCAATTAAGCAATTAATGCCATGAAAAATTTGCAGCTGATTCCATTTTCAATAGTGTCCATCCACCTCATGTGGTTAATTAGGAACAATTAAATTTTGCTAATTGAGTAAATAACATACAAGATTGTTCCACTGTTCACGAAATGACGCCCAATTACTTACAAATTTCAGGATTGTTTAACAACTCCGAACGCGAGCTGAACGCCAAGAGAGAAAAAAGGATCTGGATTAGGAGAATAGAAAGCGGTAGTGGTTTCATTACCTTTACCTTTTCATTTAGAATGTCCATTCAACTCTAGAACCCTATTCTGAACCACAGAGACAAGAACAACTTATAGAGACAAGAACAACTTATAGAAATGACAGATCAGGAACACAAAGGGTCAGGAGCTTTCAATTTTATGGCACAAATCTCTCCACACCAAGAGAGAACAAAAGTTCCGAGGTTGGGGTTTGAGGGTTTTGAATGGGTAAAGGATTGACGAAGGGGAAGAAGAAGATTCAGTGTGATGGGTTTTTAGATAGGTCACAAATCTAGGTCATAAAATTGATAAAAAAATGTGTAGAGACTATTTTGCCCTGTATACTTAACGTCCAATTGGGTTCTAACGGCAAAAATGGATGGAAGTTTATAATTTTATATATCTTTTGATATTTGAAGGTTATTTTATTCTAAGAAAAAAGTTTAGGTGTATAGATGGGCAATTCCAATAAGTTTAGGGTTATTTTTTTCCAATTGTTCTTAATTATAACTTAAAAGGTCAATATAGACAACACAATAAAAATATGATTACAGAATTTAGATAGATATCAATAGATTGCAATCCGGTCATTGAAATTTTAAGATAAAGGATAAAGTGATTTTACCTTCTAGACATTTCACGTGTATCTTTTTATAATAAATATGCATATTTAAGATTGATTTAACCCACAATATATAGTAATATTTAAAGAAATTAATTATTATAACTTAAAAGGAAAATATAGTGAGCAAATTATGTTACGGTTAAACTTCAAAATTTGTATAAATTGCAATTGCAATATTTACAGCACCATCTTAATGTAGAATATTTCAAAGTTAAATTTTACAGAACAAGAAGATAAGTAAGAAAGGAAGAAACCCATAGGGCAAATAATTTAACTGAAGATCAATTCATTACAGGCGAGCAATTCACAAATTCAGCTGCTTACTTGTTGACCACAGCGACCGGAAGACCCGCCGGGCAGCAGTTCACAACTCCAGGCATAATTTTGATATCCCGTCGCTTTTTGTTGGGAGTGATCTGATTTATGGGCAAGGGAGAAATTAATGCGGCGATCGGATCAACTTAATCGGCGTGATTGGGTTTGATTCTTCATAGTATTGTCTGTTTTTACTGTCGCTGATTAAAAGTGCTCGCTTTTTAATTTTCTTATGGGTTTTATTCATTCATCTGTCATGGAATCGTGATGTGGCCTGTGGGTCTCGGCAAGTATTCATTTTGTTGACATATGTTTGGAGATTTATTGTATTTTGCAATTCTGTAATTTTGTCTGCTGCAAGTTTGTTTTGTCTTGTTTTGAATTTAATGTTGGTTTTGTGGAGAAGTAGGAAGTTGCTCTAAATCGGACGGGGAAAGTATCTTGATTTTTTTTGTTTTTGTTTTTATTGGTATTTAACATTTGGATCTGTCTGTAATAGGTAGGTTTTCCTGGTTTAGATGGTTATGTTATTATTATTATTTTTATTCCCAGTGTTACAAAAGCATAATCGGGTAGTTAGTTTCAAGATCCTGCAATATATTTCACAGTGATGTGTAATGTTTGGTTCTGATTCCTTTCTTTTGTCTATAATCAGGTTGGGGGGTTCATAATTGGTAACTGTATCTGCTTTAATGGATTCAGTGACTGATGAGCAATTAGATTTTGGAGATGGAGATTATGGAGGAAATCCAAAAGGTCAATTTCACCAGACTATACCCGCACTTGCGGAGGAGGAAATGATTGGTGATGAGGATGAATACGATGACCTTTACAATGATGTTAATGTTGGAGAGGGTTTCTTGCAAATACAATGCTCTGAAGCACAAGTGCCTTCTGGTGTGGAGAACACTGGATATGAGAATTCAAGAGCTAATATTCCTGGAAATAGAGCAGAAGAAGTTGCCACACAAGAGACGAATAATGCCGGAGTTGTTAATGAAGGGAGATATGCTACCAATGCAAACCAATATCCTGAGCAGAAAACTGACATGCCGTTCCCTGGGGGACCTCCACAGGCTGTAGATGTTGCTCAGAGAGGAAGGCTACCAGAAATTGCTCATAATTCCCATACAGGGAATCCGGTATATCAAGGATACACAACTCCGCCTCAAAAGGTTGGTGCTGATCGAATGAATAGTTCGGAGAAAGTAGTTGTTGAGCCTGCAACAGTGGTGAATACTAACATGTCCAGCTCAAAAGGTGCTGCAACGATGCTGTCCAATCCGATGAATTCAGTTGCAAATGCCAATATGAACCGCACAATGGATAATGAATACCTGATACGCCCTTCTGTAGAAAACGGAAACACAATGCTCTTTGTAGGAGAGTTACACTGGTGGACAACGGATGCTGAGCTTGAGAGTGTGCTCATTCAGTACGGAAAAGTGAAGGAGATTAAGTTTTATGATGAAAGGGCTAGTGGTAAGTCCAAAGGTTATTGCCAAGTTGAATTTTATGATCCTGCTGCAGCTTATGCATGCAAAGAAGGCATGAATGGACACCTTTTTAATGGCCGGGCTTGTGTGGTGGCATTTGCCACTCCACAGACCATAAAGCAAATGGGTGCCTCTTACACAAACAAGAACCAAGGCCAGGCTCCATCTCAGTTGCAAGGAAGGAACCCCATGAATGATGGAGGAGGAAGAGGTAATGGAACCAATTATCCCAGTGGAGATACAGGGCGAAATTTTGGACGAGGAGGCTGGGGACGTGGGAACCAAGGACCCAACAAGGGTCCAGGGGGTGGACCAGGGAGAGGAAGAGGGATTATGGGAAACAAGAATATGATGGTAGGGAATGCATCTGGTATGGGTGCTGCATCTGGTGGAGGAACTTATGGACAGAGTGTTACTGGCCCTGGTTTTGGTGGTCCTCCTGGTATGATGCATCCTCAAGGCATGATGGGCCCTGGTTTTGATCTAGCATTTATGGGTCGAGGAGCTGGGTATGGTGGCTTCTCAGGTCCTGCTTTCCCCGGAATGCTTCCACCATTTCCATCAGTTAATGCAATGGGGCTTCCAGGAGTGGCTCCTCATGTTAATCCAGCCTTTTTTGGTCGAGGAATGACTCCTGGGGGAATGAATATGATGGGGAATGCAGGGATGGTTGGACCTCATTCAGGAATGTGGAGTGAATCTAACATGGGTGGATGGGGTGGGGAAGAGCATGGCCGGGGGACTGGTGAGTCTAGTTATGGTGGTGAAGATAATGGGTCTGAATATGGGTATGGGGAGGCAAGTCATGACAAAGGTGTGAGGTCTAGTGCTGCTTCACGAGAGAAAGAAAGGGATTCTGATCGTGATTGGTCTAGTAATCTGGATAAGAGGCATCGAGAGGGGCGGGAACCTGAAGGTGAAAGATATGATAGGGACCCTAGATCTAGGGATGACAAGGATCGTTATCGGGAATATCGCCCGAAGGACCGGGACTTGGGTTATGATGATGACAGGGATAGAGGACAATCTTCAAGAGCCCGCAGCAGATCTGGCACTATACCTGAAGAAGATCACAGGTCTCGGTCTAGGGATGCTGATTATGGGAAGCGGAGACGCTTGCCATCTGAATGATGTGATGAGGAATAGGTTTGCAGGATAGGAAGCCTGCCCCTCTCATTTGAAGCACGATATGTTGGATAATATGAAGTATCGCAACTGTTTTCTTGTTTATTTTGACACCACACCCTGTGTGGTCTCTGGCTCTGGAGAAGTAAGTGCCTTTTAATAGGAGTTGCTGGGAAGAACAGATTTGCTTTGCTTTCAACTTGACATGGTGAAACTCAATTTGATGCTATGCTATATATTTGTGCTATATTTATCCGTACCTTAATCATTACATTATTGTGAATTTGAACGAATGAAACTGTCTTTACTCTCTAGTGGATGCAATCTATCTTTTTTTAACTGCAAACACATTTTGTTGGTTGAAGTTTTGCCCACTTCTCTGAATAATTTGATGGTTCTTTTTTCAGGCCAGTTTTTCCTTATAAATAATTTGCCAGTTGCTTGACTTTTGTTCATTTAGAAACTTTCTTTGTAAAAACTGAGCTTTTATAGAGATATGAAGCTGTGAAACTAATTTCTTGGTGATGCAACATGCATGTTGCATGACGTCTCATTTTGAGTCTCATGTTGGTGATGAAACTAAACTGAGCTTTCATTATATGTCTCATGTTGCAGTGATGGATTTTCATTTAGTCCCTTTCATTAGGTTAATGTTGAGTCTTTGGTACCTTTTGGTGCGCTTATTGATTTTAAATTATGGCATCTAATTTAGTTCAATAGTATAGCATGACGTCGTGCTTGCTTGAAATTATATGGTGTCGTCTCTGGTCCCTAGGATAGCCATTATCATTGACTTAGATATATAGACTCACGACGCATGTCCAATTCCTATAAGATCTTTCTATGATATCCAATCACAGAGGTTGAAAGCGGAATTTATTTTTAATATATTTGCTGCCTGTTTACATATCCTGTGCAATTATTTCTTATCTACTCTATACTTATTGTTATCTCAATGTAGCTTGTCCTGGTCTTTGGTTTATTGACATGGGGATTTTTCTTTAACTATCGTACTCAGGAGCTGGGAACCATTAGTTGGTGCATTCTTGGATATCCCTGAGTTGCTTAGTATTATGACTGCAAAGAAGCCTTAATCGTATAAGCAATTGCTTTGTATTCTCGAGCATATTCTGATACTGAGTTGTACTCCTGGAAGGATTTTTTGTGAATAGTAACTTAAACAATTATTGAAGATATCGAAAGACCAATATCTATCTCTTTTTGTTTTCTCTTAAGCTGTTTTTAGTTTATCCCATGTTGTAGGTTGTACACATGTAATCTCATTTTATCTGATATACGACCACCTCTCCAAGCATGTAAAAAAGTTATGTACAGCCCCAGGTCTAATGTGGTCTGTGTATTTTTCTCATGTCTTCAGTTTGGGTTGCCAGTTTGTTGTTGTATCTTAGAAATTGTACAATTGAGGTGGTGTTATAACAGAACGGCTGGTGATGCTTGCACAGCATTTTTACTGTAAAGTTTAAATTGCTACGATATACTGTACAGAGTTGAGGAAAGGGTGATCCTCTTTTTTTTTTTTTTTTTTTTTTTTTTTTTTTTTTTTTAATGCTGTAGGCGACGCTCCAATTCTAAGTAGCTGGTCGAGTTGCAGGAACTGTTTGGTCTTGTGTACTATATATTACATTGTTATGTGCATCTGTTTTGTTGAATATATTCCTGGTAGATAATCTATGTTGTGATGCGCCCTGCAACTGGGTTTTGTACTGTTGTTGAATCTGGCCAGTAGCGGCACTTCTAATATTATTCGTGTCATAGGTTTGGGTAATTGATTACAAAGAGCTGGTGTAGGTTCTTCATCGTTCCTGACCGACTGCTTGTTAGTCTGAATTATGTGCCACTTCATTTTTTTTTGGACGAATTTTGCAGTTCATATATATATATATATATATATATATATATATATATGTTTGCAGAAAAAAGAGTCTAGCTTGTGTTTTGAGTCTTGTACTGGTAGTTTTGCTTGTTTATAGAATATGCTGCAGTCTGCAAAATCACTATCTTTTGTTTCATACCTCGATGATTTTCGATCAATGTGCTTATTGTTGTTATTCATGCTTTTGGACATACATGTTTTATGAAAGACTCATACTTTGGGGCTGCAGTTTTGCTGTTATAAAATTTGGTGCAGTTTTATGGTGTTCAAGTTGAAGCACACCATTAAATTTAAGCTATCTTCAAGTTGAGCAGATATATTCAAGAAATACATAGAAAATCTTCTTTAATTGATGTAAAAGGTGTTCAACTATACATGATCGCTTACTCCGATAGGCCTCAATCTTTTCACATGTATTGAATGAATTAATAAGCTAATGGGAATAATCTTCTAAGTGTTAGTATTTAAGATTACAATTAGAACTTCACACGAGAACGAAAAAATATAAACAACATATTTTCGAGGGATTAGTCTTGAGTCTAATGTGACTTGAGATATCCGGTACACGCCGGAAAAAATAAATAGGGTAAAGGCCATAGGGTATAAGCCTATAAACAATGAAGAAATTTAAATTGGGCCCAAAATAAATTTGAGCCCCTGCCAATAGAGAGTTTTTGGGCCGGCCCAAATTAGATTATTGGGTTTTTCTCAAAAAGCTGAAAATGCGACTACTGTGGTGGCTGGAGCCTGGAGGGTGGAGCTTATTGGCTATTGTATTCACTATTCACCGAGGGTTTGTGTTTTCCTGCCTCCAACAGAGTGCGTATTTTACTGGGCGAACATTTGGAGTTCTGTAAATATCTTCCCAACGGCTGGTGTACTATACCCAGATCCAGTTGAAGATCGATCGATAGGTTTTGATTAGCCGGATGGCGTTGGCTTTCGATGAATATGGTCGGCCGTTCATCATACTGAAAGAGCAGGAGCAGAAAACCAGATTGCGGGGTCTCGATGCACAGAAGGCCAACATTGCTGCTGGAAAAGCCGTGGCTCGGATTCTCCGGACTTCGCTTGGCCCTAAAGGCATGGACAAGATGCTTCAGAGCCCCGACGGTGACGTCACAATCAGTAAGCACTTCACTTCACCGTTTTGAGTGCGTGCGTGTTGAATTGCTGTGGTGTAGGTGTTGGATTGAATGATTCGGTTGTGTACTGATTTCCTGGATTATTTAGTTGAAGACAGATGAAGTATGCTATTTGAACTTCTCATTTTGTTGTGTTAACGATTTTGGGCATTTCCTTCTATGTGTGCTTGAACTTGAGCTTTAGATATGTTGGTTTTTGAGAAATATCAAAAATTAAACTATTATTGAGTATTGTTTGGAGGTCTGTTGAAATAAATATATATTTTCCAAAGCTTGCCAATATATTTGCCTCTCAAATAAATCAACAGAGATCAATATAGGTGTCCTTTTTCAATGGGAAGGTTTTATCATGTCTTTAAAATGCATTGAGGATATGAATGGTTGATAACTATTTCTTTGTGTTATTCTGCCAGCAAATGATGGCGCAACAATCCTGGAGCAGATGGATGTTGACAATCAGATTGCTAAACTGATGGTTGAACTGTCACGGAGTCAAGATTATGAAATAGGCGATGGCACAACAGGAGTTGTTGTCATGGCTGGTGCTCTTCTAGAGCAAGCTGAGAAGTTATTGGAACGTGGAATCCATCCTATTAGAATTGCTGAAGGATATGAGATGGCTTCCAGGATAGCTTTTGAGCACCTGGAGAATATAGCAAATAAATTTGAGTTTAGTTCTACAGATGCTGAACCTCTTATCCAGACCTGCATGACAACTTTGTCTTCAAAGATGTAAGTGTGGTTTTGTGGATTCAGTGCCATGTTTCTTTTGCATCATGCTTTTGTGTTCAATCATCCTTGACTCTTTTACAGAAATGGCATTTTAAGAACTGGCATTTGTGAGCCTTTAAACAATAGTTTGGATGTTCATCACATTTATATCCTTAAATAAATAGCTTCTATTTATATTGTAATTCACCTAGGAAATAATTTCATCATGTCTGCGGAATGAAATGGTTTAGTGGTTATTTTAAGGGTCGGTTAACCTATTTTGTTTTGTTTTTGGGTTACTGTGCAACTGTTTCTTGAATACTGTTTTATTGTATTTATGTGATATGATCGTGTGGAATGTGTTTTGCAGTGTGAACAGATGCAAGCGCAGTTTGGCCGAGATTGCCGTTAAAGCAGTGCTTGCTGTTGCTGATTTAGATAGGAAGGATGTCAATCTTGACTTAATCAAAGTGGAGGGCAAAGTAGGTGGAAAGCTGGAGGATACCGAATTGATCAATGGTATTGTTGTTGACAAAGATATGAGTCATCCACAGATGCCAAAGCAAATTAAGGATGCAAAAATTGCTATTTTGACATGCCCATTTGAGCCCCCCAAGCCGAAGACTAAACATAAGGTTGATATTGACACTGTGGAAAAATTCCAAACTTTGCGTGAGCAAGAGCAGAAATATTTTGATGATATGGTTCAAAAGTGCAAGGTAATATGTTTTCTTGTTAGTTTCGTAAAATGTGTTATTAGTGAAGCTAGATAGTGAATTAACTGTGTATGCATACATCACCTCTTCTGAAGGCAGTTAGAGAAAGCGGCAATTGGTCATTTTATATCAGAATGTGGAGTGGGTTAAATCCTTGACCTTTGTATTTGATAATCTGGATGAGCACATAATTTGTACTTGTCAAGAGCTGCCCTTACTTTTTCAGCATAACTATTCTCACCATCTTTTTCATTTTATCTGTCGATTTTTGCATTTCTATATAACTATATGTTTGCCTAACTAATTGAGAGCTGCTCACTAGAGACTATAGAAGCTCTGAAATGACTTGTTATTGTTACTTGACTGCAGGATGTTGGGGCCACCTTGGTCATCTGCCAATGGGGTTTTGATGACGAGGCAAACCACTTATTAATGCATAGAAATTTGCCAGCTGTGAGATGGGTTGGGGGTGTGGAGTTAGAGCTGATAGCCATAGCTACAGGTCTTCATTCATCCCTTTATTTTTATTTATTGTTCTGTTAATTCATGATTCTGCAATATACTGTTCTTTCTACTTGTTTTCTGAGTTTTGTTGGCATGCTTATTTTGGTTTTAGGAGGAAGAATTGTTCCACGTTTTCAAGAGTTGACACCAGAAAAGTTGGGCAAGGTAAATTTTCACCCCTTTACAAGCGTGTTTATGCACAAATGCTCTTCTGCACCTATGTGATGTGGTGCACTCCTCTTGTGCAAATTAATCCATTGCCACTGATAGCTTTGTGTGCATGCTAGGCTGGTATAGTTCGAGAAAAAGCTTTTGGAACCACTAAAGATCGGATGATATATATTGAGCAATGCGCAAATTCAAGGGCTGTGACAATATTCATACGGGGTGGTAGGTCAAAAATTTTTCTTTTCCAGTCTTTCAATTAAGTACGCTTGTGTTACCTATTTGGATGGTTGGTTTATGCCTTTACTTGGCTTTGTGCATCAGTGCATGAAAGTTCTACCCACAATTCCATGTTTTAGGCTGATTCATACCTGGTTTTCATACAAGGACCCATTCTTTGATGAGTGTAAGTAGGAATACATTTGTTAGTTGATCATACTGTGGGTTAGTCGCGTGTTTAAAGTGAAGTTTTGTTGCATGTTTGTAAACTTAGAATGTGCCAATACTGTTGCATATTTTAGTTTTCCTGTCTTTTGAATTCTTTGGAAAAGCTTGCTAGCTAGGTATGGGAAGAATGCGTCCCTATTAATTCCAAAATGTGATTTATTCTGGCAATATTTAGGCAACAAGATGATAATTGAGGAAACAAAGCGTAGCCTACACGATGCTCTATGTGTTGCCCGTAATCTTATACGCAATAACTCCATCGTATATGGAGGTGGATCTGCTGAAATTTCTTCCTCCATTGCAATAGAAGCAGCTGCTGATAAACACCCAGGAGTCGAGCAGGTGGGAAGCAAAATCTTTTCATATAGCAGTTTGTATCTAATTTTAAGAGCAAACATTGACATGCTTCTCTTGGCAGTACGCAATCAGGGGATTTGCAGAGGCATTGGATGCTATCCCCATGGCACTAGCTGAAAATAGTGGTCTCCAACCAATCGAGACTTTATCTGCTGTTAAATCTCAGCAAATCAAGGTAAAATCATTTCCTGTGTTTGATTTCTTGTTTATGTCTCCCCCCTTTCCAACTATATTTTCAAGCACACACATTCGATAAGAACTATGATAGTGACTCGTCCGAAATGCGATCTCTACTATAATTTATCTTGGCAGGAGAACAACCCCTGGTGTGGTATAGATTGCAATGATATTGGGACAACCGACATGAGGAAGCAAAATGTTTTCGAAACCTTGATCGGGAAACAACAGCAGATTCTACTGGCCACTCAAGTTGTGAAGATGATCTTAAAAATTGACGATGTTATTTCACCTTCTGAATACTAATTTACAAGCCACAGACTATAACCCAAAATTTTGCTGCTTAAAATAGCACCATATATGTGTGTGGGGGTGTGGGGTTTGCTGCTTAAAAGTGTGGAGTGCTTTTATTTCTGTCCAACTTGGTAGATATTCCCAAATTCTCTTTTGTAGTCGTTTTATTTATTTCACTATTGGGTCGTGACTGCTGTATTCCTTTTGATTTTTATTAGGCTGTCGTCTCTTCATTTCACCATACATGCATAAAATCGCCTCATTTTTTTGGACGGGATCTTTTCTTGTCGTTGACATTCCCAAAGTCCAATTGTCCAAATAATCCCTTAATGATTGAATTTGCAAGTGGAACAGCATAGGGGCAGAGGGCTGTGCACAGACCACAGTACAATGTAGCAATGTGCTCAAAATTTTGATTTTCCACTATCAGTATTTGACAAGCCTCATTAAAAATCACAAATCCAGCACAACCAAAACCAGAATGAGTGTATTTCTTTTTTCACTTGTTGACAGCAATAATAACAATCCATACTATTATGATATTTTCTGCCATCAAAATTCTAGTCAAGAGTGAGAAACTTCATCCATTACCCAGAAACTGATGGAATTTGCTGCTATGAGAACACTGTACATCAAGTATGCCGTCAACTATGGTTGCCACATATTCACTGCTCGCCAGTTTCCCACTCCTCACAGCTCCATTCATTCTAGAGTTTATCTTCTGCTGCTACCATCTAATCATAGAAAGGACTTCAATCCTGGAGAAAAATCATATCAGGCAAAAGGAAAAGTTACCAACAGAACAAAGAAACAAAAATAGCAATGTACAGAAGACAAAAGGCGAACGAATGGCTATAGAATTATTTTCAGAATTTAAAGATTTTCTCAAAGATTCTAAGGCAATAAATAACAAGCTTTGATGTTTGGCACTTGGATCCTCACAGAGCACATAAGCAATAATAGAATAATAAACGAATCTACCAAAATGTGCTCACAAGCTATGAAAACAATTCAACGGTTAATTCACTTGAAGTTAGCAAACACATTTTTCAGCATAAAGCACACCCAATATGGTAAAAAAGAATTATCAAAGAGTAGAGCTTCACTAAATCTCAGTATAGTGGAATCTGGCTGTTAAATACTGAATATATCATATATATACTTTGAATTGTCCAGAGTTATGTTGATTCTTAAAGACTTGAAAGAAGAACTCTTAATTGCTATATAAACATATAATCTGAGAATGCCTTTTATAGAAAGCAACCGCAGATGGAAAGAAAAAGGGAATGGGGAGACAGTACCTTCTCAATATTATAGTTGCTATGCAAGTTATATGTTTTATCCTTTCAATTGTCTGAAATTTCCGAACTTTCTTCCTCTCCGATTGATGTTCTTTCATCATCATTAATTTTTGAGCTTGTGCCATTCCCATTCACAGCAATTGCCTCAAAGCTGGGTGAACTCGTACCAATAATCACAGAATTAGAACTAAACGATGAAGAATCAAGATGACTATCTTCCCTATCTGCTGTGTTGGTTTTGCTGCTCTTTATTTCATCATTTGTTATCACATTTCCTGTGGCGGTCGCCTCCTCAGCTTTCCTTCTTTCTTCTCTTTCCCTTTTTCTTCGAGCTTCTTGCTCTTTTAGTTGTTTAAATCTGGAAAAACGAATGTGGTAGAAGAAACAAAGATTTGACGAGGAAAAGAAGGTGAAATAAAGCGCCAACCATTTACCTATCACCAGGACGAGGCCCTTCAGAAGTCCGTATCTCTTCTTTCTTAACCTCCTTCTTGGCTACAGGTGCTTCGGTGATTGACTTGAGAACTTGGGATTGCACTTTCTTCATACTGTCATCACTGAATTGGCTGCTCATAGGATTTTTCGCTCCTCCCATTTTCCGTAGCCAGACTTGCTGAGCTGTACTTAGTATGTTATTCGTAAACCTGTGCAAGAAAAAACAAAAAATATGTGATAGTCGCAAAAGCGGTTAAGAGTCTTAAAGTCATGGGAATAACACGGGAGGATGTAAATGAAGTCCGTTCTAAGACAAATAAGCTGGCTTACCAGTAAAGGCTTAAACCAGAAGGAACCGATAAAGCAAAATAGCCAATCATCAACGGCAGTAACTTGGTTAAGGCTTGGGAACTCTTTAAATTTGGATCGTTGCTCTGAAAGTGATAAAGGGAAAGAAAATATCTCATTACAAACAGAGCACTAACTATAGCAACTTGTAAAATTAACAGAAATCAGCATGTCAATTAGGAAGTGGATCAATAAATATAAGTAGAAAAATATTCTTCCACAACAAAAGCAGGTAGAACCCTTTATTCCCAAAGTATCAAAAGGTAGCAAACAACTACAAGAAAGACCTGTTGTGGGGGTTGCATGAGCTGCACCGAGATATACTGACTGACAACCAGAAGCACAGGAAGAACAAGGTACGCCAGGGTATCTGACCACCCCAAGGGGGGATGACCATCCTACAATAAGCAAAATTAGGATTATGCCTCAATTAGCAAAAGTGAGACTGAAAAATCACACTGCAGTTAAAAAGAGTTTCATAGGATTTACAAGACAGATTTATTGTAGTCTTGGTCAATTATAATATGTAATGAACATTCCTTGTAGCTCGGACATAAAGCAAGAAAGGCTAGAAGTTACATGTGAAGTTCACTTATAGAATAAGGTCCAAGTGCAACTAATTAATAATGAAAACAATAATATCCGTATCAACCCAAAAACATACTACTAAATGGAGAAGTCACACACATATGGTGTGAAGAAATGGGCATCTCTTACCGTGAATGGGAAAAGCCAAGTGGTACCACTGCCGGTTTGCCGTGAAACAATGGTTGTTGGGCCTGCTAGAGATGGTATCCAGAAGAAGCCTTCCGTTAAAAGTCCCTTGATGCCAAGAACCAAAATCCCCGTTAGTTATTGTACAAAAGTGTTGTTGGCATGCCATATTAGGTGAAGGCACACCTAGTTTTCAAATATGAAAAAATAAGAAAGGTTTAGGTATGATGGCACCACGCTTACCTCATTAGCCACATTAGAAAGAGCTCTGTAAAGCCCAATCCATATTGGAATGGTGGCGAGTGTAGGAAGACACCCTGGCCAGCAGAGATGCAATGCATATTAAGAAACTAATAATGAACTCAGCACTAACGTATGGAACAATTAGAAGAATTCGACTAGTTGAGGAGTAAAGAAAATTCCCCAATATGCAACAAATGGGGTAACTTGTCCTTTGTGGTTTTAATAGTTTCTGTATCTACACTGAGAACTGGAGCTTGACAAGCTGTTTCATACCTGCAAGTGGATTTACGCCTGCAAGTTTATATAATCGAGCTGTTTCAAGTTGAATTCTCTCCTGCAAAGACAGTTATATATAAGGAACAAAGCATGGGAATGTAAAATATCCTACTATCCTCTTAGCAACTGTCCGCAATAGGAACACGTGTCAAGAAACTTCTAAAAAGATATCCTATAAATATCTTCATAAATAGTCAGAGAAAGTTCCAGAAAACCAACATCTCCTCTCACTAATCAATCCACCACATTTCCAAAAGAAATCAGAAAGAAGAAAAATAACTACTTGAATAATGACATTAAAAAAAGAAATAAAGAAAAAGAAACAGGACAAAGATTAACCTGATCACCAGCATACCGTTCCTGAATAGCCTTTATCTGAGGTGCCAAAGACTGCATAGCCATTGCTGATTCCACCTAAATATTGTAGTGTATAAGTTACTTTGAACTACACATAACATAAAATTGTAGGGAGAATCCTACACATCAAAACCATAATCCAAGAGTTGCTGGAAATAAACCTGTTTCTTTGTCAAAGGAAAAGTGGCCCCCTTAACGAGTATAGTGAGCAAAATGATTGCAAAACCATAAGCATACGGAACATGCAGGGTGGACAGTCCATCCTTTAGAACCTGAGAAAATCGTTATAGTTACGTCGTTGAAACACGAAACCAATCAAGCACAAATCGTTAAACTGTTGATTATACCTTGCTAAGCACCCTTAAAAGTTAAAATTACAACTCAATATACAATAAGTGGAAGGTGAACTTGGACCTCTCTCCCTAATTCCTCTAGAAACACAGTCTAACCAAACTTAACCGACTTTAAGAGTAACGCAGAACCACAGAGGACTAGGTTCAAAGCTACAAGCTAATCATGGGAACCACACCACATCAATAATAAATCTCCAAGTTTTGTTAACTACGCAAAAAATAAGATAAGTAAATGCAACTGTTCCACAGCAACAATTTCCTCCCAATATTTGGTTCATTATTTGCATATACTAATTCTTGCCTCTTATCTCTAATACGGCAATCAATATGTTAAGTTCAGGATAGCTACAAATCCAAATATCTCTAAAAATGCACGCAGGATTCTCTTGCAAGACAGCAAATGTAAATGCAAAAGAAAAGCAGAACATGCCAAAGCCTACACAAAAACTAATCCAAACAGTAACCCTATTCCTGCCAAATCCCCCATTCTCCAAGAACTGCACAAATCAAACCACGGCCGTAAAATTAAACAGAAGGGGGAGTGTTTCTCATTAATCAAACCCCAAACCAACAACGAACCTTCAAGACAACTTCCATGGCGTTCGTAATCCCAGAAAGCCAATCTCCATTTTGTTTGGCCGTATTAGCAGCATCAACTGTCTCGGACGAGGTAACCGCGGCATCAGCAATAGTGTACAGAAACCCCTCAGCTCTCTCAACCAATTCTTTAATCAACAGGCCAGCATTCTCCGGGTCGGGAAACTGAACCTGGCCCAGACCCAGCCGCGCCACTCCGACGCCGCCCCTCAAGAAGGGTCTTTGAATAGCGAAGTTGCCGAAATATACCCGGTTGGAAACTGGGTTCCAGGTCCTCGCCCTGCCTGGAAACGGGGACGCAACTAAATTTGGTCCAATTGGGTTCGAAAAAGCTGACATGGTTCAGAATTACAGATCCCCTCTAGAGTCTAGACTAGTGAATGAATAAATCCCAAGAAATTGGCAGAGGAGGATAAAGGACGAAGAGAAATATAACGGGTTTTCTTATACTACTATACTCCCAAGATAAATTGCTGAGCTCTGCAAGAAGTTGCGAAGGGAGAAAAAAAGATTCGATACCTCAACAATCAACAAATATCCTCTCCCACAGATCCACTGCCTAATTTTATTCCTGGCCCAAAAAGATGGCCTTTTTGACCAAAACAGCAACGTTGAGGAAATCAGAAACGATTAACATGTGCCACTCAGGGCCAGAGATGGATAATAGAATATGATCATGTCAAAACCTGGGCGTAATAATAATTAATAGTATAACATACTCCTTCCGTCCCACTTAACCTGTCTTGTTTAATTTCTGCAATGTACATTTTCAATCGATAATATCTCAAAATATGTACAACAAAAATTAAATAAAAAATATATATATATATTTTTTAAACTACATGATTTTGCGATTCTAACAAGACCCAGCTTGACTATTTTTTCAAATATATACTTGCAATAACGTTGAGTCAAAGCTAAACAATAAACATTGTCAAAAAGTCAAATAGGACAAGTACACTGAGACAGAGTGAGTACTTATGGAAGATTGAATAAAGTTGCTTAACTTAATGGGTTAATAACAAATTTAACAGTGGAAGGATCCACATTGTTTTTGGTCCTTCTCAAGGGTTTCTTTTGTGACCAAAAGGGAATAAATTGTTTCTAAAGGTCAAAGTCCTATCCCATTTGACTGTGTAAAATTTATTTTGGTTACAACTTACAAATGATGATCAAACGTTGACAAAGCGAACAAAACTTAGGACCCCCTCAATATGTGAATAATGTGATCAATCTCAATTCCCCATGATTATAGTATTTTCAAGAATTCGTCGGCACAAGTTCTTTTTTTACACCAAGGGCCAAGGTTATAGTGTGAACCTACCTCATCCACGCCATCTTTGAGCATATCATATGAGAGTCTAGCAGCCTAACTCAGAATATACTAAGTTAGGCTGCTAGACTCTCACAGCTCGGAACCACGTCACAATGCCGTTTTAAGATTATAGAAGTACTAAGTTTTGCCAATATATCCTCACAATGCCGTTCCAACCCCTCTCCTCTTGTTCCAATCCACCAATCCCAGCCTGATAATGTTCAGGGCAGCACCAAAACACTAGTAATAAATAATTTGATTTAAAGTAAAAATAATTAAATTAATAAAACAATCTAAGCTAGAAAATGCCGTGGACGTCCGCCTATTGGCCTGACTTTCTTTTCCTTTTTTTTTTTTTTTTTTTTTTTTCCTTCTTTCTACGTTTTATCAAGTAAATATATTGGCACCATTTTTTGAATTGATAAAAAAAGTTAGAATACTTTCTACCTTGCATTTTTCATTGTATTGAAAATTTTAGTGATGATTACAATCATCATTTATAAATTATCTTCTATCATTGACTAAAGTATTTGAGATTTAGATTACCATGAAATATATTTAGTTTAAATTTCATCTCAAGTAGTACTACTATCGTGTACAAAATTCAATACTTATTTAAAAAAAAAAAAAAAAAAAAAAAAAAAAAAAAAACGCAAAAAATTTATATCACCACAAGTGAAATTCGGCCTCTAACCTTTGATGGGTTTACTGTCTACCTGCCAACTATCTTGATTCGAGGGGTACAATTTTTCATAAAGAACTTACTAATTAAATGATCATACAACAGAGTATCGTGTCGTTTCTATTTTATTTCAACATGTCATATTTCTAGGGAGACCATTTCCCATCGCCAATTCACCCTATTGAATTTATATTGACACATCAAGTGAGAACAAAATTAAACTTTGCCAATAACCAAATAAACCTACATTTTTATAAATAAAAAAACAAAAACAGTAGTCACTTACATACAGTATACAAATAAATGAGGAAGGGAAATTTAGTTGTACCAACAAAAGAAAAAAAAAATAATTCAAAACTGAAGCACCTGACCTATGGCTAGTTAAAACACGGTCATTCGTCCCAGACCACTGTGGTACCTATGTGGTTTAAGGTCGAATTTTCCAGGTTTTAAGTACCAAGATGCACAAGATTATGGATAGTGGTGAGTGCCAGAGGGCAGGGGCTGGAGGGGCAAAATTGAAACATCATCACTCTTCATCCTAGAACAAAACATTTAAATTTACTTTCCAGGCAAGACAATGGTAACTGTCCAAGTTTCAATCGAGCTGACTCTCGGGAACGTACTCTATGGGCTCAAAATCTTCATTTTGGGATGCTAGGAGCTTGGCATTCTTGAACCGCTTTGAGCTTCTCAGAATCATGTCCATTGTCACTTCTCCAGAGTCAGAAAGATTGCTGCAATAGGCCATAGTAGCGTATTCAAAACTATACATACATACATCGATTAAAAGAAAACAGAAGAAAAAGCACAAAGAGAGTTTTGAGTAACAGTTAATTTGTAAAGAGGACAACAGGTTCGGTTCATATAAGCTTTTATCATCATAAAATGTCATGATTAAGAATTCGTTATTGGTGAAATTTTTCAAACGCTGCTAGTGCCATGCTATTTTTATGGCTTTCGACATGGATAATGACTTACTCTAACTTTGCGGCTTTTTTTACTGCAGTAGATTGATCTTTTGCATCATCCAACACTGTGTTTAGACAATATAGCAATGTTACTTTCAGAAGCAGAAAAATAAAAACATATCAAACAGACCAAGACTGTGTCGTACCATTTCTATCTGATTCCTGGCTCAAGTCGCTTTCTCCTATCGATTCTGAATCGCTGAAGAGAGCCAGACCATCCGATGGACGTCGGAAGCTGGACGCAGAATACAGAATCTCATTTTCATCACCAGAACTTTCACCGCTATCATCTTGAAAAATAGCTCCTGGTTTAATGAGCAGACTCTTCTTTCTTGGAGTCTTCATCAACATCTTCTTAGCTGCATCTGTCTGTGCTCTTTTATTTCCTCGCCTTTCAGATCTTCCCAAGCTTGATTTATTCAGAGTTACGTTCAAATCTTTAGGGCAAGGTGGTGAAGCATGAACCTGAACGCGTTCTTGAAGACCCTCCATCTGATGCATCTCACTCGGAGTAGAATCTTTCACTTCTACTCCAGAAACTACTGTTGAGGAGTTGAGAATTATTTCCTCTTGAACAGACTTATGGGTTGAGTTTCCTGGTCTCCCACCATTACTCTTCCTAATGCAAGATTGATCTTCACTTCCCTTACCGTCAGAGGACTTAGTAGATATGCTTGCAGGTGGAAGTAAGGCATTCTTTTGAACAACTTTCTCTATTTTCTTTGAACTTGATTTGGTTGCCTTCTTTTTTCCATTGCCAGAATCTTTATCCTGACACTGGTGATGCTGTTTTAAGTTAATTCCTTCATCTTCATTTTCAGAAGTCCTTCGATGATCAGCAGTGTTAGAATCAGTCCTATTTATCTTATCAAAATTCCCTTCACTTTTATTTGATAAAGCTGAAGATAAACCTACAGGTCTCTCCTCCTTTTCAGATCTCACAGGATCGGCCGCGGTAGGTGATACTTCAACAGCAGCATTTTGAACCTCATCTGGAGGATTTCCCGTGACATCTGATACAGTATGTAGTGCTTTCTTCCTTCTCTTCTTAGATTTTTTATCCTTATTCTCCGTGGTTTGGCCACTCTGTGTATTCTCCACTGTTTTGTAGGCCGAGGCAACATCTTCTGATATTTGACTATTTTGAGTCGATACAACTAAATTCGCCTCATTCCCCTCAGCACCCTGGACTTGCTCACTAGCACCTTTTGTAGAGGAATCCAGCAATTTCAATTGGACATCCTGGTCTTTATGAGGCAAGGTGTCTTCTTCATTGCCACCTGCTTCTGGGATATTATTGGCTGATGCGCACAAGCCTGAAGAACCACAGATGCCATTAATGCTTTGTTCATTGCCTAACTTCTCCAGAGTACTGTCTGCAGACTTTCCACCGGTGGTCTTCTTCCTTTTCTTCTTACTACCACAGGAAATAACAGATTCTGCAACAGCTGCGTCCAAATCTGTCTTGATTGAAGGAATTGTCACTTCACAATTGTAGTCCAGTGGGATGGATTTCTCATCTTGGTTTTCTTCTGGTTTAAGGGTTTCAGTATGAAGCTTAGTCATTTCAACATTGACAGTCTGCCCTATATATGTATTATCCTGGATATCTGCAGCCAATTTATGGGATTTCTTTTTCTTCCTCTTACTGGTATTCGATCTTACATTCTCCACTAGACCACTGTCACCCGTCAATCTAGTATTACAATCTGGCACTTCGTTTGAACTAACCCCAAAACTATCTGCACCATGCTTACTTTCCAGATTGCTGGCCACAAGATTTTCAGGCATTACATCTCCTAATACCACATCCTCTTTACTTCTATTAGAATTTAAATAAACACTCTCAGCTTTTGCCTCGGAATTCAACTGATCATTCTTCACATCGGATGACAGTTGATTCTGTTCATGAGAATTACTTGATAAGTTCATTGGTAGGGCTTCCAGCCTTTTTACATTTGATGACAACCTCAGTATGTCATGAGAATCCTTCGTCTTTACATCCGATGTACTGAGTTTTACCCTCTTCCTTTTCTTAGCTATTTTATTATTACCCTCCATGTTCTTTCCATTCTTCTGCACCTGATTGAAACCCCGATTGAGTTCTTTTTCCACAGCGGAAAAATCTTCAATGGCATTGCTAAGAGAACTTTGGGTTTTCACTATTTTTTCCGCAGAAGAAATATCATCCAATGTTTGGCTGCTTTGAGTCAAGACAACATCCTTATCAGCAACCTGGATTTTCTCACTGGCATATTTGCTAGAACCATCCAACAAGTTTATTGGTACATCCTGCCCTTTGCCATGCAATGTGCTTCCTTTCTTGTCACTAGCTTCTGAGATAGGATCTGTTGCAGAACCATCGATGGATTGTTCAGTGCCTGAGTTCTCTGGATAAGCATCCATGGATTTCTCTACTCCCTCCATGTTATTGTTCTTCTTCTTAATGCCCTTCTTCGTTTTCTTCTTACTGCCACTACCCATTTCAGGTGCCTCAACAGTAGGAGCATCCAAAACACCTGGCAAAAATAATCCTTTCTGAGTTAGATCTGGAAGAGCATTTTGCAAAGATTTATTGTTAGACGGCGCTGTCACTTCAATATGTGTTTCAGAACAGAGTTGAGTGCTTTCACCTTTTCCAGTCGGCTCCACCTGTGTTTTACAAATGATTTCAGGAGCCATTCTACTGTCCTCTTCCTTCCTTTTGCTGCCATCTGATTCCATATCTTCCTTCACATCAGCGGCATTCATGAATGTCATCGAACAATCCAGACCTGCATTTGAATTCAACTCCACAGCATTCTCTTTCTCTTTAACATAATCCAACTTACTATTTGCTGCTGTCGTTTCCGCATTCGATTTACCATCTACAGCATGCTTCATTTTACGTTTCTTCTTGGCAGGAGGCTCAGTTTCCACACAGTTCTCCGCTGAAAAAGTACCTGAGGATTTTTCCAAAGATTTGGCAAACTGAACCCCAGAAGCCACCTCAGAAACTTCATTCCGCGCATTAGCATCCTTTGGCGGGGCCACTGTGAATGTTCCCATCTCCTTTACAGCCGATACCATTCCCCTGCAGTCATCAGCATCTTTCTCCTTAACACAGTCAACTGAGTCCAGCTCATTATGATTTAGAGCACTAGAAGCGTCAACATAAAGATACCAATTCCCATTGAACCCTTCAAATGCATTTGAAAGAAGCATAATGTCTGGCAGATGATAGAAGTTTGATCTCCGCTTTACCTAAGCAAGTTACAAATACAGTCAACAATAGATATCTAAATTTCTTCAACTAAAAGTAGAAGAATATGAAGTCTATACATATATACACCTTAAGAGAGTGTATCTTTATCTCTCCAGCTGTAGGAAACAGCTCCATATGTTGCAATACCAACTTCGCTGCAAGCCCAAATCACGCATATAAGAGTTGAGCATAAAACGATAAAGAAACCAACAACTAAGAACCATCTTAATCTGAATTTGGATACAATTCTCAAGTTACCAATTTTGAATACAAAATCGGCAAAAGAAATAAGATGATTGATTACCTTTGATGTCCGATAAAGTCTCGGAGCCAGAAGCACGCATTGCGAGGTGCGTGTCTAGGTTGGTGTCTACGAACACAGTCTTGTACTCCGCCGTTGCGGCGGTGGCACAATCGCAGTCCGACTCGCGACATCGCTTCCCCAACCCCATAGCGATCGGACGCCGTTCCAAATGACCGCCCACCCCTTCTTTAGCAACGGATGGTTTATGAGGGTTGTGCCGAAAAAATTTGTGGGGAAATATGGATTGGGCTTTTCTAGTGCATTCCAGCCCAATTAATATTTAATTGCCCAAACTATCTTTTTCTAGAAAATAAAAAAATTACTAACACTCTATTCTCGGCAACACCGTCCAAACTACAAAGAAATCAAAGGGAGGATAAGGAAAACGGGCGACCAATGAAACCCAAACCATAATATTGGGGTTAGGAAACTTTCATTTACTTCTACCATTTCTAAGAAAACTAAAAAAACTATTGACACAATAGGATCAACCTACAATAAATAGGAAAAATAAATTAAAAGAATAATATATTTCGATTTTCTTCTTTTGGACGAGCCAAGGGAATAAAGGGAGGGATAGGGGCCGGTGGGAATCAAACCTCCAACCTTCCGTTGGAAGTCAAGGGACTTAACCTTTTGGACTAAATCCTCATAATGCTTAAAGGTGGAGGGTTTTGTTCCTTTTTTTTTTAATCAACCAGGGAAACTAAATATAAAGGAAAATAAAATACTATGTTTATTTTATTATCGAATCATTCACCAATATATAATGTAGAAATATTGAATTACAGACATATTCACACACATATATTTAACGGTAGTAGTTTTTCTTTTACACAATTCAATACTACCTCCGTCTCAATATAATCGTTACGCACCCTTCCGACACGCATGCCGATGCACATTTTTAACGGTTAATAACTTAAATTTTGTACAACAAAAAGTTATAAAAAGTTAATTGTCTAAATCTACAAGATTAGACGAATCTAACAAGATCTCATTGACTATATTTTTTTCTTACATAACTATGATAAAAATTTGAATCAAAGTTAAACAGTGAATAGTGTCAAAAAGTCAAACGTAACAATATTTGTGAGACGGAGGAAGTATAAATTTTTAATCACTTTTTTTTAAAGAGCCGAAACCGAAAAACAATGAGAAAAGAAAGAATGAAAAAATAGTCTAACAATTCACTTAATAATGAAATGGTATTGTTTGGCTCGGGTGTAGCCAAGGACCTTTTTCTCCTCAAGGGAGGCTACAGGAAAAGGATCAAACCGATTACGGGTCCGGATTAACAATAATGCGCCCACAATTGACTGAATCTTCTTTGAATTGATCAAAAATAACAAGATACAACGGAGAATCTGCCTGTTGTTAAGAAACAACGGCGGAATTCACTAAAAACAGGGAACCAAACTACCAGCTGCTGAGGAGCAACGGTGGATTTGGAAATGGTAACCGCTACTAACTAGGCTAGATTCTAAGGAAAGCTGTAAAGGAAAGCTGTAAAGAAAGCAGTAAAGATAACAAGGAATTAAATTTGATAAAAGGAATTTGGGGGTTGGATTGATCTCTCCCATTTTGTGTGTGTCGACCCCTATTTATAGCCGGAGCTGGAGTAACCGCTCTCCGGCTAGTCCTTCTGAGCCGAATTCTTTCTCTCTTCATTTCGGTTGTTTTGGTTTCGGCTGTTCCTTCCTATTTCGGCCGAAATCTCTATCAGTCTCGGTTCCCTCCCTTCGGTTTACTATGTACTTTCGGCCTTACTAATCTTGAGCCCATCTTCTTTTTGGACTTCCTCTTTCTTCCGGCACATGTCTTATGGCCCAATAGCTCTTCGCGGCCCATTATTTAATATGGCCCCAACAGATGCCCTCCTTACTTGGGCGAATTTCTTTCATGCGAAGGAGCCCAAGTAACTCCTCTCTCTCTCTTCCTCTTCGTGCGCTAACTCCTCCTTAATATCCGGCCACGTCCTTCTGTGCCTTTTCATTTGCCTTTACTTTCGTTTTTAAAGCCATTTTCCCCTTTTCTGTCTCCTCATTCTCCCTTCGTCTTCTTGCTTCTTTTCCCATCGATGGCGCAACCGACTCTTTCCCCTTCCTCTCAAAAAATCAAGGATGCTGAAGATTCCCTAGTTGAGACTTCTTCGCTTCGTCTCATTGATGACGGCCTCGTTACTCTTGGGCCTCTTGCGACTTCGACTGAGGCCACGATTTCTGCTTCCGCTCTTTTTGGGGAATCGAAGACGATCCCCTTGTTTTCGGACTATTTCTCTGTCAAGCTTTTCGGCCCTCTCAGTACTTGGCCGTTGGTGACTCAGGAACATGTTGCTTGGTACGAAAGGGCCCTTCCTCATTGCGGATTAGGTTGGGTTAACTCTGGTATTGTTCACTTGATTAAGCTGAGCTCACAACCTTTTCCTACTACTTACAACTACATTCAGGCCCTTCTTTGCTTCTGGAACTCATCCATTAACTGCTTCTGTTTCCCATGGGGCATGATGACTCCAACTATTGAGGATGTTAAGCTTCTTCTGGATTTACCCTCTCTTGGAAAGTCCGTCTTAGGTGTCACCGATTCCGACAAGCCTAATACGAAGAACACCGGCTATGCTTCCGGGCTCACCTTTTCTTCATGGATTAATAAGTATCGTGGGGATAAGCCCGAATTTTCTAAGGACGAATCTGTGGCTATTATGATGCACTTCCTTAGCCGATTCTTCTGGTGCGCTCCTGCCAAGAATGTTGTTCTTGAGACCTACCCTCTGGCCAAGGCCCTTATGAAAAAGACTCATTTGCCTCTCGCCGACTATTTCTTGGTGCATCTGTATTCTGGCATGTCTTCCCTGGTTCATGGATGGGCTGATGGCCACTCTAACCGATCTCATGGCCCTCTTTGGTTCCTTCACCTCTGGCTGGTATGGCATTTCAGGGATATGTCCCGTTTTGAACCTCAACCTTTCGAAACTACCCATCCTTCTGCTAACGATCTTCTCGGGGTTCGGTTTCCTGAAATGCGCACTGAACAATGGATTTACTACTTCATGAACCGATCCCCACTTGGTCCTTCTTCCTGCCACCTCTATTCTGGTACTCCGGATAGTTGGGTTTCGGCTATCAACACTCCCCCTTTCGGTAGACCCCTTCCGAAGGCGTTTGCTCAAGTCTGGAATGCTTGTATCATTCCTCGTCACATTTTAAACTGCTCGTTGTTTGTTCCCCCTGACCATTCTATCCTTTCCGAGGTTTACAATCCTCACTTAGTCAGCCGTCAATTCGGCTTTGTTCAGGATGTGGTCATTCCTCTCTATGGAGACCCAAATCGATACAGCAAATCCTTCAAAGGATTCGGCTCTGAGAACAGCCGAAATCTCTGTCGTACTTGGGCTCTCCGGATTTGCAACTTTGAAGTTCGTTCTTTTGACGTCCGCCCTGGTCTTTCGACCGAGCGTTTCGATACCTGGTGGGAAAAAGCTCTTTCTTATGCTAATTTTGGCACTAACTTGCAGAGCCTCCTTGTTTCTCGCGGCTTTCCAGGTATTATGATGTTTTCGGTTGTTGGTTCAGCCCCTGATTACTCCTGCTCTTCTCAAGAGGATGACCCTCTACTTCCTTTACTTAGTAAGTCTTTCGGCTTTCTTCTTATTGTGTATCGTGTATTTTTCTCAGATTTTTCCTTTTTTTTTCTCGCTTTGCAGGGGCTGCTTTGGATGATGTCTCGTCTCTTCCCTCTCATCCGCGTATTTCGTCTGCTCCCGCTACTTCCGGAAAACGAAAACGTGCTACTTCTGGTTCAGGGAAGTCGAAAAAAGAACCTGCAACTAAGACGCTGCGACGTTCGGCTCGTTCGCCTCTTCCCAGTTCGGCCTCGTCTGCTGATCAGGTTTCTTGCCGCTCTTTTCTTCTATATTTTTTTTCCTTCCTTGCTCACCATCTTCCCTTTAACATTTATTTCTTTTCTTTTTCTAGGCTCCTCGAGTTACCGTTTCTTCCGGCCCTTCCGAGTCACCTAATCCCTCATCTACGGCCCTTGATCCTATTGATGAGGACCCGGCCATTACTTCAAGTACAACTCCCGTTTCTTCGGCCGATATGGGGCTAGGATTGACTTCTCGAACACCTGAGGGTGGCAACACTGGTTCGGCTATTCCCATTTCGACTACTTCTCTAGCAGTAGCCCTTCCCTCTTCTTCTATTGCCTCTATTCCTGACCCCTCTCCTGTTCACACTCGGCTGGGAGAATTAGCCGTTGGTAATGTTAATCCTCCTTCACCTTTCCCGGATAAGGATATTCTGGATAATTTCTTTTCCCTTTCATTTGTTTCTTCTTCATCGGAATTTCCTCGTTCTTTTAAAGCCTGCTTGGTTAAGCTTGAATGCTTGATTTCTGAACAATCTGACGCCTTCTCCGTCCAAACCAAGCCTATCCTTTTGCTTATCTCTTATATCAGGCAGACTTTTCCTCAAGATCTTCTAGTCTCCGGTTTGTCAAACGTCGTTGATGCAATGTTCACCTGTCTGTTACGAATAGACATGGAGCTTCCTAGCCTCTTGGCCTTTCGCAGAACACTCGAAGATGAGCATGCTTCTCTTACCCTTCACAGGGCGGAATTTGACAAGCATGCTTCTGACTATCATTCTTATATGAGTCAATTGTCGGCCAATGATGGCCTCAAATCCAATTATTTGAATCGTCTCTCCGCCATTGACTCCGAAATCAGCCGACTTCAACATGAGGCACAAGGCGTGAAGGATGCCTTAGCCGAAGTTGACCAAGAATCGGCTCACTTGCAAGGACTTATAAAGCAGCTCCACAAATCCGCTCAGGCTCCGAGGGATAAACTTGCTAGTCTCAAAGAGAAAACAGACTACCTTGCTTTGAAGTTATCCTTCAGTGACAATGTCCTTGGCGTTTTTCGTGGCTTGTGGTCAGACACTCAGAAGGCGCTTAATCAGATTCGCTCTGTCGCGGTTCAACTTCCTTCGGTGCCAAATACTTCGATGGTTTCTGATAACCTTTTCGTCAATCCTCCTTCAGGGGATAATCCAAAGAATTCTGGTAATATTTAATTTGTTCTTTTGGTCCTGACGATATACGATGATTATGTCTTCCTTTTCTTTTAATTTCTCTTCTTAGATGCTCCGTGTGATCCTTTCGAAGACACTACCGACAAGCTTTTCTCGTCCCAACCCGATGATCCTCTGGTTTCGGCCGAAGCTGAAGCTCGATCGTATCAGGAGTTTCAATCAGTATTGGATCCAACTTCTGTTCGTAATTCGGCCGCTCCCCTTACCAGTGATTTCGGTGAAGACATTGCTTATGATTTGAGTGGAGATTGAACTTTGTTGTTGTTGTTTTTTGGATGTAATAATATCCCCCTTACTGTACTCTTGGCTTTTATTTCGGCCGATCCACTCTGTATACTTAATCGGCCCATTATAAAATATTTGTCTTTTTGCAGACTTATTTCGCCTGTTTCTTCCGTGTTCCCAAGGATATTTTCTGATACAATATTATCTTCTGCAGCTTTATTGGGATTCTTGAAACGTCTCTTCCGTAATCAATGCTTTTCTCTTTACGTTTCCTTTTTTTTGCTATAACTGACATCTCTCCATTTTTCTCTATAAATACCAACTCCTATCCACTTCTTGTTTCATAATCTCGCAAATACCAATCATGAACATCTTGATGCTTTTAATTCCTTCTCCTCCCTGGCCTCCTTGGCCCGTTGGCTCTTTGGTTGATCCTTTACTTATAAGCCGAAAGCCCTCCTTATATGCAACGCGAGTTCAACTAATCCTTTTACCATTATCTTCATATAAATTGGGAACTTTCCACACTTTTCTCAACATGTATTCCGACGGTCATACTCGAGCTCTGCTCTATTCCCTCATATTGTTGTGACCTGCTGTAATCTTACTAATATCGGTCCCAAAGTCTTGGGCGGTCGAATAATAATTGCGCCTTTCTATGGGACCGAATTATCTTCTAAGCTCCGAAGGCCATACCCCTCGAACCTCATCCCTATCTTCAATGCTAAGAAGGGGGTATCCTTGCTGGAGCAGATTAAAATTTTCTTCTTCCAGGCCTGGGAGTTGGCTTTCTTGGCACAGCCATCTCTTCTCTCGCCGGCTAGAAGAATTTGGGCTTGGGAATGAATGTTGGCCATCTACCACTTCAGATCCCACTGGCCTCCGCTTCTTCCTAGCCTTTTTAGCCCAGGACGTTTCCCTTGTATATTGTAATTTCGGGCTATCGACGCCGCTTTCGGCCGAAGTAGCTCCCTTTTTGTACTTATTCGTTCATGCAATAAAATCTTTACTTTTTCGCATCACTTAATGTTTAATCCCATACTGATGGATAATATTTCTTCATGTATCTTGCATTTACTGGATTTGACATCTGCTCACCATTTTCGTCCACCAAAACGTACGCTCCATTCGGTAGTTTCGTATGAACAATAAATGGTCCCTCCCAATTGGGACTCCACTTACCTAATCAGCCATCCTTCTGTTTAGGTGGCCATATAACTTTCCAAACTAAATCCCCAACTTCAAATCGCTTAAGACGAATTCGCTTATTGTACCAATCGGCCACAACATCTTTATTTTTCCTCAAATTCTCAAAGGCTTGCATCCGATTGGAGTTAATTTCCAATAACTCATCTTTCATCGCACAATCGTACTGTTCGGCCGACATTGAATCCGCTTGGCTTGTTCTCAAAGTCGGCACTGTTATTTCGGCTGGCAATACTGCATCCATTCCATAAGTCAGCCGAAACGATGTAAACCCAGTAGCTGAAGTTTTAGCATTTCGATAAGCCCACAATGCTTCAGATAACTTCTCGTGCCATTTTCTTGGTTGATCTTCGATCATCTTCTTTATAATTCCTATCAGCTGTTTGTTTGTGGCCTCTGCTTGTCCATTTCCTTGTGGGTAATATGGTGACGAATGCACAATTTTTATCCCGTATTCGTCTGCAAAGGCCTTGACCTTTTCTCCCACAAATACAGTTCCTCTATCTGTTAGAATCGTCTGTGGAATCCCGAATCTATAAATCAACTGTCTCTTAATAAACTCGATCACCTCCTCTTGTGAAATACTGACATACGCCTGAGCTTCGGCCCATTTTGTGAAATAATCTGTTGCCACTAGCACGAACTCATGTCTTTTCGACGAAGCGGGATGAACTTTTCCTATGATGTCCATGGCCCATCCTCTGAATGGCCATGGTTTGATCATTATGTGTAATTCTTCGGCCGGTAACTTCTGAATCGGCCCATGTTTTTGACATTCGCTGCATCCTCTCGCATATTTTTCACAATCGGGACCCATATTCGGCCAATAATATCCCAGCCGAATAATACTCCACTTCATCGATTTTCCTGCCCGATGTGCACCACATATTCCTTCATGAACCTCTCCCATTACCCTTCTGGCGTCTTCTTCTCCGACACATCTGAGCAATACTCCATCAATAGCACGTTTGAATAATAATCCTCCTATTATGACGTAGTCCATCGCTTTCCGTTTTTCGGCTGGATTAGCCTCCGAAGGATCTTTTAATGTCTGTGCTATCTTTTTTATCCATTCGGCCTTCTCTGTTTCGGCCAAATGTACTTCCACATTTCCTGCTATCGGCATCAACCGATATTTAGCTGCATGTTGAGCCAATTCATTGGCTACTTCGTTCTTTTCTCTCGGGATATATTCAATGTATACCTCATCGGATTCTTCTAACAAATTAACCGCTTCTTCGTACAATCTGATTAATTGAGAACTCTTCACCGAAAAATCGCCTAATAATTGCTGGACGACTACTTGTGAGTCCCCTCTGATAATGATTGCTCTGACTCCTTCTTCTATCAACCGTTGTAATCCCGAAATCAACGCTTTATATTCAGCTTGGTTGTTCGTATATGACTCTGGCAGTTGCACGAAATACTTGTATACCTTGCCTTCCGGTGTTTGTAGGGTAAACCCTGCTCCAACTCCTGAAGCGGCTTTAGAACCATCAAATGTCATCACCCATGGTTGCAAGTATACAATTCCTATCTCATCAACTTCTTTCGGCTGATCTTGATGATCGATGTCATCGGTTATCGGGTGTATCACATGATCAGCCAGAAAATCGGCTACAATCTGTCCTTTCATAGCCCTCAAAGGTTGATATTTCAAATCGTATGCATTTAACTTCATGGCCCATTTGGCCATTCTTCGGCTACTGACCGGATCATTCATCATAATCTTAACTATGTCAACCGAAGCTACCACTATCACTTGCCTCGGTTGAATATAATATTCTAATTTCTGGCATGCATGATAAAGACTTAAACATAGTTTATGAATCGGCGAGTACCTTACTTCGGCGTCCCTTAGGATTCGGCTAAGATAGTAAATCGCCCGATCCCTTCCTTCATCGTCTTCTTGCGCCAGTAATGCTCCAATAGATTCTTCGGCCGCTGCTATATACAACTTCAATGGCCGTCCTAAAATCGGAGGAACCAACACAGGTGGATTCATCAAATCCTGCTTCAATTGTTCAAAGGCTTTTTGTTGGTCGATTCCCCATTTGAACTCCTCTTCCTTCTTCAACCTCAATAAATCGGTTAGTGGTTTCGACTTTCCAGCCGCATTTGCCAAGAATCGTCTCAGGAAACCGATCTTTCCAAGAAACTTCTGTAGACTCTTCTTATCATGTGGAGGTTTGGCTTCTTGGATAGCCCTGGTCTTGTTCGCATCAACTTCTATTCCTTTGTTATGTACCAGGAACCCGAGAAAATTTCCTGTCTGTACTCCGAAAGCACACTTGGCTGGATTCATCTTGACTCCATGCAACCTCATCCTTATGAACACCTTCCGCAAACCGTTCAAGTGGCTTTCGATATCTTTGGATCTGACCATGACGTCGTCGATATAAACTTCAACACAATCCCCTATGAGGTCATGGAAAACATAGTTCATGGCTCTCTGGTATGTAGCTCCTGCATTCTTCAGTCCGAACGGCATCACCACCCATTCATATATCCCTATGGCACCAGGGCACCGAAATGCAGTCTTGTGAATATCTTCTTCGGCCATAAAAATTTGGTTGTATCCTGAATATCCATCCATGAAGGATAACATTCCCTGTTTTGAGGCCGAATCAATCAACAAGTCAACAATAGGCATCATATACTCATCTTTTGGAGTGGCTATATTAAGATTCCTGAAATCAATACAAACTCTCAACTTTCCATTCTTCTTTATTACAGGAACAATATTTGATAGCCATTCTACATATTTAGCTGGCCTAACAAACCCGGCCGCTAACAATTTCTCTATTTCTTCTTTTATTTTTGGGACTAATTCGGGCGCTGCCCTCCTGGCCGGCTGTTTATGCGGCCTGAACCCTTCTTTAATAGGCAGTCTGTGCTCTACAATCGATCGCTCCAATCCTGGCATCTCTGTGTAGTCCCATGCGAAACAATCCTTGAATTCGACTAGAACCTCCTTGAATCGGCTTGTCATCTGCTGATCTAGATTTGCACTCAACGGGATCTCCCTCGGGTGTTCGTCTGTACCAACATTGACCATTTTCAAGGGGTCTTGAGCTTTGAAATCCGGCGTTCGCTTTGGAATTGCGTCTATTAAATTGCTCCATCCTGCTTTGTCGTCTGAAACTCCGAGTTCAGCCGATTCAAACTCGATCGCTTGATTCGATTGTGCATCCATCATTTACTTTCTTCTTCGACTGGCCGTTCATCGGCCTGATATCTGATTTCAAACCCCAAATCTGTCCAATCACACTCGATCACCTGCGGGTACCGATCCCCTACCACTGCTAGGAATGGTTGTATGGGTTCTTCATATAACACCGCATCAATTCGACCGGCTGAGCTGACTGGAAACGGAGGTTGATCCCCATCTACTTCTTCCACTGTGCCATCCTTTTTCCAGAACCATACTTTCTGGTGAAGCGTTGATGGCAAACATCGAGATGTATGAATCCAGCATCGGCCTAGTAGGGCCGCATACGGGACTTCTGCATCTACCACGAAGAACATGGTCGGAATTGATATCGTTCCGACCGTTACGTCCACCAAAATACATCCTTCAGCCGCAGTTTGAGCTCCCACAAAACTCATTACCTTCATTCTCGTAGGGAGTAAATCTTCCTTCGAACGGCCTATCTTCGTCAATGTGGATAGCGGCATGATATTAACAGTGGCTCCACCGTCGATAAACATTCTTCTAAGTGGTCTCCCATTGACCCAACCTTTAACGTATAAAGGCCTCACATGCTGGGACATTTTCGCAGTTGGAGGCAAAATCGTACCTGGTTGAGCTTCTGGAACAAATGCTTTATATCCTTCCTCAAATGATTTCTCTATTTCGGCTTCCGGCCGAAATACCTCAAGTTTATCGAAACAGAAATCCACTATAGGTTCTTCATCGCCATAGTATTCTCCATCCTTCTGACAGAAAACCACAGCTGGTTCAGAATCCGACCAGTACTCCTCATTCTCTTCGGTGGTTACCGTCACCATATTCGCGCTAGATCCGAAGTCGAACTTAAACTGCCCGACAGGGAGTGAATCACTATCCGGAATGATAGTTGTCTTTGGTTTCCATTCTCTGGTTCGGACTGGTCTAGGCTTCCTTTCTTCTTTCGATTTCGGCTGCTCACTTTCAATTTTCGGCTGTATTACTTTCGGGCGAAATTCACTTTTGTTCTTTAGCCGATCCTATCCTTCTTTCGGCTTCCTCTCTTCTTTCGATTCGGACTTCAAACGAGCCGCAAATACTCTATTGAGTATTCTTCCTTCCGAGAACGAACAGTCACCAGGGAAGTCCTCTTCCATATGCATCATATCATACTCCTCCTGCTCAGAAACAGCAGCTGCTTTAAGCCGTTGCATTCTTCGTTTGAAAGTACGATATGATCCCTTTCCTTTCGGGACTTTTCTCTCCTCTGCCCTCCAGGCTGAATGGTCAGACCGGCTTTGGCCGAAATGCCTTCTTTCTGGAGAGTTTTGGACCCATCGGCCTACCTGAGTATTTGCTGGTGGCCTTCTGAGCTTCTTCATTTCGGGACTAACAGCTTCTTCAGGGACTGTGATCTGTATCACAGTCTTTCCATTCTGCTTGTCGGCTGTTAACTTCATCTCTGAGTCCCATCCGTTGGTTATGATTTTCAACGTTGGCCTCTCGCTCTTATCTCCGATCTCGATCTCCTGATGTCTCTCCGATTGCTTGATCCATTCTTTCACCTCGTAATTGCCCAATCGGTCAAAAACATCTGTAACTTTCTCTTTTCCCTTCGGAGATCCTAATCTTTTCCATACTCCTGACTTCTGAGCCGATGGCCGATCCCCAAGCCGATCGTGCACAGAACTCTTGCTAGATGATGTTTGATCCCCCAATCGGTCATGCACCGATCTATTCTGGTTGGGCTGCACCATCACCATGTTGGCAACTGGGAACGGATTCTTATCAATCGCCATAAGCCTATCTGGGAACTTCAGCTTCCCATCATCGACATGTTTCTGAATCAGCTTCCTAAAATGTCCACAAATCGCCGTGGAATGAGTAGCTGATCCATGGAATCTGCACCATCCGGCTTCCAACTGATCCTTGGTAGGCTGTGGATGGTTTCCTTTAAACTCTAACAATCCGTTCTTCTGGCAATAATCAAATATTTCGTCCATTTGTGACAAGTCAAAAGAATAAAACCTTTGAGATTCATCTCCTCCTTCTTTCTCCTTGTCTCTGGCTGGCCGAAGTGCTGGACAAGTCATAGGCTTCTTTATGATTAATTCTGCCTTTGCAACTTCGGCTAATGCAGGAACATCGTCCATGTTGTATTCCTCCTGGACTTCACATCTATCCAGAGATTCAGCAAATGAGGCAGCTGACTGGATAGGTTGTAATCTTCCACTTTGACTCCGGCTTGATTTGAAAGCCGCCTGTTCTGCCAAATAAGTCTCCATCCTTATAGCTTCAGCCGTTAATTCGGCTACCGTCCTTGGTCTTGTTACCATCAATCTATCCTTGATAGCAAACTTCAAATTCTGCTTCAAAATTTGAATATATTCATGCTCAGGTAGCATTGTCTTCATCTGAGCCTTGACTGCATAAAACCTTTCAATGAATTCAGTAACCGATTCAGACGCCTTCTGCTTGGTTGACGTCAGATCAACTACCGAAACTTCCGGACTGGTATTATAGAATCGGTCATGGAATAACCGCTCCATTTCGGCCCAAGTATTGACCGATCCCGCTGGCAAATTAATGTACCACTTGAATGCTGGGCCAGTCAATGACAAACTGAACAATATCAGCTTGTGAAAATCATTTTGCGCGATTCTGGTACATTGAGCTGTAAATCGGCCAATATGCTCGATTGTAGAGCGGCCGACTTCTCCAGAAAAAGTGTTAAAATCTGGAACCTTCACCCCTCTAGGCAGTGGATACTGCTCCTCAATGTAATCTGGATAAGGTTTCCGATACATCGGCCTATTCTCCTGGCCGATGAGATTCCCAAACTGTGTACGAATAATCTCAGCAATAAGCTCTCTGTCAACCAGTTGTGGTGGATTCTGCTGAAGTGGTGCGTATTGTTGTTGAACCGCTGGAGCAGGCGGTTGAACAGCTGGTTGAGGCGGTTGATTCTGTTGCTGATCATACCTCTGCTGCGGAGGAACAAAAGGTCGAGCTCCGTGCCCTCCTGGCGGCCTAAAGGCCTGCTGTTGAAAATTATGAGGATTTTGCATCGCAGGTGGTGGATTTTGCGCCACTGGAGCTTGCTGCGTTCCCATCGGATACATATTCCTCGCTATTTCGGCTCTGAACATGGCTGGCATCGCTGCCAGGATATTTCCTTCGATTTGGCGAACCGAATTAGTAACCGCCGCTTCCACCATAAACTGAACCTGATCTCGGAATCGCGGGGTTAAATCATCGTTTGAAAACTCCTGATTATGGAAGTGTGATGGTCCGGGGAAACCTGGGGGGAATTCTCCGGCTTCTGGTGCACGTTCTTCCTGAATCGGCGGCAAAACAGTCCTCGCCGCCGTGTTTGCTGCTGGAGTTGCTTGTTCGAATACCATTCTGAGTCCCACTGGGCGTGCCACTGTTTGGCTCGGGTGTAGCCAAGGACCTTTTTCTCCTCAAGGGAGGCTACCGGAAAAGGATCAAACCGATTACGGGTCCGGATTAACAATAATGCGCCCACAATTGACTGAATCTTCTTTGAATTGATAAAAAATAACAAGATACAACGGAGAATCTGCCTGTTGTTAAGAAACAACGGCGGAATTCACCAAAAACAGGGAACCAAACTACTAGCTGCTGAGGAGCAACGGTGGATTTGGAAATGGTAACCGCTAATAACTAGGCTAGATTCTAAGGAAAGCTGTAAAGGAAAGCTGTAAAGAAAGCAGTAAAGATAACAAGGAATTAAATTTGATAAAAGGAATTTGGGGGTTGGATTGATCTCTCCCATTTTGTGTGTGTCGACCCCTATTTATAGCCGGAGCTGGAGTAACCGCTCTCCGGCTAGTCCTTCTGAGCCGAATTCTTTCTCTCTTCATTTCGGTTGTTTTGGTTTCGGCTGTTCCTTCCTATTTCGGCCGAAATCTCTATCAGTCTCGGTTCCCTCCCTTCGGTTTACTATGTACTTTCGGCCTTACTAATCTTGAGCCCATCTTCTTTTTGGACTTCCTCTTTCTTCCGGCCCATGTCTTATGGCCCAATAGCTCTTCGCGGCCCATTATTTCATATGGCCCCAACAGGTATATAAATAAAAATTATAAAAAATGTAATACTTTAAAATGATGTGATTGGACAAATCGACTTTAACTATATTTATATGTATATAATTATACTAAATAATTTGGTCAAATGGGGTAAGTCCCCAACTCCCAACCTACATGTTGGTAGTTCGAATCCCCACCCGACCCCATATACCTCATTGTTTCTTTTGTAATTTGTGTGACATGTGTTCTCATCACATCTTTCCAGATAGGGGTGTCAATTTTGGACACGAACCGGATGCAGTTTTGGGCTTTTTGGGTTTAGTCGTTTTTAGTTTCTCTAATCCGAAATTCGACCTAAAAATTTTCAGGTTTTGTTCGGGTTTGGTATTTCAAGTTCATTTCGGGTTTCGGATCGTGTTCGGGATTACAGATTTTGTGTTATACCCTTATTAACACCTGACACGAACACGACCCGAACCTGTGAAACCTGAAACACGACCCGACCAACCTAACCGAAACACGACACGAATACGACTCGAAACTTGAAATTGACACCCCTATTTCCAGACCTTTAATAGCTCTCCAAAAAAATATAATTTGGTCAAATGAACAATTTTAAAAGTTACTAATGGAACATATATAAAATAAGTAAATAAAAAAATCGGGAAAGTAGAGAAAGACCCCGCCAATACCCTACGCTACCCTAAAACCCCACCACACTTTTGGATTCTTCTAAAACCCGTGGATGAAATTTGAGGTGGCATAGTAAATACCCAGATTTTAAAAAGGGCCACATATATATTGACCCCGATTGTAAAAAATCCATATGGCCACACACATACCAATACCATAAATACCATAAATCCTAGTCTACTACATTCACATGGTTACTTACCACCATACTATGCCATGTGCACGTACTAATGTGAATCTGTGATGCCCACTACAATACTTCGTACTTACTATATTTATTACACCCGTTTATACCATGAAGGCCAGCTGCTCTACTTTTTTATTTTACTACTATAATTATATTATATATTTATAATACTCCCTCTATCCCACAATAATGTTCCATTCATTTCTGCACACAATCCAATGCACTTTTTAAATTGTTAATATCTCAAAATATATACAAGTAGAAATTATGTAAAATATATATTCTAAAACTATACGATTAGACGAATCTAACAAGATCGAACTCGACTATTTTTTTCAAATATATAAGTACAATAATATCGAGTCAAAGTTGAACAATGAACAATGTCAAAAAGTCAAATGGGAACATTATTGTGGGACGGAGGGAGTATTACAAAACTTTCATCATTCAGTTTTTTTATCATGAGTTTTTTATTATTAATTTTTTTTTTCCTTATAAAAGAAAAATTATATTTATCTTTTAATAAGTATAAAAAATTAAAGTTTGTAATACATTGTTTAATTTGGAATGTTTTAGATTGTTGATTTACGCTAATTCGGTTACGTACAGTACAACTGCTTAAATAATCTGCACATGTAGACATCACATAAGATAGTTCTCCCATCATATAAAGTATTGTCATATAAAGTATCGTCTCCTCTCATATATTTTTTTCAATCACACAAAACATATTTTTCACCACACACAGAGAATTGACATTCTATCATCGAACAGATCATTTCTTCTATCACATATATTATATATATATACAACCTGCAGTGGGTGTATGCACTCAATCCTCATCCACGCCACGCCATACATAAGGTCTTGACTTTATTGAATTCAAGAGGAAGGAGAACTTAAACAATGTGGGGTGTTGACTGTGTGGACTGGAGCTTCGACGACAAAATTATTTATTATAAGCCCAAAATAAGTGATGGAAGCTGCAGTGAGTCATCAATGATGCAGTAATTTCATTCTTCTGATCCCAACCCAGAATCTCCATTCATCCAACCAAGCCTCAGGCATTAAGGACGCCAGAAACCACTGCGCCGAATGCGCCCAGTACGGCGTGCACCGGCTCACCCCTCCCCGCCGCCCGATGCACCGCACCGCCGCCTCCGCGTACTTCTCCGCCGTCGGAATGAACAGCGACGGCTTCTCCACGAACGCCACCCGCGTCGCCATCTTTGTCGTCACGTATAGCGGCACCTGGCACTGAACGTCGATTCCCAACCCCCTGTACTCCACGTGGAGGCTCCTCGATAGCTGATCCACGTACCTTTTAAAAATATATATATATATATACACACAAAAATTATTACTCCACTTAACATAATTAATACTACTAATTATCATTGAAACCCTAATTAAGTAACTTAAATTAAGCAAAACCCTCACGCTTTAGTGGCGGCATAGATGGCGAAGAGGGGATGAGAAGGCACCACCACGGAGGCGCCGGACCCGATGTTCACGACGGCGCCGCGTCGCCGGGCTACCATTCCGGGCAAAACCGCTCGCGTGACGTGGCTCGTGCCCTCCACGTTTACTCTGACCAGATTCATCCACGTCTTTTCCTCGACGTCGTGGAAGAACATCGCCGATGGATACGTCACCCCAACGTTGTTGATCAGAACCCCAATTTCCAGCTTCTTCGTAAATTCCTCCATCGCCGTCACCCTCGCAGCCACGTCCTTACCAGAAAAATCCACCTGAAAAACCCTAACTTTAACCTCGGGATGCCTTTCCCGAATTTCATCGGAGACATCTTCCAGCTTCCTCAAATCCCGGCTCACCAGGACCAGATTCAGGCCCTTTTCCGCCAGCTCGAACGCGAACGCCTTTCCGATTCCGTCGGTGGCGCCGGTGATCAGAGCCCACGAACCGTACTTTGAAACCAGGTCAATATCGGGCCGGAGATGAATGCAGTAGATCCATTTTACGAAAGTGACGAAATTTCTCAACAGGGTGAGGAATCCCAAACAGGAAATCAGGATGATCCAGAAAGGTTGGGATTTGAGGTCATCTGGAGAGATTGAGAGCATTTTCTTCCAAGATTTGGGACAAAAATTTGTGTGGATCGGAAGAGTTGTTTCTGACCGGGGTTTTGTTTACCAAAATGGCTTTGTAGTTTGTGCCGTAGAAGAAATTAAATTAAATAGAGAAATGTGGCTTATGAAAAGGCAATAATAATTCGAAAGAAAAGGGCTCTATGGTTGACACCTCATCATATTACTCAACAAATTTGTACAAAGGTAAATGTGAGTTTATTTGTTGTATTTATTACAGTAGATATGTAGGTGGAAATAATTTAAAGCCCTTGGCACGGTTTTGTTATGAACATAGTCGTCCACTGTACACTATAAAGTTGTTCGCCTATAACTCCCTTTAAGAAAGGGAATTTAATTATTGCGTGCGACGTAATAATACTTTATTAAAAGTTGGCTACTAAGTAATAATGTCATAATTGAATAGTACTATATTGGTTGGGTATTTGATTCAACAATAAAATGAATTCAGAATGGAAAATTAATTAGTCAATTCATGCATATAATTATGTGTTACCGAATAAATAATTGTATTTTAAGTACTTGCGGTCGAAATAACTATCGAATTCTGATTTTCGTATACTTCTCTGCTTTTAAAGATTGATACGGACTCACCCAACATGCAGTCAAATGCACATTTTAAATTATTAATAACTCAAATTCGGTATACGTAAAAATTTTAAAAACTTGATATTTAAAAACTACAAGACGAGACGAATCTACCAAGATCCCACTTGGCTATATTTTAACTTACAAGTCAAAGTATATGAGCGAATAGTAATCAATTATCAAACGTAGCTAACCGAAAAATGGATTAAGTAGTAGTGTATAGTAAGTACTCCTATAAGTATAAGGGAAATGTAAGTTGATTCCCCTTTCCCCAAGGAAAAAAGTCTATAGGCTACAGGTCCACACACTATGTGTGTGTCGAATTGTGAAAGTCAACTAATTATATATTCCTTATATCAAATTTATCATAGTTATGGGGTTGGGGACCTACCCTATTGGTCAAGTCTCCATTCTCTCAATCATAGGTTGGGAGTTCGATCCCCACCCAGCCCCTATCCTCTCCCCTTTATCCCATTTGTAATTTGTGTGGTTTGGGCTCCCACACACATTTTTCGACACATGAGTATTACTGTTTAAAAAAAAACTCATCAAAGTTATGGAATTTAGTTAAATTCTCGGTTATAGATGCAAATACCTTATAATTCACTCTGTGTGTGTATATATATATTAAATAGTTAAATTTTTCATATTCAACAAAACCCTTTCACAGAACACTAGCGTTCTAGGAAACTAAATAAAGATTACAGATTTAAATTTATTCTCCCTAAAAATTTAATTGAAACTTATATATGTAAACTAATACTACTAGCTAGTAAATACTCATTTTCATTTGTTTAACAGTTAATATCACTAAATGTGGAGAAGCAAAAAATTTATAAAATACATATTCGAAAACTATACGAAAAATGAACCCAACAAGATCCTATTCGACTATATTTTTTCTTTGATAGTTGCAATAAAAAGTTAGGTCAAACTTATAACATGAACAATGTAAAAAAATGTAAACGGGACAACACAAACGGGACGGAAGGGAGGAAGGAGTACAGGGGCGGATCTACACTATAACAAGTGATGGCACAGGACACCACTTCAATTGATAAAACTGTTATTTTAAGGTGGAATTTTTTATACATTTAACTAAATTAGGCTTAGGGACATCACTTAATTTTTACGGTAACACCACAATCATTCAATTCAACCAAGTTTTCCTCTGTATTTTTATGTTGTAAATACCATCCCTAATTAAATATAGCTTCCATTATTTTTGGAACACCAATTAAATATTTTCTGGATCCGCCACTGAAGGAGTACCGAGTATATAGTAGTATATAGTACTTCATAATAAAAGATGAGTGCATGGAAGAGTCGGGAAGGCTGAAGAGGATGAATATAATGGGGGCCAATTTTGCTGGTGAAAAGTACGTGTGTCGTGTTTGGACTTTGGACTAATATTACTTCCTACATTCCATTTGCATAGTAGTAACTATTCATTGAGTAACTTTAATTAAATTTTTTTAATATAGTTCTATAAGATAAAATATAGTCAAGTGAGATCTTGTTAGATTCGTCTAATTACGTAGTTTTAGAATATCAAATTTTTATAATTGTTACATATATACAATTTGAGTTATAAATATTTAAAAATGTGTCTTGGATTACGTAAAATGTAGAAGTGAAACACTTATATGAGAATAGAGGAAGTATTCAATAAATATAGTGGAGCCGATGCATTGTCCGTACTCATTATTATCGATCAACTTTCAATTCCGTTGACAAAATAAATTAGTATTATTGTTCATTATTTTCACTTGTAAGTAATTCCTTTTTCTTTTCTCAAAAAGAAAAAAGAACTCTTAAAAAGTACAGTAATGGACTTGTATATTATATGTGGATAAAATCAAAGATGGCCATTCTAAACATAATACTTCCATATAGAGGCGGGAATAAATAATCATGTTTTATTAATTTTTAAAACATTATTTGTTCCAACTTTTGTAATTAAGTATATATAAAATTTGATGAGCACATATATCCAATTAAATTACAGAACGCAAATAAGCTAATTAAGAGGGTAAAAGTAAAACTGCTCCGTAAAAGAAGCTAGGGTAAAAGTAAAACAAGAAACCCACGCAAACCCTATTACTGTGAATCTGTGATAGATAAATAAATGGGGTAGCTATGTTGGGTCTGCGTTTGACTTTGATATTGAACGAAGTAAATGAGGAGTCATTGACTCATGAGGTGTGGTTAGAATGCAATTAATTAATAGTTTTGGCATCATGCATGCTTTTAATTTTGGGCATGGTTTGTCTCATGATTCTATCTATGGCCACACTTTTATTATTTTATTACCACTAATATAATTTCATTGAGTAACTTTGGTTCAATTTTTTAATCTAGTTGTAGAAGATAAAATACAGTCAAGTGAGATCTTGTTGGATTCGTCTTACCGCGTAGTTTTAGAATATCAAGTTTTTATAATTTTTACTTTTACACAATTTGAGATATTAAGCGTTAAAAATGTGCATTATTGGATTACGTGATGTACACAAATGTTCCAATTATTCAAAAACGGAGGAAGTAGTATTTTGCACTGATAGGTTTTAGAGCCAATAATACAAATCAAAACTAGCTAGCATCATATCCCTTCTCTTTATCACTTTATAATAATTTGTGTGTGGTTTGAGCTTCCACGCCTTTTTGCCGATACTCGAATGTCACAACTGGCCAAAAGTCTTACCTCATATATGGACATTTTACTAAATTAATAATGGTCACAACCCATACAAGTCACACATTAATTATATTCTTCAACTAAATCTGCAACTTGCTGCTAAAATTTTATTACTATATTGTCTATTATTGTTTGGCCTGTCGTCAAATGCATGTCTTTTCCAATTTATAGCTGAAAATTGCATGTTATTAAAATCCCCTTCATCGTCATATTGCCATATGCAAGGTCGTACAACTTCCTCATATATTAATTATTTTTTATTTTATTTTTTTTAAAAAAAAAACAAGCATAAGGCTGAGGACTTTTATCTCAAAATTCCGTAGAGGTGTCATAATGTACAAATTATAAATATATATATATATATATATATAATATACTTGTATGAGGAAAGACTTGGTGAAAAAGTTAAAGATGTAACCACTAGCTAGATTATTCTTGCATATTAATTCAATTCGTATTTGACATCTCTAATTATTATATATTTCAATGAATTTATTGTTTATTTGTTTAGTCGATTTGATAAGTACAAATTAAATGTATGCAACCAATTAATTTTTTTATAAAAAACAAGTGACACTTAAATATAGGCAAATAAAAGTGGTAGTCTAGAGAACACAAATTTTAAATGGGAAAAGGGAAGGGAAGGTTCGGGTGAGAAATCGACCCACAAGATTGAAAGGCATGTGATTTGATCACTTGAAAAAGTCATTATCCCTTTAATATTATTGATGAGTAGTTTAACTTTGAATATTATAAATAAAATGTAATTCTTATTTAATCCTCCTATATTAAATAACATTTACAACTTAACATCAAATAATTTGTAAGGAAGCAACATAACGTTAATCATTAATTACTTCTTTTAATTTATTTATTTTAGGTTTTATAATTTAATAGTTATGATTTAAAAATTCAAATCTTAAATAAAAACTTGTTCACCAAAAAAAAAAACTTTTAATATAAACTTCCATATACACATTTGTAAGTAACCATTATATAATGAGCTTAAGTTTATATAATTATGTTTTGTGTAAATCAAAAAAACAAAACTAAAAAAAAAAGAAAAAAAAAGAAGGAATAATGTAATATTTAAATTTGTTTTCCACGTTCCAGATTGTTCATGTGCAGCTATAGACTAGCGGTAAGAATTACTGTTTATTGATTTTAGGTATAAAACGATATGTATAATGAAATAAAAGAAATATAAAACTCGGCGCTCTATTTCCCCCCCCCCCCCAAAAAAAAAGAAGTACTATATAAATGTAACATTTGCATAGTTGTTACTATTTATTGAGTAACTTTGAAATAATTTTTTAATATAGTTATATAAGAAAAAATATAGTCAATTGAGATCTTGTTGGATTCGTCTAATCGTATAGTTTTAGAATATCAAATTTTATAATTTTTATTTGTACACAATTTAAAATATAAAGCGTTAAAAACATGTATCGGATTACGTGAAATGCTGGAATGTTACATTTTTAAAAAACAGATAGAGTATATTATTATGACTTGCGCTATGCACATAATATAAATTATTAATTAATAAAAATTATTATACTTCGTAACTGTTAATAAGTAACAGTTAGAAATTAAACGCAAGAGATCATAGAACTATATACAAATCAAGCATGCATGATAATCAAATAATTAATTTCAAAAATGCATATCCAAATAAGTACTAACAATTGTGAATGTGACAATCGATTAATTTTCGTCCGGCCCCTATTCCTCTCATTTTTCACTTTTATAATTTGTGTGGTTTAAACTCTCACACACACCTTTAACGACATATAAGTGTCAATATTTTTTTTTTTTAAGTAACAATTAATAATTTTTTTTAAACATATCACAAAGAGTTATGGAACACTCGAAAAGCAACGTTTTAACAAAACAATAAAATTGCATGAATTAATGTTATTTAAATTCAATAAATCATAATTAATGGTATTTAAATTCCCTGATATTTTTCTTGTTTATCTTTTGTGTGGGGGGCTCTGTTATACGTGTTGGCTTCTCTTCCAGAAAGAATTTCTTTTATATATATATTCAGCTTCAAGATATTCATTACCACCCACGACTGGTCTGTACCTGCCACACAAAATAAATAAATCAAACTTTAATTAATTTACGAGTATAACTGTATAAGGTTAATTTTTGTGATAAAAATGATATTATATTTATAAAATTACATCCACTCACATTATACTTGTCATAAATCACGCTTCATAATTACTTCGGCGCAATTGGTTAATTGTTTTCGCATTTTTCATTTCAATAAAAGAAATATAGTGAAAAAAAAAGTAATTAAAAAAGCATTTGTACTTAGCTTTTAAGCAAATAGATGGATATTTATTTCACTAACCTTCCACAATTTTCTGTTTTTCAATTTCTAACCTTACTCTAATTTTAAACTTTCAATACCAAATATTATCGCCCAAAACTATCTTATTTTAAAATTACTTATCACCATTAACTTCAAATTCAAAATTCAGAATCTAAATTCTAATGCTCCTCCAAAAAAATCTAAATTCTAATTATTTCACAAATACAACATAGATTTATGTCATATTGAGTTTTCTCAATAGTTTATCTCATTTTTAACTATTTCAAATGCTTTTTGTCTTTTTGGTTTATCTCTATAGTCTTTTAACAAAATTTTGACAACAGTCAAGTCCATTTTTCTGTAAGACATTTCTTATAATTTTATTGGTTAAAGAAAATCCTAATAAAGTCGATTATATATATCATATATGTATTTCTAAATGAGATTTATAGCCTCATCAAAAAAAAAGAAAAAAAAAAGGAAAAAAAAAAGAGAGATTTATAACAGTACAGTCCATGAGTACATAGAATATTGTTAGTTGAACTGGTGATTACAATTGGGCCATAAACGGACTAATCAGAAAAAAGAACTGGTAATTGGCCCATTCCAATCGGCCTCTTTCTTTCACATTAAAATCCTGCTTACCCTATAGTCGGAACCCCAACTAAGGGTCGGTTCGACTTTAGCTTTGAATTGCAGCTCCGAAAAACTCTACAATTATAAGCTACGCTGAGTAGCTTTTGAGAGTTTTCTGAAGCCACTTTTCAATTTAATGAATTTTTTCTCTTCAAATTATAGATTTTGACAGCTACAACTACTTCTACCGAACATTTATGCAAAATTTGATAACTACAACTAATATAACTGCAAGTTGCAGCTACAGCTCTATGTGTAGAGCATACTTATTTAGATTGGAAGTTAGGGAATTGAGCAGTAGTCCAGTCACCACTCACCACCACTATTTAGCATGTGATTTAATATATTAATACTATTTATATAGGAAACAATACTCCCTGAGTTTTCATACAATTGTAACACTTTTCTTTTTGGGATGTTTGGAAATAATTGTGACATTTACTTTTTTGGTAAGTTTTTTACTATCCACACTAATTTTTCCTTTCTTTCTCTTTCAACTACTTAAATCTACACCACTCATTTCCTCATTTATTAAAATCCGTGTCATTATTTAATTTTTCAATTATATAGAAACCGAGCTCCTTTCTTAAAAGTGTCATTATTTAATGTTTCAATTATATAGAAACCGAGCTCGTTTCTTAAAATCCGTGCCATTCTTCAATGTTTCAATTACTCCCTCTGTTTTTTTTTAGTTGTCTTTCTAGCAAATATTACACAAACCAAGAAATACAATTATTACCACACAATCTTCCATTTTTACCCCTCACTTACCAAGAAATGTACTTGGGATGGAGAGAGAATGAACATCATTGGGGAATAAAAAGGAATAAAAGAATAATATTTGAAAACTTTCATAGAAATACCTAAAATGACAACTATTGTGGAACACTTTTTCATCTCTAAAAAGACTATTATTTTGAAATGGAGGGAGTATATAGAAACGGAGGGAGTAGTAATCTAATTGACATTCCAAGATCTGATGATGTCCTGAAATACTCAGGGTAGATAAGTTAACCCTTCAATGAGAGAGTGAGACCCACCCACGGTAGCTAAAACTTACACGATAAATCAGACCAAAGACATGAGTAGTAGAAAATGGCACATCAGATGATAAGCTAAGAAACGCCTAATACATACATAACACACATTATTACACATTACACATTACAACAGCAGCAACAACACCACAATCTTGCTATCGCCGAGTGCTTTAAAATATGCTCGACGAGGAACAACAAAGCACCGTTTATTACTCCACTTCATATCATATCATATCATACCATATCAAGTCGTCCGGCCGGGGCAACATTTCCTCACCGGAACACTTATATACATTTTTCAAGGTCGGCTTCCTGTATGCATACCCCCCCCCCCCCCCCCCACGCTAGTACACGTCAAATCAAATGCTCGTAGTACATCAAGAACAATGCGTCCGGTGAATCCTTAGGCAAGTTCCGAATATAAAGATAGAATCGTCGTAGGTCCTCTGTAGAGACGGCGTCAGGATCTATTACCTCATCCGTGCCGGTGAGAACCCACAAGTCCCTCGACTTGACTCTTTTGAGGCTGCCGCGGCAAAATGGACAGGACTCTGATCTCGTGCTCCTGAAAGTTCAGAGATAAGGGTGGGGGTTAGAAGTTGGGAAACGACAACGTGGGTGGGAGGGTGAGTTTGACATCGGTTGATGATTACCAGTCGCGGTAGCAGCTTATGCACATTGCGTGGCAGCAATTGGGCACGACCATTTTGGTGCAGGTCTCCAAGCATATTCCGCATTCATCGTCCCTCTCTGGATCTGAGTTGGGTTCTCTGCCATCTCCTATTTCCTGTCTCTTCTTGCTGATGGTTTTTGGAATGACAGTTTCATCCTTCGCTCCATCCACCTCCACCAAGTCGTAATGGAGCCGCTGAAGCGATGGCAATATAACAGCTGCAAGTTTAAGGTAAAAAGTCAGATGCTTATGCAAATTGCAGAGGGAATGTTTTGTGAAAAAATGACTGAATACAGACCGTAAAAATCTTTAATTGATGCTTTCCTTCCACGTGTCGATATTTTGGGCCTTCCATCCGCGTAGACCTGGCAAACAAAAGACGAACAAGAACTAGTTAGCAATCAATCTATTTTTTGGCCATGGTCGAAGCAAAAGATATGATTGCTCATGTCCCTAATTGAAAACAAATACTAGTATTTGGTGCCGCATAGGGTTTATAATTATAGTTTATACCTTGTAAATGAGGATATCGAAGAGATTGAAATATCTAGGCATAAAGCACGAACAGGAACAGTCGATCCATTGAAGAAAGTACATTAAGAGCGGCGCCATGTTGTTGTACACCACTTTCATCTGAAGGCGTGCGCCTCCCTTTGCTTTTGGTATCGCAGCAGCCCTGAAAACGATGATAATTCAGCAAGCTAGCAACAACATCATCATTACCTTTTTAGGTATTTCGATCAAAAAAGCAAATTAACGCATAACAAATTCACCAAAACGATGGCCATGAGCTTCCAACCTTGCACGAATCATTAGCTCAAACCTTTAAATAATGCGCGTGTTTGTTCAATAAGCAAACATGATCATTGTGCGGGCCTTTGACAGACACAGAATACCACGAAAACAGCCTCAAAACGTTTTATGCGTAAATGTAAACCCATTCAAAGACAGCTTATGCAGAAAATTTTTCCTTTCGCAGCAACCGCCAGCAAAGCTGTGTGCCCATTTTCGAGGTTGAGAATGCTTTATCTCCTTTATTAGACTTTTCTTTTATATGATTTGATCTTTCCCTCTTACATCTATCGACAAGGAGCAGCCATTTACATATTCAAGGTTCATATTATGGCAACATAAGGTTCCTCAAAACACCTTTTACCATACGCCAACAAGACCAGACACAAACTCATACTAAATTACCAAATTCACAGCCATTGAATGAAGCTCAAGCTTCACAAGTTGTTCACAAAAATTGACACTTGAGCAGCTGATAATTTGCAGAAATGACAACCAAATGCACACCCCAAAGTGCACACAAAATTGACATTCAATTACATGTGCAGATTTTCTTGGTTCATTTTAGTTTAGCAATAAAAACCTAACAGCCAGCAAATGCACAGCAAAAACACAACAAACTCAAGCAAGGCTTCACACAACAAAACCACACCAATATTCAACAAAAGTTCCAAACAAAACTACATTTACAGAAGAAACAAAAGCCAGAAGCCCAAATCAAACTCGGCCAGTTCTAATTCAATTCATCAACCCAGTCAAAATTCACAACTATTACTCCAGAATGAAAACCCAGAATAAATAGACCCCATAAACTGTAAACCCTAGTCAAGAAAATCACAAATACACAGAAACCAAAAAGCAAAAACAAATACAGAAAGATGAAAAAACAAAAGCCCACAAAAAGTTATTCAAAAGCTTACAGAGCATTCGCGTGCTGAATATCAGACTCCAAAATCTTCAGAGAATCCTTGTAAGAATTCCTTCCCAGCTGCTGATAACACATCATCTCCATCCTTCTCTTTTTTTTTTCCACCAATTAATTTAAAAGTTGCTATCTTGCTCTAAGAAAGCAAGAGTCTTTCTTCAAATTTTACCCCCCCGAAAAAATACTTTAAAAAAAAAAAACAGAAATAAAATCAGAAGGGCGCCTCAGAAAGAGCTGGCTTTTCAATCCAACAATGGATGAAACTTCAAAGCTGCTGCGAGAAGCACTATAAGGGGTTTTTGCCTGCTTTTTGAGAAAACCAACACGCAATAAAAGACAAACGATGGCTGAGGACGAGAGGAAAGAGAAAGAAGAATCAGAATTTTTGCCTTTTAATCTTTGTATTCCTATTTGATGGCTTCTTTTATGGCAAGCTAATGTCCTTTTTTATCCACCTTCCTGGCTTCCCAATTTTTTAATTTTTTTTATTACTTATTTTATTTAAATTGTAGATTAATGGAGCAAAAAAAACCAGCTTGACAGTTTGGTATTTGTTGGGGGTTCAAACTGGTATTTTAATGATCTAGAAGTGTTCTTCTTCCCTTTTCTTTTTCCTTGAATTTTTTCTTGGGTTGATGAAAGTTGGGTTGGGTTTGTTGCTGTCGCAATTAAAATAATGTAATAATTTGTCATCATATACATATTGCCTTTTTCCGACTTGCTTTTGTATAAATTTATCCAAGGAAAGAATCATGTACTACTCTCAAAGGAAGAGTTTTTAATCTATTTATCAGAAATTTTACTTTTGTGATGGAAGCAAAACAAACAATGTCAATGGTTTGCCTTTTTCTTTAAACAAATAAACTTTCAACAATTCCTTTTTTGGCGTTCATGATCTTTCAACAATTGATTCAGCCTGTGAAAATAATAACAAAGGCAACAACTTTATTCTGTATAATTTAGTTCTAGTATCTGATTATTGTAATTTTTAAACTTACAACCACACAATTCTTTATTGATCTTATAAAGGAATTCCAATTATAAGAAAATTTGTCAATTAGTGTATAGCCCTGTTGTCTTTTACTCTATATTTATATTTTCTTAAGAACTTATTTTTAAACAAATAATCAAAATCGAATATATCATGTAGAAACACAAAGTAGTTACTGCATAAAGTTGGGGGAACAATTCAAATTCAAACCCAAATAGGACATATATATTACTTAGAAATGATGAACAAAACAAATGAAAATACAAGTGATTAAAGAGTATGATTGTATTAAAAAAATGCTAATTAATTAAAGTCAGGGGTAGCAGTTGATTAGGTAATTACTTTATTTAAAGACTAGTTGTTGGGTATTTATTTATTTTGGTATTATTATTACTATAATTTAAGGTTGAAGGTAGGTGTTGATTGGCAAAGAATCCTACACATTTATACCATCATTTATCTGTGGTGTCCAATTGATTTAAATACTAGTACTTCCTCAGTTTTTTTAGATATTGCAACATTCCCCTGCTTGCTACTATTAATTGTTTAACTTTAACTTAAATTTTTATCATAGTTATACAAGGAAAAACATAATCAAGTGAGATATTGTTAGACTCGTTCTATCATGTAGTTTTAGAATATCAACTTTTTATAATTTTTACTTGTACACAATTTGAGTTATTAGTCGTTAAAAATGTGCATTGAACTGCGTGCAATATGTGAATGTTGCACTTTAATGAAAACGGAGGAAGTATATTGGTATTTATTATTTCCTTTATTTATTTTTTTTGCTACGGCCTCACTCAGCAACCAATCCAATGCACTTCCTCCATTTTAAAATTATTACCCCAAACCAAATTTTGGTACTGTTTATTGCATGCTTTGATTTCAATTTTTATCATAGTTATACAAGTTAAAATATAATCAAGTGAGATCTTGTTTGATTCGTCTCGTTTTGTAGTTTTTAAATATCGAATTTTTAGAATTTTTACTTGTACCAAACTTGAGTTATTAATGATTTAAAATATTGGACTGCGTGCTGGGTGAGTTCATAGCAATTAAAAGAAAACAAAGGAAGTATATTTTAAATTATTAATATTCAAATTCGGTAAAAATAAAAATTTTAAAAGTTCGATATTTAAATAATACAAAACGAGACAAATCTAACAAAATTCCACTTGGCTATATTTAACTTGTATAATCATAATAAAACTCCAAGTCAAAGTATCTACTAAATAGTAGTACTCCCTCCGTCCCAGCTAACATGTCTGTCCTGTTTGACTTTTTGACACTGTTCATTATTCAATTTTGACTCGATTTTATTAAAAATATATATTTGGAAAAAATAGTCGAGTTGGGTCTTGTTAGAATCGTATAATCATGTAGTTTTTGAATTTATAATTCACATAATTTTTTGTTGTACATATTTTGAGATATTAATGATTGAAAATGTGCATTGGATTGTGTGCAAAACTCAAAGAAGACAAGTTCAATGGGACGGAGGGAGTATTATATTTTCAAACGTAGCAATCTTTAAAATGGAGGAAGAATATTACATTTAGCTGGAACAAAAATGATATGAAAGGTATTGGATATTTTTTTTGGTTACAAAAGGTATTGGATATTTGATATGATGCAAAATTTTTAAATTTATCTAGTGGATGACATTGATTAATTATTAGTGGATAAGTTATTACTTGTACATTCATTTTAATAATAATATTATTAATTAATGTTCGTTGAATTATAAGTGCCTGTATTGGCAGGGAGTAGGGGTGAAAGTGGGGCGGATATTCCGATCCGACGCCGTATTCGATTATATTCGAATTCGAATTCGAATTTATATATCCGGCGGATACGGGACAGGATATGGGATTGTAAATATCCGCCCGTATTCAAAAAATCCGAATATAATACGGATATTATCCGTATTTTCTGTCCGAATATGCGAAAATTTATATATATTTTTATATGTATAATATAATATATTATATTAACTATAAAATAAATAAGTAATACTATATGTATAAATAATCAAAAGCCTGAAAGCCATATGTAATTTATTAAATCAAATCATATCAATCAACTCAACTACATCATTAGGTTCTTTGCATCAAAACTGTAGTATGTAACATCTTGTAGTGATGTTATTTAGATATTTTGAACGAAATAACTAATGATCTTGGAAAATTTAAAAATTTAGTTTAGCTTACATAGTAATATATTCTGATTTCACTTAAAATTATTAAAAAAAAATTAATTTTAGTAAGTATAAGATTATCCGAGTTAAAATCCAAATCCGTCTCGTATCCGTTTCCCGAAATATTCGAATTCATATTTGTATCCGGCCTATTCATATCCGATTCCATATTCGACAAAAAAATATAGAATAGTATACGGGATGAGTACTATCCACCCGTATCCGTCCCGTTTTCACTAGAGTCCAAGTCCGTGGACCTCGTTTTCGCACGTAGGGAAAGCAGCTTGTTCGTTAATCCGTTTTTATAAAATTAACCCAACAAAAAAATATAGATAATGAAATGAATATCTTCAAAAAACCTCAATTATTAAAATGAATCCATTACAATGGTCCTGTTTGAACGACACAGCTAATTCAGAATTAGTTTTTTGTGAAATCATTTAAGAAAACCAGTTTATTTAAAAAGATAAAAATAATTTTAAACTGTGTTCAATCAATTCTATTTGAAATCGCTGCAAATAACAGTATTTTAGATTTTAGCTTATTATAGGCAAAAAATAATCTAGAAATTATCAAATAACTAACTTTAACTCATTATTACTCACAAAATCAGATAACAACTAACAAATAATTCCCAAACAGGTTCAATATTACATTTACAATTTACATGCTTGTTACATTTACATGATTATTACATCCCGCCGCATAATATTTATATTTATCCAATGATAGTATATTCTAGACGTGCTATGTCAAACTCTAAATTATTCCGCATATTCTAAATCTACAAAAATATTTAGTCAAAATCAAAAGGGATAGATATTATGCTTTTTTTGTGAACCCCATGTAATGTAATGGTGTTTTTCTATTTATGACTTATCTACAAACGATAAATAATGTTGATAATAATTAATTCAAATTGGAAAAAAGGTGTCAAGCCAAAAAAAAAAAAAAGAAAAAGAAAAAAAATTGGAAAAAAGGCCAGAAACGGTCAAATGGGCTATGGGGCTGGGCTATCATTTGGAAAGAGATTCGGCCAGAAAAGGTCCAATGGGCTATGCGGCTGGGCTATTATTTGGAAAGAGGCCTAAATAGCAACCCAATATAAATACTCCACAATACACCAGCATTTCATTTCCTTGAGTAGGGTTTTACACTTCTCTTACTGGCGGCCGGTTTCCTCTCGTCTCCGACCGTTCAATTCTCATCCTCCTTGGCTTCGGTGTATCTGCTCTGCAATCATGGGGTATGTATGCATCTGCACTGTGTTTTTCTTTTCGTTTTGCGTTTTTTCATCTACTTGGTTTTCAGAGTGTGGAATTTTTAGCATGATTTTAGGTTTTCCAAGTGTTTGGTTATGATTTAGATTGTCTGATTTGTAAATATGGGGAAACCAATGAGGAGCCTGGCCATTTCCCCTTCCCAGAATTATCATCTATTGAACGTCTGGAGTTGTTTTGGATTGCATTGAATTTCGAGAAGATATGCATATGTATGATTGTGAAATCTTAGTTCTTGAATAGAACTTACCCGTGCTTGTATGCTTTTATTGAATTATTTATTTATTACACTGGAGACTCTCTGGTAGTTGATTCATGAATTGCTACAGTGGTGGTGGTACTTCAAGCTTTGTCTCTTATGGCCTATGTGATTGATTAATGAGAAACTTAAAATGGTTTATCTCGTCTGCTTATAATACTGTGTACTTGTTTAGTTGGTATTCAGCCTGCTGTAAGTCCACTCTCGTGACCACCATTTTTTTGTTAGTTTTTAAGGATATTTCATTTGATGTTATTTGTGCAGAAGTCTCCTAGAATGCTTAGTAAGAGCATCATAAGTCACAACACTCTTCTATCATGTCACTGATGTTTCTATCTTTTTTGCAATAAGGTTCATGCTAATTTTACCAATTTATATTTAACTTGTTGCAGGAAGACACGTGGTATGGGAGCTGGTCGCAAGCTCAAGTCCCACCGCAGGAGGCAAAGGTGGGCTGATAAGGCCTATAAGAAATCCCATCTTGGGAATGAATGGAAGAAACCATTTGCTGGTTCATCTCATGCCAAAGGCATTGTGCTTGAGAAGATGTGAGATATCTTGCATTTTCACATTGCATCTTCCTATTCTGTTCAGGATTTTCTACATTTTCTTTCTATGAGTAACCAACTCGCTTCCTATGCAGAGGCATTGAAGCCAAGCAGCCCAACTCTGCCATTCGTAAATGTGCTAGAGTTCAACTCATCAAGAATGGCAAAAAGATTGCTGCTTTCGTTCCCAACGATGGTTGCTTAAATTACATTGAAGAAAATGTGAGCTCCACATCACCTGCTCTACTTGATGTACTTTCTTAAATATTTCGTTTTTCATGAGGGACCAACTTTTTGTTATCCTGTTGCAGGATGAAGTGTTGATTGCTGGATTTGGGCGTAAGGGACATGCCGTGGGAGATATTCCTGGTGTTAGGTTTAAGGTGGTGAAGGTGTCCGGGGTTTCTCTCCTCGCCCTATTCAAGGAGAAAAAGGAAAAGCCGCGGTCCTAAACTATCTGTTTTCGTTCATCAGGCTATTTTGCTGCGAAGTTTTGAAGAAAATTCGAGTTAAAATGTTATGGACATCTTCGTTCTTTTCCCCCTTACCCGTATTGTACTGTTACCGAGAGCCATCATTTGCCACCTAACATTACTGTTTGCTCTAGTGTTTTTCCGTTTGTTGAGGCTTTCGATCATTACAAAGTATGATGCATTTTTCCTACGCTGTATTTATGAATTGATAAGATTTTATTTGCTCTTCCGTGAAAAGGTCAGTGTCTGAGGACCAAGAATCTTCTTTCCCTTTTTTTTTTTTTACAATGCTAGATTATGGAAACTAAGAAAATCTATGGTGGGGTGTGGGAAAGTAAAAGAGAATACTAAGGTAGGACATAACAACACCGTATGATTTTTATTGGCACTTTTATATAAATTGAATTATTAATTAATTTAAAAATATATATATATTTAATTGCCTGTTTAGTTAAAATTAAAGGAAATCTTTAGTGTCAAATATAAATGGTCATAAATTATATAAAAAATACAAAAGATTTAAATAGTTCCTTTTCCATTCCTCGTTACCATTTTCATTCAAGAAAGTGCGAAGCAATGTGTTCAAGATCGGGTTGGTGGTGCGTCCCCCGTGACACAATGTGTGTCAATAATTATCCGCCAAGAAAACTAATTTACTGCAATTTGCAATACAAAAAAACAACAATAGTACTAGAAACTGAAGGCAAGAAGACATGAGAAACAAGGCAAGAAATAAATCCCTTTCTTTTCTTCTTGATTAGGATTTAGGGAGCACAATTAGCTAGTGTCAACCCCAAGCAACCAAACCCCTTTTCCTAATTAATCCCTTCTCTCAATCTCCCTATAAAATTCCCTTCACGCATAAAACCCCTTTTTTGCCTTTCCTACCCGTTTCGGAGATCAAATGTGGCAGAGACAAGCAAGAAGGTTCTCTCTCAGGGATTCTATCAAACACCTTGAGATTGACATTCATCATGCCAATAGTTTGTAAGTTTTTCTTTTTTCCCAAGGTTATGTGTAGGTAGGTTAGAATGATCGCTGTAGCTGTTTTTGATTCTTGTATTTTTGTTTTGTTTGATATTCTTAATTTTTTGGGTTAATCATTAATGCCTTGAATCCAATTTAGTTGATCCCTTTGTAATGCTTTCGGTTGGTTATTTGGTGGTTGTCCTTTCAGATCAAGTGTTACTTCTTTTTTTATAAAAAGAAGGCCAATCAATCAAATGAACATGGAGAGTTGGATCTTCCAGAGTACAATTTATTGAACTCATGCATTCCACACAATTTGAGTCCATATTTCAACCTTTGAGTACAATTTAAATCTATTACTAAAGTCTAAACACAATCATGCATTAGATTTTGACAAAATTATTGAACTCATCTTGGTAGATGAAATCCAACAGAAGGCAAGGAATTGGGTGCACAGAAGGCAAGGAAGATTCAATTTTGTAAACGCTTCAATTTGAATTTAGGGAGTACCTACACCAGGGAAATATTAGCATGAAATGAAAATTTTTAAAGTACACAATGTTTGCCAGTTGCCAGTCATCTAGTGCAAAATACCGGGATATTGATCTTGCTATATATCCAAAGTAAATTTAATCTAAACACTAAGTTCAATAATTAGTAATCCCAATTCCCAGGTAAAAGAACATCCATTGATTACGTTGTAAACCAATATCAACCCAACCAATATGTCACACTTCGAGACTAAAGATAATAATGAACTCCAAAACAAAAATGAACCAATTGACCACTGATGTGTTTTTGAAAATTTATACAGCATTAAAACCAAGAGATAGCAGCAACATTCAGACACCTTCAAGAAATGTATACAATAAAACAACAAAATTTGAAGGCTATTAAAATACAATATCATTAGAGAGAAAAGAACCTTTCCCTCCATTGCAAGAACAATGCCATCCAAATGAACTTTACACTGCCAAGAACAATTCTCTGACATATGAAGAGTTAAAATAATTGATGCCGTGTCCTAATTCTGATTGAACTCATAATTGAATCCAAATGAACTAACTACTACTCAATTGTGAATATAAAATTAGAACTACCTCAGCCACAGGTACCATGAGAGCCTCACAGATGATCCACAACGATTATCCAGCTTGTCAGCACCAAACCTTCAGTAATCATGAAAACAAAAAGAGGAAACCATGAGACTGTTCTGGCACATTCAATAATTCAAGTAAACACGATTTAAATCACATGGATCAATTTTCACAAACTAAACAGATATCAATAATAGCAATGATATCAAACCCTACATCACTATCAATAAATAAAGATAAAAGATCACTTAAGTAAAATATTACCCTGTAAAAGCTTCATTGACTCATTTTTTTCAGTTTCGTCAATTATGGTATTTGCTACTACTACAACATATTGCAATGCATATTATTGAATCTTTTGGTGTTTGGCAAAAAAGAGAACCTTTTTTTAAATTAATATAGTGATAAACTTCATTCAAGATAGAGAAAATATAACTGAAACTTATGTTAGTTCGTCGTTTCTACCTCCAAGTAATGATCAACTCAAATATTAGCTGCACCAAACTTATACTTATAATAGTATTCCCAGGTTTCTCATTGTCTCAACTGTATGAAATGTAACAATAATTTAGAGTTGTTAGTTCCTAAGAGCATATTTTTCAAGCAACAAAAAAAAAAAAAAAAAAAAAAAAAAAACAATGCAAAGTAAGTTTTTGGTGCTTCAGAACACCAAAAATAAAATAATAGGAAGGAAAAGATACCATCTTGCCAATGCATCAGGTATTTCATATCCATATTTAAAGAGAAACCCAGCAGACTTGTTCCTCGCTTGTTGGACCAAAGTCCTTGCATCAGCTTCACAGAAGATGAATAAAATTAAAATAATCAGTAAAAGAAAATTCAATAGGGAATTAAAGCTCCCCAAAACAGGCTTCAATTGAAACTGCTTTCTCAAACATAATGTACAGGATATTATGTTTATAGAGCTACAAATAAAACATGTAATCAACAACACAAAAAACTTGCATTCATGTGAATATAATCTCATTTAGAAAGTATCCAACCACCTGTAAAATTACATGACTATTCTGCAGTCAAGGAACACACATTGTCATTTGGCATTAGGGGTGGGAATAGGCCAGGCTACCCGACAGGGGCCTATGGCCTAGCCTACCGAAGGCCAGGCCAGGCCAGGCTTTTTTTATAAACAGGCTAGGCTTAGGCTAATTTAAAAGCCTATTTAACTAAATAGGCCTAGGCCAGGCTTAATAAAAAGCCTTTTAGGCCTATCAGGCCGGCCTATTTATCATATTTTTAATCTATTTATGTTTATTACATGGGAATAATCGTATTATTAGTATTATATATTATGTAAAAGTAATTATTAATTTGATCTTATATAGATTTTTTAAATTATTTATGAGTTTTTTCTCGTATATAAATTGTTTTGGATGAAAACTTGTCCATGTGAACAAATTATATCTTCCAACCTTATGATTACATCCGGATATATATAAACAAATTTAAACTTATTTTTCTAAAATAGGCTTAATCAGGCTTTTAAAAGGCCTAGATGCTGGCCTTTTTAGATAAAGAGGCCAGGCTTAGGCCTATAATATAGACCTATCAAAGGTAATAGGCCAGGCTCGGGCCTTTGAAAATCGACGTAGGCCCAGGCCGTACAAGCCTAGGCCTAGTCCGGCCTAGCCTATTTCCACCCCTATTTGGCATTGGTTAAAAATGAAGGTGTAGTCGGTGGTTCTGACATTCTTCAAATCAGCATATCTACTATCATTTGTAAAATTAAATAAAGAAAAATAACACACTCTCATCAGAAGTCCCATAAAACAATATTTAATGAAGATTGAAGAGAGTGGCGGTGTTCACAGGTCACCCATTAAACAATTAATTGCACTTTATTTGAGCCTGTAAATGATTCGGAACCATAATAAGCATAATAGAAACCTCGCGAAATTTCAGAAGATCAGAGTTCTCTTTCGAATTGTCGTCGACGGCGCCATTCGTGTCCTCCAACCGCTTTTCATCTCCATCAGTAGCGTTCTATTTTTTCTTCTTCTGCTTCCGCCGCCTCTTGCAGGACTCCCGCGATTTCTTGGAGCCGTGGAGCGATGGAGGCAGAGTGCGTACGCAATGGAGAAGTGGATAACCGCAGAGGTCGCCATAGGAAAAACGACGAACGCCGGGGTCTTCAAGGCTTCAAGATAATTCTGCTTTCGGATCGGAAAGTAAACTTTCATCGAGAATCGGCCTCTTCAAGATAATTTTGCTTGAAGATTAGCGACTGATTGAGAGGGGAATTAACGTCTTGAGAGAGTGGCGTCTTCAGAGCACCTCCAGCAGTTACGCTATTTTAGTGGTCCCCGTCAAAATTTACTCCAATAGAAAACTGCAAACGTCAAAATACTGTACCCCACTATTTCTACAGGGCACTGTAGCCCAACGGCAAAATACTGTTTTCTCTTTTTAACTTCTTTTAATATTGATATAGTATTTTATATATACTAAAATTAGTTTCAATAATGAAATAACTAAATATGAGCGTGTATTTTTTATTATTTTTCCTTTTTTTTACTTTTTGTTTTCTTGTAATTTTATTTTCCATTTTCTTTTTCTATGTATATTTTATACTTATTAAATAACTTAAAACAATTAAAAGATTCAACAAAAAATAAAAAATGTATTTTTTAATAAAATTTTAATTAAAAAATTTAAATATAATATATACTCCATATATTTAAATATAAATATTATATTAATTTAATAAAAAATTAAATAAATAGTAAAAGGAATCAAAATAGAATATTCTTAAATAGAGGAAAATTTAGAGTTGATTGTTGGAGATGAAAAGTGAAAATCGGTAAACTGGACTGGGAAATAGAATAGAGTTACTGGAAAATAGAGTTTATTGCTGGAGATGGCCTCAGAGAGGTGAAGTGACGGTAGAATGACGGCAATGGTGGTGAAGGCATGGCTTGTGAAATAGGGAGTCCATTTAAAAGCCCAATAATTTATCAGATTTCTCAAAGCCCATTAATCTATAAAAGGAAATTTTAGAATTACTGTTCACAACATCAACAGTTTTATTATAATATAGATAGATATAAATTAGAAAAACAATAGAAGTGTAAAAGAACCAGATATACCGCCTATGTTGTTCACAAATACGTCCTAGATTTACTCCCAACAACAAATTCTGATTCTGATGGGCTTTTTCAATTTAACAAACTTAGCTTGATTCTCTCCCTTCAGCTAACAAAATTCTATAAAAATATTTTTGAGGTGTTCAATATAGATATTAAAATTAAAAATTCTTTAAAAAAAAAATAGGCATAGAAGAGTCTATTCTATTGACTTCAAAACGCTATGAGTTTAAATAGATTCTATTAGAAAAGAAAAAAAAAAATTTATAAAAATCACTCCAAATCACAAATCTACGGATTTTGTATAACAAAATTCCAACAAATCTAACAAATTTTCTACGGCTTTCTTTCATTCCCATTCTTTTTATTATTATTATTATTATTATTATTTTTCACTATTATATATACAACCCTACCTCCACATACTAGAAAATTTACGCACACTGGTGCACACCGCATCTCGTCAACGTCGTATACTTTAAACCCTTAATGGAGTCCACCGTGACCACCGCCGCCGCCGCCACCACCACCGCTGCAGAGCCTTGCCCGTTTTCCGTTTCGGCTCTGCTGATCGACCCCGGCGTCACTGGGTTGTCTCGTCTAGAAAAAATGATGAGAAAATGCAATTATCGAGGTTTGTAATTCATCTTTTTTTTCTTTTTTTTTTCTTTTTTTTTTTAATTGTTTTGGTTCGTGTATGGATTTGTGATCTTTAATTTGATCTTGTGTACGTGTTGTTTCAGTGACGACGTCGGTTTCGTTGCAAGATGGGTTCGACAAGCTTCGAGAGAGAAGCAATGCATTCAATGTTGTGGTGTGCGACGTCGCCGCCACCATGCCGGGCCTGAATTGTTTCGGCTTTGTTCAATATGTCGATAGTGTGCTGGATCTCCCTGTCATACGTGAGTGTTTTGTTTTGGATCACTATATAGTATGTTTTTATTTATTCATGCTCGACTCTTTTCTATGTTTTTTTTTTTTTTTAAAAACAATGTTGTTTGTGTTGTTGGAAACAGTGATGTCGGATGATAGGGATCATGCGACGGTGACGAAAGGGATCCAAAATGGGGCGTGTTTGTTTCTCCACAAGCCGATCAAGTTGAAGGAGGTTAAGATCATGTGGCAGGAGGTCTTCAGGAAGCAACTCATGAAAGGCGGCGGCAATGTTAATGATACGATGGTGGTCGTCGGTGGAAACGGAAGCGGCGGAGGAGGATCGGAGGATTCCTCCGACGATTCTAGGAAGAGAAAGGAAATCGAAAATGGCGAAACCGACGACGCTCCCTCCTCCAAGAAAATGCGAGTGGTTTGGACGCCGGAACTCCACCGGAAATTCCTCGAAGTTGTGGACAAAATCGGCCTCGAAAGTAAGTCCGATCCATTACCAACAATTTGTCTACTAAAAATACAAACCCTAATTTGTCTACCACTACTAATTAATTTTGTCAAAATTCTTTCTAACAGAAGCCGGCCCCAAGAAAATCCTCAAAATGATGAACATACAATACCTAACGAGGGAAAACGTGGCCAGCCATTTGCAGAAGTATCGAATAAGCTTGAGCCGGTCCGCACAACAACAAGGTCAAAACAACACGAGAGCGCCGCCGCCGCCGCCGGTGCCGAACTACGAGGACCTCGCCGCCAGGAGCCATCCGAATTACAAAACCCTAACCTCTCCGGCCGTCATGTACGCCCCGCCCGACGTTGCACCGACTGCCACAGTACCCACGGCCGTCCCCCCCGCCGAGATCTACGGCGCATCGCTGCATAGGGCAATAATGCAGCTGCCGGAGAATCACAACAGATCCTTAGGGCTCGTCGCCCCCATTAATCATGACCTTTATCATTATCGTCGTCCTTCCATGTTGAATTCACGGCCCGCCCCGAATCTGTACGATCAAGGAATAATTGGACCTAATTTCTTTCAAAACAACGCCGCGCCGCCTCAGCCGGATAATTATCACCCGTTTCCGGCGACTAACGGCCTATGCGAGAACTCGATTGCATCCGGCATTGAGTATCCGAGCCCGACGACTTCCAACAGTGACAATAATGGGTTGCTCTACGATCAAACCCCGCCTTCTTCGACCAACACGACTGCTCCTCCGGCTCCGGCTCCGGCTCCGGCTCCGGCTCTGGCTCCTGACTTTCGACGGTACATGATGGAGCGGATGTGGCGCAACCGCATTAATCAAAATCTTGAGTACAATCCGTTTGATCTAATTTAAAAAATTCTATTGGAATTAGATAGACAGAAGAAGTAGGACTGCGGGACTTACTTCCTTTGTAATTTACTACTCTTTTTATATTTATTTTATTTTTTTCAATTTTTGTTTTGCTATAAATTGTAAAGCCAATCACTTTTGTATGTATAAACTTGGATTGGTTCAGCAGCCATTATTCACTTCTAATGTCAACTGAGTGGATGGTTCATGTATATAGTTTTAGGTTTATTTTTATTCACTTCTAATGTCAACTGAGTGGCAGTTCCTTGGTAATTAACCCGGGCAGGCTATGGATTAATTCGTGGTTCGCAATAGTGACGGAGATTGGATTGGTGGTGGTTCGCAATAAATATTAAGATTAAAAATATTGATACAATGATGTCTATTTAACTTAGAAAGTTAAGATTTTTAAAATGTATTTGTTTAACACTTAATATCTTAAAATGTATATATTTAAAAATTATGTAAAACTAACATACCTGCCCGCGCGGGAAGTAAACTTTACATTTTTTGTTTTATAAATATAACATAATATTTTAAAAGTTCAAATATATTACATAAACTTAATTGGGTCATTCCCATTTCCCCAGTGGCGGACGCAGAGGGTTAGAGTTAGGGGGCGAATTTTAATATAAATATTTTTCTCACAACATACAAAATAATAAAAGATAATATCTCATAAAAAATTCATTATAAATATTTTTTTAAACTAGGGGCTACAATTTCAAATTTATAGCATCATTTGGTTTCGAACTCTCAGGAAGAAAATATCTTTTCATTTTGTTCTAAACATGATAAAGGCCCCGTTTGGAATAAGCGGTCCAAACGCTAAAAGCCCATTCCCAACTCTAAGAAATTCATATCTGTTTGTTTTTCCGGAAATACAAGATTTGGAATCGCTGATTTTCTCCACAAATTGTGGTCTTGGGAACTCTAATCTCTGAAGCTAAACTCTAATCTCTGAAACCAAACTCTAAACTCTAAACTCTATTTATTTACCAAACGAAGCCAAAATATTTCAATTATGATCCATAAAATTACAAAATCAAAATATTACATTGTATATAGCAGTAGATTTTCATATACAAATTTTGAATAAAAAATCAAATGAATACAATGACTGAATTTAGTTGCGGTAGAAGACAATAAAATAATTAAATTAGTACACAGACTAAAGTCTATAAACAAATCTGGCATCTATAAACAAATCTGGCAGAACACTAGAACACTTTGGAATATTACGACAGTGGATTTAATATACAAAATCAATTTATTAAATTATCTAAACACTAGTAAACATATAAAAATAAATAGTGGTGGAACGACACTATTCTTGAAATTACATATACCAAAGTCTAGGCAAGAAAAAAGGAATAAAATCGAAAATCCAAACTTACTCACTTCTTGACTTCTTGGAGAACTGAAAATTGAAATTTCTTTGGAGTTTTATTGCCGTTCATGCTTCTGCTAGAGACACTAGGTTAAAATACAAGATCTCTCTAATCTATTTATAACTTTAGATACTGGACCAAGTTTATTATTTTATTTTATTAAGATTAAAGAAAATACGAGTCATGTTAAAAAAAGCCCACCAATAAAGAAACATGGTATCATCTTTTTCCCCTTCTTTCCTACAAACTAAATTACATAAAATGACTTTTATCATAACTAAAATTAACACAATCATATAAAAAATTACTGGTAAATTTTGAGTTGGGGGTGAAATTATAGAAAATATATTTTTATTCATAACTAAAACATATATATTTATATAGAAAATTAAAAAAAAATGAATTGGGGGGCGGCCGCCCACCCCTGGCCATACTTAAGGGTCCGTTCTGCACGCAGCTTTTGGGAGCTTTTGGTAGATTTAGCTTTTATTTTAAAATAAAAGCCCCGTTCTGCACACTATCTTTTAGGAGCTTATGGGAGCTTTTGGAAGATTCTTTTTAGAAGCTACCTGTAGTAGCTTTAAAAAGTAAGCTCCTAGCTTATGGTTGAGCAATTGCAATTTTATCTCAATAACCAACTCACTACCCAATAGTCTACATAAATATTTGTCCTTTTACGTCATTTCATACATTTTTTTTACAGTTACAGCTAGTTGTACAAAACACTTAAATAAAACTGACAGCTACAGCTCCCACAGCTCCCGACAGCTCTAGCTCGCAGCTACAGCTCACAGCTACAGCTCTGCGTGCAGAACAGACCCTAAGTCCGCCACTGCATTTCCCAAACATATACTCCCTCTGTTCCTATTTAGTGAACGTTTTACCACAAATTACGAATACCAAGAATAGTAATCATTATCATCTAGTTTTCCAATTTTGCCCTCATTTATTTACACACAAATCAAGTAAAAGTGAGTTGGAGTGGAGAGAGAATCAATAATATTTATGAAAGTAAAAGGGTAATATTGGAAAAATGTGATATAAAAATGGAAAGTGACAATTATTTTGGAACACTTTTTTGTTTCTAAAAAGACAACTAAAAAGGAACGGAGGGAGTATTATTAAGGAAAAATGTGACAAAAAACCATGATAAAATAGAGATCGTTCGATGAATGTATAAAAGTAATCTCCCTAGTACTTTCCCATCGTGAGCCATCCAAATCAAAATTACATTTGATATAAATTTTCTTTTTTTAGGGTTTTAGAGTTACTCTGCTTATAGTGAACCGAAAACTCAGGTTTTGTCACAAGAATGGCTTGAATAGAAGAAACAATTTAAAGAAATGATGAAAATGAAAAATAATTTGGAAAAATCACTGCCGAGGGCAATGCCGCCGGAGAATTACAACAGCTCGTTAGGACTCGTCATCCCAACGATCATGACCTTTATCACCGCCGCCATCATTGTCCTAGTCCTTCCTTGTTCATTACTTCTATAATGTCTTGTCTTTTTTTTTTTTTTAATTTTTTGTTTTCTTTTCTTTCTAAATTGTAAAGCCACTGTGTATATACTTCGCATGAAGGAATGTTTATGCCATCTACATACTTCTCAAACCATTCTCATCTCATTGCATCATCTTTGTCAATTAATAAGACAAACAAAAAGGAACTCTTTTAACTGAGCTTACTAAATTAAACACGTTTTAGGTCGACTTTTGTACATGTCATTTTACAACACACGTATAATGCTTACAAATGGTTGCATAAAATACTTTTGTTGTATTTCAAGATGATTCTTTTTCCCCATATAATCTGCGGGAACATGTCTATACTTCATATTACTACAACAGTCTACTGTGATGTTTGGTTTCTTTTTTGGTGAAAGTGATGTTTGGTTTCTGAAACTCCAATATAACTAAATGGGCCAAAAATATCAACTTTTCAATTTACTTTTTTATTTGGAAAAATAAGGCCCAGTACCCACTACAAAAATATACAAAAATAAGAGTCAAAGCCCCTTCATTTCAAATACTCAATCTGTCCCATTTAGCGATGTCTTATTTGATTTCTGTACACACAATCCAATGCACATTTTCAATTGTTAATATCTCAAAATATATACAACAAAAAATTATGAAAAATATATATTATAAAACTACGTGATTTTTCGATTATAACAAGACCCAACTCGATTTTTTTTTTCAAATATATACTTGCTTTAACATTGAGTCAAAGTTAAACAATGAACAGTGTCAGAAAGCCAAACAAGACAAGTAAAGTGAGATGGAGGGAGTATTATGTTTTAGGCCCCATGTATTAGGAAAGTTAAGCAAAACACATACCAATAACCTGGTAAATCACACACTAAGCACTTGGTAAAGCACATACTAATACAATGGTAAAACACATACCAATAACCTGGTAAACACTATATAAGATATTTGTGGTAAAGCACATACAAAAAATTTGAAAAATACCATATGATATATGTGGAATAACCTGGTAAACATCATAAGGTATTTGTGGTAAAACATATAGCAATTAGAATTTGGTAAATACCATATGGTATATGTGGTAAATCACGTACCAATAACTTGGTAAATACTATATGGTAGCTGTGGTAAATCACATACCAATACAGTGGTGTAAACACGTGAAATTTATTCGCCACTAAAAATGCGACACGTGCAAATTTAAATATTAATTTAATTAATTTTAAGCATTTTAAATAAATTAAATGCTTGAAATAATTATTAATATTTATTGGGTCATTTGGATCCATCATGTCAAATTGATTTAATTATATTTTGGGCCAATGTGGACAAGTCCAGATGAAAGACCCACAAGCCTATGATCCAATGGACACTTGAAGCAGGCCAGTCCATAGAAATCAGTCAATGTGAACAAGCCCAGATGAAAGGCCCACGTGCTCACTGACCCAATAGAAATGTGGATTGGACCAGCCCATCGATTGGTCCATCATCCACAAACCCTAGGGTTTTTCCCTCTATAAATAGAGGCACCCTGTCACATATTGGGGGGTCACTACGACTTCTTCACTTCCAGACAGAGGTCTCCATACACTACTCACTCTCAAGACTCATATACTTGAGAATCTACAGCAACAAAACGCTGCAGAAATATTAAAGAGGCGAAGAAGAATCAAATACACTCCTGCAACCTCTAAACAGTCATACTCTGAGACTCATACACTCAGACACATAGAGAGACGACTCATACACGTCTACTCATTCTCAAGACTCATACACTTGAGATCTTACAGCAACAAAACGCTGTAGAAATTCCGAGAAGCCGGAGAAGAAGCATAAAAATATCTCGACGTCTTCAAAGCTGGAGGAATCAAAGGAGTACCAGAAGTCGAACCCATATAGTTTGATTTTCTACATGTTATTTGATATTTAAATTTCTCTGTAATTGTAGACATTTCTTGTGAAATTAATAAAATTATTTTGCAGTTTTTGTCTACGCATTTTTGCACCTACAGATTTTGGCACGCCCAGTGGGACACTTCTGCCTTTCATCTCCTCCAGACGTCGTCAACGAAATCCAATGGCTTCAAGGAACACCTCCAAGAGCAACTCTTCAACATCCGGTGCCGCTATGCCCAATGTCACCACAAGGAACATGAAGAAAGCAATGGAGGCCGCCGATGCTGCGCGGGGAAAAGAAGTTGATGCGGATATGCCGCTGCTGGAAGAAGGAAACGACCATAGATCGGGATCTTCCACGCCGTTGTCAAGCCCGCGGGGAGATCAAGAAGAAACATCCGCCCTGCGTCATGCTGCTGCAATGACAACCCAAGCCAGCACTCTTGAAGAGCAAATGTCCAATCTGACAAAGATCGTGGAAATGCTTGTGAAGAGATCCGAGTTGCAAGATGCACGCATGGAGCAAATGATGAACAGACTAGATGGCTCCAACGGCGGCCCAGCGGTGAACAAGCCCGTAGAGATCCGCGACGATGGAGAGACTTCCCGGCAAGGCGCTTCGGCAAAAGGAAAAGCAACCGCTGACGTCCAAGTCACTCCTGACGGCTTCATCTCGGTTGATCAACTGAAAGAGTTCATCACGGGAACGCTAAAGGAAGAGGTCTCGGCGGGATCAAAATCCTCCTCGACATATCTCAAGCCATACAGTGCCCGCATTGATTCATTAAGGATGCCGATAGGCTACCAACCGCCTAAGTTCCAACCGTTTGATGGTAAGGGGAACCCCAAGCAACATATCGCCCATTTCGTGGAAACATGCAACGAAGCGGGAACGTTTGGAGATCACCTCGTCAAGCAGTTCGTTCGTTCGCTAAAGGGAAATGCATTCGAATGGTACACTGACTTGGAACACGGCAGTATCGACAGTTGGGATCAACTCGAACAAGAGTTCCTGAATCGTTTTTACAGCACTCGGCGTACCGTCAGCATGATAGAATTGACGAACACGCAACAATCAAAGAGCGAGCCGGTGATTGACTACATCAACCGCTGGAGGAGCCTAAGCCTCAACTGCAAGGATCGCTTGTCGGAAACGTCAGCGATTGAGATGTGCATCCAAGGCATGCAATGGGGTCTACGATACATCCTGCAAGGCATTCGTCCCCGAACATTTGAGGAGCTTGCAACCCGTGCTCACGACATGGAGCTAAGCTTGGCGTCAAGTGGAGCCTATGGTCCGCCCGTTCAAAAAACTCGTACAAACAACCGAGTCGAATGGGAGAAGAGAGGTGAACCACCGTCAAAGCCGCCAACAAAGGATGCGATGGTTACAAGCGCCACTTTCGTAAAGGTACGTGGGAAAGAGCCGGTGACAAGCGACAAGCCGAAGCCACCACAAGCTCAACGTCAAAAGTCGTCGTTGGAAGATAGACGGGCCAAGACATACCCATTCCTTGACTCCGACTTACCGGGCATCTTCGATGACTTGATGAAAGAAGACCTCATCGAGCTACCAAGGATGAAACGTCCCGAGCAAGCGGGGATGACCAACGACCCACTATACTGCAAGTACCACCGTTTGGTGAGCCACACGATCCAAGATTGCTTCGTTTTCAAAGACAAAGTCATGGATCTCGTCAAACAAGGCAAAATCACCTTGGCAGACGAAGCGGAGACTGCCAACACCATTTCCATCCAAGTTGACTCAATCGAGATCAAAGTTCCCGACAAGTCCACAACGTGCAACACCGTCTTCGAAGTCGGGAGCACGTCAAAGCAAAACCACACCAAACAAGTTGTGGATCATTCACATCTCAACGAATGCATGCTTTCCATCACGTTCAATGACGACGACATGCCGATGGAGCTGGAAAATTCGAAGGCTCATAACCGACCATTGTTCGTCGTTGGATACGTAGACAACAAGCGAGTAAACCGCGTCCTGATAGATGGAGGTTCTGCCGTCAACATCATGCCACTTCACACCCTGAAGGAATTGGGCATCTCGGAGGAAGAACTATCCAATAGCAAAATGTTGATACAAGGCTTCAACCAAGAGGGGCAAAAATCCCTTGGTGCAATCCGAGTCCGGCTGCAAATTGATGACATGGTGCGAGCACGTACTTCCACGTCATTGACGCAAGGACATCATACAACATGCTTCAAAGGTCGGACATGGATCCACGAGAACGGCGTCGTCCCTTCAACATGGCACCAATGCCTCAAGTACGTGCACAACGGCGTCGTCAAAAGGGTTATCGCCGATGATAAACCATTTGCGGTGGCCGAGTCTTATGATGGGGATGCTAAGTACTACCTTGAGGCGTCCAAAGCTAAGGCACCTTTGTTGGAGGAAGAAGAACATAAAGATGATCAACCAGTCCATGATGATAAAGGAAAATCCATCATGGAAGAAGCATTCGAAGGACTTACACTCCCGCTAACGCCCATTGATCCCGGCACATCGCAGAAAGTGTTGAAGATTCAACTCAAAGGCAATGAGGCACGTCGACTGAAGAATGACAAAGAATTCGGTCCGAAGGCATTCAAGTTGCTCACCAAGTCTGGCTTCCACCCAAATGAGCCATCGCCGTTGGGAAAGCTCCCAGACAACAATCGGAGAAAAGGTGACCGGAGTGGACTTGGGTATGTTGCGGAATTTGACACGGCGCCCCAAGCATCGAAAGCGCCCATATTCGTCAAAGCGGAACAAACAGTGAAGGCACCGGTTCGTATCGTCATAAAACGAGCTACGGCCAATTACATCACCGAAGAAGCAAATCAAGAGGATCGTGCTCCAAAGGACCAACCTGCACGAAAGTCAGCATTTGATCGCATTGGTAGTCCGTCAAAAGGAGAGCAAAAACGAAGTGTCCATGATAGACTTGGCTTAACGGAGACAATCGAGCACAAAGAATCCGTCTTTCGCCGGCTTCGAGCAAACGAAGGAGTGAAGCCAACTGTTTTCGATAGGCTCGGGGCTGTTGCCAAAGAAGACTCTGCAAAATCCGTCTTCAAAAGGCTAGGTTCTACAAAATGCCAATCACAAATCAAAACATCGGCTAGCGAAGAGCGGTCTCTAGTAAAGCAAGGAATATTGGACGACCCGAACTACGGCAACGATGTGAGAAGCACGGTACCTTCCCGTATGAAACGTCAAGTCGAATGGTCCGTCTCATCCGACGGATGGTTGAGGCTCAAGAAACGATCATCTTCACAAAGCATGACGAAGATGATCAAACCGACACCGTTGAATCCGTCAATCATATTACCATTGATTGCAGTGAGCCAAATGAAGAAGACGCCAACGCAACACCGATGCAACTTGAAGAAGAAATCAAGGTCACGGTGGATGAACTGCGTGAGATAAACTTCGGCGATGAAAAGATCCTCGCCCAACGTTTATCAGTGCCCTACTGACCGTAAATGAAGCGGAGAAGTACGTGGCGCTCCTCTAAGAGTTCAAAGACGTCTTCGCACGGCCCTACAAAGAAATGCCCGAGCTGGACCCCAAGATAGTCGTCCATCGTCTCGAAGTCTTTCAAATCTTCAAGTTCTTCATGAGGATCAAGCTCGAAGCCCCTCCGGAAGCACTTCAAGTCTCCAAATCCTTCAAGAGGATCAAGCTCAAAGCCCCTCATGATGCCTTAAAAATGTTCAAGTTCATTCCTTCAAGAGGATCAAGCTCAAAAGCCCCTCATGAGGCCTTCAAAAACAAGTCTTCAAATTCTTCATGAGGATCAAGCTCGAAGCCCCTCCGGAAGCACTTCAAGTCTCCAAATCCTTCAAGAGGATCAAGCTCAAAGCCCCTCATGATGCCTTAAAAATGTTCAAGTTCATTCCTTCAAGAGGATCAAGCTCAAAAGCCCCTCATGAGGCCTTCAAAAACAAGTCTTCAAATTCTTCATGAGGATCAAGCTCGAAGCCCCTCCGGAAGCACTTCAAGTCTCCAAGTCTTCACGAGGATCAAGCTCAAAGCCCCTCCTAAAGTCTTTCAAATCTTCAAAGTCGTCAAGCCCGTCAAGAGGATCAAGCACAAAAGCCCCTATTGAAGTAAGGAAATGCATTCTTGGAGAGTCAAATCACCTCCAAATATGTCGAAAGATCATCTCAAAGTTCTTTATGGTCCATGTCAAACGTGTCTTGCGCGGATCTTCATCAAATTGAGGCCATTCACCAACCTCCTGAGCCGTTGCATCCAACTGTGGCATCATGGCCGTTTGACGATGCATGGGAATGGACATCGCCGGACCGACGCCAAAATTCTTACGGGGGGCATATCTACATCCTTGCCGCAACCGACTACTTCTCCAAGTGGGCTGAAGTTGCACCCTTTAGAGAAGTCAAAGGGGAATATGTTGCAAGCGTCATCCGAATCAATATCATTTACCGCTATGGCATCCCGCGTTATATCATGACTGACAACGGACGATCATTCATCAATAACACAATCGCCAAGTTGTGTGAGAAGGTCGAATTCACTCAACGGAAGAGCTCTGCGTATTATCCATCGACAAAAAGACTTGCGGAGGCCTTCAACAAAACCTTATGCGGTTTGCTGAAGAAAGTTGTCTCCAAGTCAAAACGAGACTGGCATGGAAGGATCAACGAAGCTCTATGGGCATATCGCACAACCTTCCGCACCCCCACCAAGGCAACGCCATACTCATTGGTCTATGGAGTGGAAGCCGTGTTGTCACTGGAAACGCAAATCCCGTCGTTGAGAGTTGCCATCCAAGAAGGGCTCACTGAAGAAGACAACGCCCGGCTGCAAAGCTCTTGATGAAAAACGGCTCGAAGCACAACAAAGGTTGGAATGTTACCAAACTCGTCTGTCCAAGTTCTACAACAAAAAAAAAAAGTCAAGGCACGTTCATTCCAAGTCGGAGATCTCGTCCTCGCCATACGGGGACCCATTGTCATCAATTACCGCAGTGGGAACAAGTTCACCTCCAAATGGGATGGACCATACGTCATCACGGAAGTCTTCACAAACGGAGTCTACATGATGATTGATAACGATGGAGTGAGCATCGGACCGATAAATGGGCGGTTTTTGAAGAAGTTCTACGCTTGAAAAATTTCCAGGAAAATGCTCCTTGACGCACGAGCCTAAACTGCACGTCACAAAAAAAAAAGAAATCAAAAAAAATGTAATACTCCTGGCCCGCAAGAGTATAAACTGTGTACGGCTCAAAATAAACAAATTCAATTTGTTTTGAACTACGTAATGGCTTGATCCCTTCACAGGGTACGTAGGCAACTTGGAAATTATTTTTCTAAGTTCAGTCATGGCAAAAAAAAAAAGAATAAGTAATTGGGTTAATTAAATTTAATCCTTTATTTGAAAAAGAATTCAAGTAATTGGTCAATAAAGTCGATCCATTACTTTAAAAATTTTGAGTAATTGGATTAATTAAGTTGATCAATTACTTAGTGGAAAATGAAGTAGATGGATTAATTATATCAACCCATTACTGGACAAAAATTGAGTATGTGGGTTAATTAAATTTTGTCCATCACTTAAGAAAAATTCTTCAGAAAAAACAAGTGTCAAAGTCCCTCTGGAAGTTCTTCAAGCTTTTATGAGGATCAAGTCCAAAGTCCTTGAAACCTTCAAGGCTCTAAAGCTTCAAGAGGAGCAAGCTCAAAGTCTCTCTCGATGTTCTTCAAATTTTCATATCTTCAACCGGATCAAGCCCAAAAGCTCCTGTTGAAGCAAGGAAATGTGTTTTTGGATGACCATATCACTTTCAAGAATACCAATAATCCATCTCGAAGTTCTTCATAGTATGCGCTAGGTGCATATCACGTGGATCTTCATCAAATTGAGGCCCTCGACACAAAATTTCAAGGAAAAACGCCGAAGACAAAATTCTGGAGACCAAACGCATCTTCAGCACAGCCAAATTGTCTAACATGAGCTAACTAAGGAGCTGACTGGGGGCAATGAGTTAAAATTCATGCGATGAACCATCAACACAAAAGGTGGTGGGAATGACCGTTGCAAGGTCTTGAAAAAAATCGAGGAAAATGCTCCTTAAACGCACAAGGATTAAACTACACGTGACCTTCGCCAGAGTATAAAAAAATGTGATGTAAAAAAATGCATCACTTGAACTACGATGTGGCATGATTCCCAAGACGGATACGCATGCAACTTGACCAAATTCCATCAAGATTTTATTCCCCAAAGTTTCCAAAAGATTGATTTTGTTCGTCAACATGTGTGCTATGCAAGGCTTTCAAGATTGAAGCGGAAAATTAAGGCAAACAGTGAAGGCGAAAACAAAAGTAGTCTTGATTACATCAAAGTTTTGATTACAATCACATCGTGGGAATGCAAAGCATCAATGGAAGAAATTAAAACAACAAATAAATTCAAGAACATCCACTACAATCAAGACTTGCTGGCAATGGATTACAATCAAGAACATCCGCTTCAAGTTGATCATCCAAATAGTTCAAATTGATGCCCATGATGCCACTGCAAAAAAAGGGATTATTTCCTTGAAGAGAAAGAAAAAAGAAAAAATACATTTGCAAGATAAATGCAATGTTATTTTTTTAATGACATGAAAAAATATTGCAAGATGAATGCAATAAAAAAAATGCATGTCAATTTTGGGAATTAATTTTAAGTTCATTTTAATTTTTTTTTGGACTTAAAGTTAAATTTCCACAAAATCAAATTTTGGGCACTACAAAAAAAATGGATATTTACATGTAAACAAAAAAATACATGTTAAATATTGTTTGGGATTTAATTTTAAGTTCATTTTAAATTTTTGGACTTAAAATTAAATATTTTGAGACCTATCCTCAAATACCAAATATGTTGGGGTTAAATTTTGGTCTTCTAAAATCAAGGGGTTCAATCTTGGAATTACCTAAACACTAAGGGCTCAAATCCTAAGGTTTAGAATACTCAGGGGGCATATTACAATTTTCCTAAAGTTTGGGGAGTATACTTAAAATTGGCAAACCAAGAGGGAGGCAATCCTAGGGTTGCAAAAGTTAAGGGACTAAATTGAAATAGGGCAAAATTAAGTCTTTCTTCCCCCACAAAAAACAAAAAAACGCAGCCCCCCCATTTTCTTCCAAAACCAGTCTCCTAAAGCAGCACGACAGTCCACCATTTTCACAATCGGCCTCATCCCTTCCTTGATCGGCTTCGAACTCCGGCGACGAACAGCGGCGGCCTTCCCCTCGCGCGAGCTCCGAACGGCGGCGGCCTGGCGTCCAGCACAGCAAGCAGCGGCGGCGGCCTCCTCCTTCGCGCGAGGCGGCTGTGGCTCGAGGCGGCGGCGATGGGCTCCGGACGGCGACGATGGACGACGGCGGTGGCGTCCAGCACAGCAAGCAGCGGCGGCGGCCTCCTCCTTCGCGCGAGGCGGCTGTGGCTCGAGGCGGCGGCGATGGGCTCCGGACGGCGACGATGGACGACGGCGGTGGGGCAGCACAGCAAGCAGCGGCGGCCTTCCCCTCACGCGAGCTCCGAACGGCGGCGGCCTGTGCGAACTCCGGCGAGCATGGCGGCGGCGGGCGTTTCTTTTTTTCTCCCTCTCCTTCATCCTCTCTCCGGTAGCAACGCGGCCTCCCTCCCTCGCGACGGCGACGGCGAGCAACGGCCAGCGGGGCGCAAGCGACTGCGACAGGGCTGAGCGGCAGCGGCTTCTTCTTTCTCCGGCATCGGGTGGCGCTCTCCAGCCTTCCCCCTCTCACCGGCGGCTCGGACGACAGCGGCTCGGACGACAGCGGCAAGGTCCGGGCGGAGCAGCAGCAGCCGACATCCTCGAGCGTCGGCGATTGGAACAGGCAACGGCAGCGATGGGGCGACGGCAAGCTCCCCTGTGTGAACTCCGGCGGCAAGCTCTCTGAACAAATAACGGTTGAGGCGAACGACAGCGCCGTCGCCAACCCCGCCATTGTCAAAGGCTTCTTGATGGCGGGTAGGTTAAGGATTGAGGCCAACGGCAGCGCCGTGTGACCAAACATCCCGTCTACCATGACGACTTGATGGCGGGTAGGTTAAGGATGGAGGCCAACGGCAGCGCCGTGTGACCAAACATCCCGTCTACCATGACGACGACCAGGTACCCTCTCTCGCTTTGAATTATGATCCGGTTGGGGACGGACTTGATTGTTGATGTTGATGACTTGGTCGGTTGAATGTTGATCATGGTTTGCTCACTATTGGTCATGGATAGCCAAGGAAAAAGAAAACAAAGAAACGAAGGAAAAATATGTGCAAGAAACGGAAAGGAAAAGAGTGCAGCTTGTTGCAAAAAGAAAGAGCAAAAACAAGAACAAATGCAACCTTCAAAATACAAATATAGGCGATATGGACAGAAAAAAAGGGAGCACAGCTGTGTTACCAGATTCTTGATTGCCTGACTTGTCCTCCTTGACGATTGTGGAGAAACCCGAATAGGTGCCTGCAAAAGAATCTTGGTTTAATTAGAACATGGGAACGCATGCTGCAAAAAAAAAAGGAAAGGAAAATGTATGTGGGTTACTTGCTATCTTGTGCCCTTGTTGTGGTTGAACTCGATTGGAAAAAGGTAGCCCGAGTATGTCAATTCATGGCTTCATTTATAGAGGAGTTAGATGTACATCTCTATGAATATTTGAATTTGATTTGGATGCTGTTATCAAAGCCAACTTGAAATCGGATATAAATTTCAAAGTTTAAGACATTAATCTCCAAGTGCAAATCTATTTGAATTTGATTCGGACCGCATCAAAGCCAACTTGAAATCGGATATAAATTTCAAAGTTTAAGACATTAATCTCCAAGTGCAAATCAGATTTAATTCAAGATATAGCAGAATCCCTATTGAAGTGGAGCAAGACAGTTGGTTTGAATCACAACGAGAGTTGTTTGGTTGCTTATTAGGATCTCACACAAAAGTCAAAAGATATGGTACAACAGGGATACTTTATGAGCAAATATTTGATCAAATTAGATATGAATTTCAAGTTGGATATGGATCCTGGTGCTTGATTTGGGAAAATTTTTTTTTCCCGAATCCCACCTGAAGAGCTAGAAGATCTTGGGCAGCGGAGATAGCTGGAAATTAAAAAAAAAAAGAAAAGAAAAAGAAACGTTTGAAGAAAAAAAGAAAACAAAGGAGAAACGGGCCAAACAAAAAAAAGGGAGAAAAAATTGGCCCACAAAAAAAAGGATTTTCATGAGCCCAAGCAAAATTGGGTAGGCATGCAACAAATATTTCGAGACTCGTTTACGTCTCAAATATTTTATTTCGCCCTAAACAAGTCTCGAGGGGGCATCTGTAAACACGTGAAATTTATTCGCCACTAAAAATGCGACACGTGCAAATTTAAATATTAATTTAATTAATTTTAAGCATTTTAAATAAATTAAATGCTTGAAATAATTATTAATATTTATTGGGTCATTTGGATCCATCATGTCAAATTGATTTAATTATATTTTGGGCCAATGTGGACAAGTCCAGATGAAAGACCCACAAGCCTATGATCCAATGGACACTTGAAGCAGGCCAGTCCATAGAAATCAGTCAATGTGAACAAGCCCAGATGAAAGGCCCACGTGCTCACTGACCCAATAGAAATGTGGATTGGACCAGCCCATCGATTGGTCCATCATCCACAAACCCTAGGGTTTTTCCCTCTATAAATAGAGGCACCCTGTCACATATTGGGGGGTCACTACGACTTCTTCACTTCCAGACAGAGGTCTCCATACACTACTCACTCTCAAGACTCATATACTTGAGAATCTACAGCAACAAAACGCTGCAGAAATATTAAAGAGGCGAAGAAGAATCAAATACACTCCTGCAACCTCTAAACAGTCATACTCTGAGACTCATACACTCAGACACATAGAGAGACGACTCATACACGTCTACTCATTCTCAAGACTCATACACTTGAGATCTTACAGCAACAAAACGCTGTAGAAATTCCGAGAAGCCGGAGAAGAAGCATAAAAATATCTCGACGTCTTCAAAGCTGGAGGAATCAAAGGAGTACCAGAAGTCGAACCCATATAGTTTGATTTTCTACATGTTATTTGATATTTAAATTTCTCTGTAATTGTAGACATTTCTTGTGAAATTAATAAAATTATTTTGCAGTTTCTGTCTACGCATTTTTGCACCTACAAGTGGTAAACCGCATATCATTAACCTGGTAAACATCATATGATATTTTTGTAAAGCACATACGAAGAACTTAGTAAATACCATTTGATATCTGTGGAATAACTTGGTAAACACTACTTATAAGGTATTTATGGTAAAACACATACTAAGAACTTGGTAAATACTATATGATATATGTGGTAAACAACATACGAAGAACTTGTAAATTCCATATATGATAAATCAAAGTCAAACATGTAATGAAGTGCAAAGTGTTACAAAATTGAGGATGGGGCCTAAAAAAATTGAAAGAATTTAAAAAAGGGCTTGGCCCTAGTTCAACGTTTTTATCTTTGTTATTTTTTTTTGGGTTTGTGGCAAATGGCAACGGAAATTATAATACGGAATTTCGCCCAGATATTTTGTCCCCAACATTATCCTCAATTTTGAACCCAAATACCAAAATCCTCCAAGTTTCCAATTTGCGAATTTGCAATCCCAAACCACTCCAGGCAAGACCATCTCCCAACGAGACTATATATATATACTATTTGAGACAATCAAACCGACATGATTCAGTACAACGTTGGATTCAGAAGACGTGGGGCTTCGGCATTGTTCAATATTCTGATTTGTTTGATCTTAGAAATATGTTGGAGAATAATAATTAGATAAACAGACGCAAGACTGCGGGACTTACGTCTTTTATTTTATTATTTTTATTTATTTATTTATTTTCTAAATTATTAAGCCAGTAACTTTTGTGTGTATATAGTTCATATGGTTCAGCCATTCACTTTTAATGTCAAGTCAGTTGATGTTCATATTTTTGTGTATGTTGTAATGTTGGTAAACCCTAAACCTAAACCCTGTATGCACTCCATTACCGTCGTCGAGCCATCGAAATCAAGATTACATTTTTTATATAAATTTCTTTTTTTTTCAGGGTTTCAGAATTACTCTCTGGCAGATTATATCAACCGAAAACTCAGTTTTTGTCGCAAAAATGGCTTGAATAGATGAAATCAATCTAAAGAAATGATGAAAATTGTGGAATAACTTGGAAATATAATAGCTTTAGCTGAGATTCGATAATTATGATGATATGATAACTTCAAATAGTATTCTTTTTCATTTACATACAAATTCCTCAATACCAGCAATGGATGGAAGTGGATTTGGCAAGTAGGACTCCCCGAAAAAATTTGCTTTCTCATTTGGCGATCACATTCATAGGCTGCGTTTGGGAACAAACGATAGCGATTAGCTTTTAACTTTTAAAATACATACTAAAAAAAATAGCTTAAATCCTATATATAGTAAACACTAATTACAGTAACCGTCAAATTTTAATCTCTAATCATCTCCCCCAGCTTTTATCTTTCCAAACTCCAGACTCTAAACTCTAATTTAAAATTGCATTACCAAACATCATTATTCAAATTTAAAACTATTTTAAACAATTAATTTCAAACTCCAAACTCTGAACTCCAAACTCCAGACGCTAAACTCTAATTATTTTCCAACATACTCATAGTCACAATCTGGATCATATTGCTTGAACGCAATGCCCGAATTTTTAAGGAAAAAAACAAACCTCTGTGGCAAATCAATAGAGAGGGGGGAATGGAACTTGACCCAACCCAAGTGGTCACTCGGCCCCTTTATCCCTCTCATTTATCATCTTTTGTAATTTGTGTAGCTTGGGCTCAACACACATTTGCCGACACATAGGTGTCAATATTTAAAAAAAAAATTAAAAAAAAAGATCTAGTGAGCCTCTACCAAAGATGATTCATGCCGGAATGGGACCCGACTTGTTAAATGGAATATGAAGAACTGTCAGGGCTCTCACACATCCTTTTACTTGCCTTCTAAAACTGTGTGGAAAAAAAATGCATTGATACGAGATTCATATAATAGGTGGTATATATATTTCAATGTTTATCATGATATATAGTAATACTATATAATGAAAAGAAAAAAAAAACCAAAAAAATAAATAAATATTGATCACTTTATTGTGATGCATTGTATACATGGAGTGTTTAAGCATGAGGATTTTTTCTGGTAAACAGTAACACTCATGTGTCGGTAAAGGTATGCAAGAGCTCAAATCATACAAATTACAGAGGGGAATACAGGGGGAGGGAAATGGGTCGGGTGGTGATCGAACGCCAACCTATGGAAGTATATTTCAATGTTTATCATGATATAGTAATACTCTCTCCTTTTTTTTTGTTAGCTATATTTGACCAAATGCTACTGTTCACTCATATACTTTGACTTAAAGTTTTTTCATGGTTATACAAGTTAAAATATAGTTAAGTGAGATCTTGTTAGATTCATCTCGTCGTGTAGTTTTTAAATATTGAACTTTTTGAATTTTTACTTGTACCGAATTTCAGTTATTAATGATTTAAAATGTGCATTGGACTGTGTGCTGGGTGGAACGTAGCAATCTTTAAAAAATAGAGGAAGTACTATATAATAAAAGTAAAATAAATAAATAAATATTGATCACTTTATTGTGATGTAATGTATACATGGAGTGTTTTTTATATTAAGCATGAGCATTTATTCATCTTATAATTAGTTTTTGTTTATTTTCTTTACTTTAATTCTTTTTTTAGGTGAATGTTTACTTTAATTATTAAGCGAGAGCATATAGGATAGGATATTTTTGTCTTTCAGATTCAGAAGATAAATAAAGAAAATATCATCTGGAATAGCATGAGATAGAAGTTTTTCCCTCCCGTTATTAGTAGGATTACGATCTCTGTGCCAAGACTCTTTCATATAAATTCAGTGATAATAATTTATAATCTATATCTATAATTTATAATTTATTATAATAATAATAATAATATCTATATAAAAACTCTTAAGTTTAAATTCCCCTCACTTCCCCACTCCCTTTTTTCAACACCCTTTCAACATTTCTTTCCCAATTTCAACAACCGAGATCACATATGAAATAGTTAAAATTATACTATATATTATATATTTATAACTATAATATCATAATAATATCTTTTTATAATTAATATTCGAATAAGTTAATGATTTGGTTGATTAAGTTTGTTGAGATTTATTTCGTAATCAGATTTATTTTGTGCACCTATGAAATATGACATTTTAATAGAAGACTGGATATTTCATGAATAATATATATATATATATATATATAAACTCTTAAGTCTAAATTCCCCCACTTCCCCACCACTTTTTTCTATGGGTGAAAGCGGTACGGTAAATATCCGACCGATCCGATGCCGTATCCGATGATATTCGAATCCGAATCCGTTTTCGACTATCCGGGCGGATATTTCAATATCCGTATCCGAATCCGAATCCGTATTTTAATATCCGCATTCGTATTCGTATTCGAAAATATCTGTCCATATCCGAGAATATCCGACCGTATCCGAAAATTGATAGGATATTATCCGGATTTTAAATATGGATATCCGAATATATTAATATATTATTATTTAATAATTAAAAATGATTAATAATTATAAAAAAATATCAAATTTTCAAAAAAATTATAAAAAAATTATCCGATAATCTGTATCCGATTGAATCCGTATCCGTCATATATTCATCCTGTATCCGTACCGTATCCATAATCCGAAATATCCGAAACCGTATTCGTATCCGGCTCATCCGTATTCGATACCGAATTCGACAAAAAAATATGGATAATATCCGTATCCGACACTATCCGACCGTATCCGTACCGTTTTCATCCCTACTTTTTTCAACACCCCTTGTAACAACCCTACCCCGGGCTGAGCCTACAGACCGTGCACCCCAACCCCTCTCCATGTGTGAATCACATCACCACATGGTAGGTTGTTGGAGATGGGGCTCGACCCCCCAACCTCCCTTTAACAACCACCTAAAGGTAAGGTTGTTAACCATATGAGCTGCAGCTCACATGGTAGGGTTGTTACATAAAAGTGCACTTTTATTTTTACTTAGAGCTGCAACCCACATGGTTAACAACATTACCTTTGGGTGGTTGTTAAAGGGAGGTTGGGGATCAAATCCCACCTCCAACAACCCACCATGGGGTGCTTGGCTAGGGGCCTGAAAGGCACACATGGGGAAGGGTTGGGGTGCATGGTCTGCAGGCCCAGCCCGGGGTGGGGTTGTTACACCCCTTCAACATTTCTTCCCCAATTTCAACACCGTGATCACACATGTCATAAAACGTTTCATATTAGTTTTTTAAGTCCTATTTTTTAAATCGTATCTATATGTTAAATTAAATTAAATTAAATCAAAGTTTAGATTTAAATCTAAGTTTAGACTTAAAAACAAAAATTCGTGAAATTCGAATTTGAATTTGATATATTGTTACGAAATGGTAAATCAAATTGATACGCATTTGTGATAACAAACTTAATTATTAAATTATTTTAAATTAACATACACAGTTCTATTAGGAATCGAGTTTTACGTACGCATACTATATGCTATATACTATAATTATTAAAAAAAAAGTAAGAATTTGAAAGACAATAAAAATGTTAAAAACAACTAGCTGGTAATTCGTCCCAAATTCACTCCAACTCCCAACAACAAACTCCTATATTATCCAAAAGAAAAGAACAACAAACTCCTATACTCTCTCCCTTTTCTTCTGTATTTATTTATTTATTTATTTACCATATACAGCTACGTAGTATATATACATACAGCCCTGGCTGCACGGATTATGAAATTTACGCCGCATCTCATCGTATACTATAAACCCTTTAATTTTTTTTAAAGAAGACTTAAAGTAAATCTAATCTAATTTTAGATTTAAAAAACAAGAACTCGTGAAATTTAAATTTGAGATATTGTTATGACATAGTAATTCAAATTGATACACTTGATCGGAGGATTTATTTGTTATAACAAACTTAATTAAAAAATTATATTTTAAACTAAACATACACTTTGAGTTCTAGTAGGAATAGAATTTTAAGTATATATATATATATATATATACACTACATACTATAATTATGAAAAAATAAGAATTAGAAAAACAATAAAAGTGTAAAAGAACCAGGTATACCGCCTATGTTGTGATGGGCTTTTTCAATTTAACAAACTTATCTCGATTCTCTCCCTCCAGCTAACTACTCCTACGCCTATTTATTTATTATTTACTATATACACTCTTATATATACAACCCTACCTCCACACACTAGAAAATTTACGCACATTGGAGCACACCCATCTGTCAACGTCGTATGGAGTCCACCGTGATCGCCACCGCCGCCGAGTCTTGCCCGTTTGCCGTTACGGCTCTGCTGATCGACCCCGGCGTCACTGGGTTGTCTCGTCTAGAAAAGATGATGAAAAAATGCGACTATAGAGGTTTAAAAAAAAAAAAAAAAAACTTTTTCTTCTTGTTATTGTTGTCGTTCGAGTATGGATTTGTGATCTCTAATTTGATCTTCAGTGACTACGTCGGTTTCGTTACAAGATGGATTAGACAAGCTTGGAGAGAGAAGCAATTCGTTCAACGTTGTAGTGTGTGACGTGGCCGCCACCATGGCGGGCCTGGACTGTTTCGGGTTTGTCCAGTATGTCGTTCGCGAGCTTGATCTCCCTGTGATATGTGAGTGTTTTAATTTGTGTTTTGGATCTATTATTTTTTTTTATTAGTGCTTGATCATCCTTTTATTTTGTTTGTTCTAACAATTTGTATTGTTGAAAACAGTGATATCGGATGTTAGGGATAATGCGACGGTGATGAAAGGGATCCAAAATGGGGCGTGTTTATTTCTCCACAAGCCGATCAAGTTGAAGGAGGTTAAGATCATGTGGCACCCTGTTTTCAGGTGGCAATTCATGAAAGGCGGCGGCAATGTTAATGATATGGTGGTGGTCGGTGGAAACGGAAGCGGCGGAGGATCGGAGGAATCCACCGATCCGTCCAACTTCTCCTCCGACGATTCTAGGAAGAGAAAGGAAATCGAAAATGGCGAAACCGACGCTCCCTCCTCCAAGAAAATGCGAGTGGTTTGGACGCCGGAGCTCCACACGAAATTCGTCGAAGTTGTCGAGAAAATCGGCCTCGAAAGTAAGTCCGATCCATTACCAACAATTTGGCTACTAAAAATACAAACCCTAATTTGTCTACCACTACTAATTAATTTTGTCAAAATTCTTTCTAACAGAAGCCGGCCCCAAGAAAATCCTCAAAATGATGAACATACAATACCTAACAAGGGAAAACGTGGCCAGCCATTTGCAGAAGTATCGAATAAGCTTGAGCCGGACCACACAACAAAGCCGAAACAACAACACGACAGCGCCGCCGCCGCCGAACTACGAAGACCTCGCCGCCCGAAGCCATCCGAATTACAAAACCCTAACCTATCCGGCCGTCATGTACGCCCCGCCCGACGCTGCACCACCGACTGCCGCAGTACCCACGGCTGTCCCCGCCGGGATGTACGGCGCATCGCTGCATAGGGCAATGATGCAGCCGCCGGAGAATCACAACAGATCCTTAGGGCTCGTTGCCCGCAATAATCATGACCTTTGTTGTTATCGTCCTTCCATGTTGATTTCACGGCCCGCCCCAAATCTGTACGAGCAAGGAATAATTGGACCTAATTTCTTTCAAAACTACGCCGCGCCGCCTCAGCCGGATAATTATCACCCGTTTCCGGCGACTAACGGCCTATGCGAGAACTCGGTTTCATCGGGCATTGAGAATGCGAGCCCGACGACTTCCAACAGTGTCGACAATGGGTTGCTCTACGATCAAGCCCCGCCTTCTTCGACCAACACGACTGCTCCTCCGGCTCCGGCTCCGGCTCCTGACTTTCGACGGTACATGATGGAGTCGTGGGGCTCCTTTAATCAAAATCTTGAGTACGATCCGCTTGATCTAATTTAGAAAATTCTATTCGAATTAGATAAACAGAAGAAGTAGCTAGGACTGCGGGACTTACTTCCTTTGTAATATACTACTTTTTATATTTATTTTTTAATTTTTGTTTTGCTATAAATTGTAAAGCCAATCACTTTTATAAACTTGGATTGGTTCAGCAGCCAGCCAATTCACATCTAATGTCAACTGAGTGGATGGTTCATATATAGTTTTATGTTTATTTTTATTTCGTTATGTTGGTAAACCCTAAACCCTGTACTCCATTCCCATCGTCGAGCAATCGAAATCAAGATTACATTTTTTTATATAAATTTCCTTTTTTTAGGGTTTCCGAATTATTCTCTGGAAGAGTATAATGAACCGAAAAGTCAGGTTTTGTCACAAGTATAATGACTTGAATTCAAGTAGAAATCAATCTAAAGAAATGAGTGAAAATGAGGAATAGATGATAGCTTTAGCTGAGATTAAATAGTCTTTATGCTAATATTTGATAACTATGAGCGAGGATATGATAAATTCAATTAGTTTTTCATTTACATACAAATTCCTCAATATCAACATTGAGACCTGGTTGATGATTGCGATCAAATTCCTAAGAAGAATCTGAGAACTTTTCTTCCTGCAATGTTTTCAACTTATGGGTTATCACATTCATAGCCACCATCTGGAGTCTGGACCATATGGCTTGAAAGCAATGCCAGAAATTTTTAAGGGAAAAAACAAACCTCTATATATGGCCAATTAATAGGGATAATATCGACCTTCTTGTTAATGACTTAAAAAACAAGCCTCCACCAGAAATGATTCATGCCAGAATTAGGAGACTCGACTTGTTAAATGGAATATGAAGAACTGTCAGGGCTGATGGACACTCATTGTGGATGGCATGCAGCTCCTTGGATAATCGCAATCGTGATGGACATTATTGGATTGGTGGTGGGTGTGGATACCTTGGGTTTGCTACGTACACTACTAATGTGTATAGAGTATACCTTTGGATAGATGAGATTTTTTTTCCCTTTTTCCTTTTCTTATTCTATTTGACTGGCTTCCGCTTCAGAAAAAGAAAAAAGAGAAAGTCATAGAATCATGGTGGAAATTGATAACAATATAACAATTAAATGAAAATTAAAATTCTTTAAAGAATAAATATTAAAATTAAAATTAAAAATATTGTTACAATGATGTCCATTTAGGTTAAAAGTTAAGATGTTAAAGTAATAAATATTTTGGATGAATATATAATTGGAGTTAAATATACACATGGCATCTATTTTGGATATAGATACGTCACATGATTAGGATAGTAAAATAAGTTTAAAGTCATGTTCAAATTAATTTTCATTAACATGTTAATCAAATGTGATTTTTATGAAATAGGAGTACTTTGGACTTTGGTATATACACGTTTTAAGTTATAAATAATTCTATTAATTTGATTCATCATAACTGTTTGATAAAAATAATACTATATTAAATAAATATACATTATATTAAAAATAATAAAATTTGTTTAATTTCTTTTTTTACATAAATTAGAAAACAACACCACCACCAGTTTAGCAGATTTTATATGTATCAAAAAATCGTTTAAATTTTATCATTTAAATAATATTTTAATTACAATATCCATTTAATTTAACAATTCAATTTTTTAAACTTGTGCATTTTCGGCGATGATGATATAATCTAGCTCGTTGTCAAGTTCATGATCTTATGGTTAGAAGTTCGATTTTTCACTCGGCCCCCCATCTCCCTTGTATCTTTTTTATAATTTATGTAGATTGAGCTATCACACATTCTTTCACTTGCCTTTTATTTTTATTTTTTTTATTTTAATTATTTAGTGGGTGTGTGTTGTGGAAATCGGGTTAGTTTCCACCAAAATTATACCCGAATAATAGAGCTATTAATTAAACAATAAAGAGAACACAAAGATTTAACGAGGTTCGGCACAAATATGCCTACGTCCTCTGGGCCCCACCGAATTATTATTTCACTATGAAGGAGAAACAATATTACAAAAGGCTATAGGAAATAATCCGATACCACAGAACCCTCTCAACGAGACACACTCACAAAGGCTAGAAATATAAACTACACTGGGAAGGAACTATCAAAGCAGACAAGCTGCTTTGCATTTATTTTTGCTTTGCTGATGGGTTCACTTGTTGCAAATGAAAAGCCTGTATTTATAGGCAAACTTCCAGCAGCGAAATGAACAGTATTGTGCACAGTTAGGCCTTTTTTTCCACAATTTCTTACCTAACGTATTAAATGTAGTTGACCACTATTGGAAGGGTGGGACGACCACTGTTCAAATCTCCACCTTGGTGCGTCCCAATTTTCAATTATAGTGTCTCCTTCGAAGTTTCTCATCACGAAATCCGGCAGGACCAATGCGCTCTTCAGCGCCAACTTTAACCTCCTGAGACATTTATCAAGTTCAAACAATGTTCGAACTTGATACCTGTTACAGCCTTCGTTAACATGTCTGCAGGATTCTCGGTGGTCTTGATCTTTTGTACCTTGACTCCACCTTCTTCAATTATTTCCCGCACAAAATGATACCGCACGTCGATATGCTTGGTTCTAGCATGATATACCTGGTTCTTTGCTAGATGAATGACACTTTGACTGTCACAAAACACTGTTATGTGTTTCTGACCAACTCCCAATTCATCCAACAATCCCTGTAACCAAATGGCTTCCTTAACAGCTTCTGTAATAGCCATGTATTCTGCCTCCGTTGTTGACAAAGCAACGGTTGACTGTAAGGTAGACTTCCAACTAACTGGTGCGTTTGCAAGAGTAAATACGTATCCAGTAGTTGATCGACGTTTATCCAGATCTCCTGCATAATCTGAATCACAATACCCAACTATATGTTGACCAGTAACATTAGTCTTCTCAAATATCAACCCAATATCTAAGGTTTTCAAGATATACCTTAGAATCCATTTCACAGCTTGCCAATGATCTTTACCAGGATCATGCATATACCTGCTCACTACTCCAACTGCATGTGAAATGTCAGGCCTTGTACACACCATTGCATACATCAAGCTACCCACCGCATTGGAATAAGGAACCTTTGACATGTATTCTCGTTCCTCTTTCGTCTTCGGACATTGTGAAGCACTAAGTTTGAAATGAGGAGCAAACGGTGTACTTACAGGTTTGGTTTTGTTCGTCATGCCAAACCGCTGCAATACTTTCTTCAGATATTGCTTCTGAGTCAAACTCAGAGTGCCCCTCTTCCTATCTCTCGTTATTTCCATACCGAGAATTTTCTTTGCTTCACCGAGATCTTTCATTTCAAACTCCTTGTTGAGTTGGAACTTCAACCTGTTTATCTCTCCTTTATGTTTCGAAGCAATTAACATGTCATCTACATATAGAAGAAGATAAATGAAAGATCCATCATGTAGCTTCCGAAAATATACGCAATGATCAAAACTACTTCTAGTGTACTTCTGGCCAATCATAAATTGATCAAATCGCTTATACCATTGCCTTGGTGATTGTTTCAATCCATAAAGCGATTTGTTCAACTTACAAACCCAATCTTCTTTTCCTGCAACTTCAAATCCTTCTGGTTGGGTCATGTAGATTTCCTCCTCCAAATCACCATGTAAGAATGCCGTCTTGACATCCATTTGAACTAGTTCCAAATCAAACTGCGCTACCAAGGCCAACAAAATACGAATGGATGAATGTTTTACAACAGGGGAAAATACCTCATTGTAGTCAATTCCCTCCTTTTGAGCATAGCCTTTAGCTACCAATCTTGCCTTGTAGCGAACGTCATTCTTTTCTAGAAATCCTTCTTTCTGAGCATAGACCCACTTGCAACCAATTGCCTTCTTTCCCTCTGGGAGTTTAGCTAGCTTCCACGTGTGATTTGTTTCAAGGGAATGCATTTCCTCGTCCATGGCTTTCTTCCAGTTTTCTTTTTCCGGACTCATTCTTGCATCAAGAAAAGTTTGTGGTATACCTTCTTCAATAACAGGAAGTGCATAGGCCAGCATACTTTCGAAACGAGCAGGTCTCCTAATTTCTCTTCTTGGCCTCCTCATTGCAATTGGTAAATCTTGTTGCTCCTGAGGTTCTTGGGTTAAAACCTCACTTTCTCTGGGCTCTTCTTCGGTACTTGGACCATCGTCTTCTATTGGTTGACCATCTACCTCTCTGGTTGTAGATGTCTGAAACTCCACCTGTTGAGGATAATGCTCCACCTGCTGGGGAGTACTATCCGGCTGCTGCTTGGTTACCTTCTTCAACATTATCGATTCGTTGAAGGTAACATCTCTGCTAAAGATCACATTTTTCATCTCCGGGCACCATAGGCGATATCCTTTTACTCCAGAAGATATCCCTACGAAAACAGTTTTCCTCGCCCTCGGATCCAGCTTTGATTCTTTCACGTGATAATAAGCAGCGGAACCAAACACACGTAAAGAATCATAATCATTTGCAGGTTTGCCATACCATGCCTCCAAAGGTGTCTTGCCTTTAAGTGCAGTTGATGGTAGTCGATTGATTAGATGGCTCGCATATGTCACCGCTTCAGCCCAGAACTGCTTGCCCAAATTAGCATTGGACAACATACACCGAACTTTTTCCAACAAGGTTCGGTTCATTCGTTCAGCCACCCCATTCTGTTGTGGCGTGTCCCGCACAGTGAAATGTCGGGAAATACCTTCCTTCTTGCACAAATCGAAAAAAGGGTCATTTCGATATTCCGTGCCGTTATCAGATCGAAGCACTTTAATCTTTCTCCCCGTCTGGTTCTCCATCATTTTCTTCCAAGCGAGGAATTTTCCAAATGCTTCATTTTTTGTTCGCATGGGATACACCCATACTCTCCGGGAAAAGTCATCAACAAACGTTACAAAATAGTGGTTTCCTCCCAGAGAAGCCGTCTTGGTAGGTCCCCACACATCTGAGTGAATGTAATCCATAATGCCTTTAGTATTATGGATTGCTGTTCCGAACTTCACCCGCGTTTGCTTTTCCAGAACACATTGCTCGCAAAATTCAAGTTTGCAAGTCTTTGCACCCTTTAGTAATCCTTGCTTTGCCAGAGTCTGCAAGGATTTTTCCCCAGCATGCCCAAGCCTCATATGCCATAGCTTGGTCATCTCCTCTTCCTTGTCTGCTTCTGATACTGCTGCTGCAATGCCAACCATTGTATTTCCCTGGAAGTGGTATAAGTTATTTTTCCTTATACCTTTCATGACGACAAGTGCTCCCGAGATCACTTTCATAATCCCATTCTGAATGTTGATGAAGTGGCCTTTGGCTTCCAAGGCTCCCACTGATATGAGGTTCTTGGCAAATTTCGGTATGTACCGAACTTCCGTCAGCACCTTGGTTGTTCCATCGTGGTTCTTCAGATATACTGAGCCAACTCCACCTATCTGGCAATATCCGTTGTTGGCTAGGTAGACAACTCCACCGTCAACACTTTCAAGGTTGACAAACCACTCCTTCCTGGAACACATGTGGAATGAGCATCCTGAGTCTAGCAACCAGTCGTCAGTGCACGTCGTTACCGATGAGACACAAGCTAAAGAATACTCTGTCTCATCACTATCAGCAACACAAGCCTCTGCTACTGCTTTCCCCTTTTTCTTTTGCAGCTTAGGACAATCTTTCTTCCAATGTCCTTTCTCGTGACAAAAGATACATTCGTCTTTCGACACTCTGCCTCGTGACTTGGATCTGCCTCTTCTGTCCGGCTTGTACTTGTGGCTACGGCCCCGAACTGTATGAGCTTCACCAGTCGAACTCCTGTGTTGTAACTTATCCTTCTTTCTGATCTCGTTAGAATATAAGGCAGTGGTAACTTCTTTAAAGGAAATTGTTTCCTTTCCAGTCAGCATACTAACAATTATATGCTCGTATTCATCGGGGAGCGAAGCTAACAGTATCAGCGCCTTGTCAACGTCATCTATCTTCTCGTCGAGATTCAATAAATCGGTGACCAAAGAATCGAATCTTGTTATGTGTTCATTCATTGTGGTACCGGGCAAATACTGGAATCGATACAGCTTCGTCTTCATGTAGAGCTTGTTCTCCGTGCTCTTTTTCATGAATTTATCCTCCAGTTCTTTCCACAGTCTGTGCGCCATCGTCTCTCTCATAAGCGGATACTTCTGCTCCTTTGAGAGACATAGCCGAATTGTACCACACGCAAGACGGTTGATCCTCGTCCAGTCTTTATCATCAACACCATCTGGTTTGGTTTCTTCAAGTGCCCCATCCAGCTCCTGCTGGTACAAGATGTCCAACACCTCGCACTGCCACATACCAAAATTATTGGTACCGTCGAATTTTTCGACATCAAATTTGGCATTTGAAACCATCGTTCGTGATGACGATGTCATCAACGGCTTCGAATCTGAAGTTGACGTTTCACTGGACTTATCCGCCATTTCTGCTTCAAAGTTTAATTAATAGCTCACAAACGGTAGCTCAACCTAGATGCGTTTCTGATGTGGAAGATCAGCTTAGCTGCGACCACAGAGCATACTATGCAACCAAGGCTCTGATACCAATTGTTGTGGAAATCGGGTTAGTTTCCACCAAAATTATACCCGAATAATAGAGCTATTAATTAAACAATAAAGAGAACACAAAGATTTAACGAGGTTCGGCACAAATATGCCTACGTCCTCTGGGCCCCACCGAATTATTATTTCACTATGAAGGAGAAACAATATTACAAAAGGCTATAGGAAATAATCCTATACCACAGAACCCTCTCAACGAGACACACTCACAAAGGCTAGAAATATAAACTACACTGGGAAGGAACTATCAAAGCAGACAAGCTGCTTTGCATTTATTTTTGCTTTGCTGATGGGTTCACTTGTTGCAAATGAAAAGCCTGTATTTATAGGCAAACTTCCAGCAGCGAAATGAACAGTATTGTGCACAGTTAGGCCTTTTTTTCCACAATTTCTTACCTAACGTATTAAATGTAGTTGACCACTATTGGAAGGGTGGGACGACCACTGTTCAGTGTGTTATTCTCAGTTCGCAGATATTGGTTCAGTTGGCTTTGGTCTTTAATGTTGACCTGTTGCTGAATGGGAATCATCATTTATTGAGTGATTATTGTACGGAGATTTGTTAAGGAACTGCTGTCTTGTTCTTGGTGTTATTGAGCAATAAAAATCTTTTTTCTTAAAAAAAAAAAAAAGCGAGAACATATAGGATCTTTTAGCCTTTCAGCACCGCGTACCTATCTTTAGCTCAATAAAAAAAATTTAAAAAAAAAAAAATTTGCAAATCTCCATATAGTTGTTAAGATCTCAATCTTAATTTAAGAATTTTACGATTTTATGATGTGAAAAAGGTCTAGATCTTGATCGTAGAGATTTATTAACGCTTTACGCTTCTACGATATTACGAGTATACACCTTAAATGTATAAAATCTTTATAGGATTTTAAGATTTGGGATCAAAATTAATTTTTTTTTTACTTTATTTAAAATTAAGTACTTGGACTCATTATTATGTACTCCCTCCGTTTTCAAAAAATTAAAACAGGCCCACAATGCACGCAGTCCAATACACATTTTAAATTATTAATAACTCAAATTCGGTACTTGTAAAAATTCTAAGAATTCGATATTTGAAAACTACTCGACGAGGCGAATCTAATAAGATCCCACTTGACTATATCTTAACTAGTATAACTATGATAAAACTTTAAGTCAAAGTGCGTGTGTGAATAATACCCAATTTCCAAACACGGATGGAGTATTATGTATAAAAAAAAACCAATATGCAAGTCTGTGCATTTTTTAATGTTTAATTGTACTGGCCGAAGTGGTAAAGTCAAATTAAACATTAAAAAATTAATTAGAACTAGTTTCCGACGATCAAACCAACGGGCTTGTGTTCAATCCTTGGATGATGCAGTCGACGTGGGGCAACGGCATTGGTCAAGATTCCTGATTTGTTTGAACTTAGATAATCAGAAGTAGGACTGGGCGGGACTTACTTTTTTTGTAGGAGTATTTTACTTTTTATATTTATTTTTATTTTTTAATTTTTGTTTTGCTATAAATTGTAAAGCCAATCACTTTTGTATGTATAAACTTGGATTGGTTCAGCAGCCATTATTCACTTCTAAGGTCAACTGAGTGGATGGTTCATATATAGTTTTATGTTTATTATTTTTATGTCAACTGTACTGTCAGATACTCAATGTGGATGGCAGCTACGTACTTGGCAATTAACCCGGGCAGGCTATGGATTGGTGGTTCGCAATAGTGATGGAGATTGGATTGGTGGTGGTTCGCAATAAATATTAAAATTAAAAATATTGTTATAATGATGTCTATTTGCCATTTGATGTTGCTGTACAGCATGTGTGGCGTAAAGAGTCAATGGTAGTATAGCTGCTCGGTGTTTTCAGTTGAGCTGCTAGTTGGTGTAGAAAAAGGGCATAAACATCAAATGCCGTAAAAGTAACAGGAATCGCCGAAGTCCAAGGAGGCTCATCTACCTCGCCGAAAAGATTGAAGCCACAATAAGAACAGTATTAGCATGTGTTCATTGTCTGTTGTTTATTTTCGATTCTATAAATAGGTACTTCCATTGTTGTAAAACTCAGAGCGAAGCAAAGCAAGAAATACAAAGCAAGCTTTAGCTAAACAACTCTCCGCTTTTGGTTATCGTTTTTAGATATCAAAAGTGTAAAGTGTCTTGTGTGTGTGTGAGATATCAAAATCTACAAATTGGTATCAGAGCTTGAGTGATCCAAAACTCAGAGCAAAACAATTTTGAGTATAAACACTCAAATTAAAAGAATTAAATTTACCCGCCGTGGAGCTGCTGTCCACCGCCAGCAATTTCTTTCTGGCGAACCCGCTGCCGCCGCCTAGCCCACACCTCCGACGAGCCAGCACCTACGCTGCTGCTCCTCCGTCCACCGATCACCACCTCCAGTTTGGTGTCGATCTGCCACTGCGCTCTCGTCAACCACCTCCAGCATCTCTCTAAGTGGTCTGTGGAGTTTTGATTCAAAGTTGAAATAAAAGGAGTGGAGGTGGAAGGTAAGTCACCCGACAAGCACAATTAAAGTGAAAGTCAAGCAGCAGGGTGTTGCTATTTATTAAAGGCAACCAAAGGAAAATCAATACTTCTGCGTGAGTTAGGTGGAGTCGGTGATCCATTTATTGTTCAACTGCTGTGACAAATATATATATATATATATATATTTGTTAAAAAATATATATATATATATATACATGTCAAATGGCGAATATTATGGGACAAATGTCACTGCCGGAGCTTACAAAGCAAATTACGAGAAATGGAGTATTCAAATTAAAGCCCTTCTTGGAGCTCAAGATGCATGGGACGTGGTTCAAAATGGTTTTGTAGAACCAGAAAATATCGGGAAATTAACTGCAGCAGAACAAAAAGCATTGAAAGATGCGCGGTCCAAAGATAGCGGAGCCCTGTACATGTTATTCCGAGCCGTTGACGAATCAGGCTTCAAAAAAATATCCGGTGCCACCACCTCAAAAGAAGCATGGGACATCCTGGAAAAATCATTCAAAGGAGCCGACCGGGTAAAGCAAGTGCGTCTCCAAACCCTTCGTGGAGAGCTTGAAAGCATGAAAATGAAGGAGTCAGAAAACGTGTCCGACTACATCACACGTGTCCAGACCGTGGCAAACCAACTCAATCGGAACGGAGAAGAATTGTCCGATGCCAGAATTGTGGAGAAAATATTGAGATCATTAACTAATGATTTCGAAAATGTTGTGTGTGCGATTGAAGAATCAAAAGATCTCAAAGTGCTCACCGTTGAAGAGCTCGCTGAATCTCTTGAAGCACATGAACAAAGGAAAAAGAAAAAGAAAGAGGAGTCACTCGACCACGCACTCCAAACCAAGGCGTCAATAAAAGATGAGAAGGTTCTCTACACTCGAAATTTTCGGGGGAGAGGACATGACCGTGGAAATCGTGGATACGGTCGTGGTATCCAAGGCAACAATTATGAAGGATACCATAAGGACAAATTTCAAGGAAGTTAAGCAAACTGGCGTGGAAGAGGACGCGCTCGAGGAAGAGGCGGTCGATCAAATTATTCCCCCGTCAAATGCCAAAAGTGCCACAAATATGGTCACCATGCCGAAGACTGCAACAACGAGGGTTGTTACAATAGTGGCAAGATGGGACACTTTGCAAAAGAGTGTCGGGCCAACCGACGAGTGGAAGAGACAACCAACCTAGTCGTGGAAGACAAAGCAAATGGAGGTGTTCTCATGATGGCGCACAACGATGTCAACGATGACACATCCTGGTACCTCGATTCTGGAGCAAGCAACCACATGTGCTATGATGAGCATCTATTCAAAGAAATGCATAAAGTTGACAATGGTCATGTATCATTCGGAAATGCATCAAAATTATAAGTCAAAGGCCGAGGTACGATATGTTTCACACAGAATGATGGCTTGATAGGGACAATCCAAGATGTTTACTATGTCCCAGACCTCAAAAACAACATTTTGAGTCTTGGCCAGCTTGCAGAGAAAGGATACTCAACCTTTCTAAAAGATCAGTTGCTGCACCTGAAAGACAAGCAAGGACGTCTGATAGCTCGAGTCGAAATGGAGAGAAATCGAATGTACAAGTTGAACCTGCGAAGCTTGCAAGGGAAATGCTTACAAGTCAAAGAAGTAGATAAAGCGTCGCTATGGCATCATCGCTTTGGCCACTTACATTATGATGGTCTGAAAAAGCTAATGAAGATGAAGATGGTGAAAGGACTACCTAGCATGGATTTTGGAGGAGAATTCTGTGAAAATTGTGTACTCGGGAAGCAAACAAGAGCCTCATTTCAAAAGAAGGCCGAATATGAAGCGAAGCATCCGCTCGAGCTGATCCACACCGATATATGTGGACCAATTACTCCTGAATCTTTCAGCGGAAAGAGATACTTCATCTCTTTCATCGATGATTTTTCCCGAAGAACGTGGATATATTTGCTGAAGGAAAAATCCGAGGCATTCAAGGTGTTCAAAATATTCAAGGCAAGTGTCGAAAAAGAAACTGGCAGATCCATCAAAGCAATTCGATCTGATAGAGGAGGCGAATACACCTCGACAGCCTTCCGAGAGTACTGTGAACGAGAAGGCATAAAAAGATTTCTGACAGCACCATACTCGCCCCAACAAAATGGAGTAGCTGAAAGGAAGAATATGACCATCCTACATATGGTTCGGTCGATGCTGAAAAGCAAGAAGATGCCCAAAGAATTCTGGGCAGAAGCTGTGATGTGTGCCGTCTACATACAGAATCGGTGCCCACACATGAAGTTGAAGAATCGAACACCACTGGAAGCATGGAGTGGTAAGAAGCCTACCGTCTCTCATCTAAAAATATTCGGTAGTGTAGCCTATGCACATGTACCAGATCCGCGAAGGATGAAGCTAGAAGATAAAAGCAAAGCATATATTTTTATCGGATATGATGGACTCACAAAAGGGTATAAACTGTATGACCCGATAAGCAAGAAGGTGATAACGAGTCGAGATGTGCGAGTGAATGAAGCAAGTGACTGGGACTGGAATAATTCAAAGGAAGTTACCAACGAAGTCGGAGAATCTTCAGTCGTTGTTCCGACTGCTCTATCAACAAATCCTGAAATTGTTGAAGAAGAAGATGAAGAAGATGAGCCACGACAACCCCGGATGAGAAGTCTCCAAGATTTATACGACTCTACAGAGGTACATCTTGTATGTTTGTTGGAAGATTCTGAAAATATCAAGTATGAAGATGCCGTGCTAGATGAAAAATGGAAAGCAACCATGGATGAAGAAATTGAAGCAATCGAGCACAACAACACATGGGAGCTCACCGAATTGCCAAAAGGAAGTCAGGCCATTGGAGCGAAATGGGTTTATAAGAGAAAGATGAATGCACAAGGGGAGATTGAACGATATAAAGCTCGGCTTGTCGCAAAGGGATACAAGCAAAAGGAAGGAATCGATTATGATGAAGTCTTTGCCCCTGTCGCAAGAATGGAGACAATCCGGCTACTCATTTCTCAAGCTGCTCAGTACAAATGGCCAATATTCCAAATGGATGTCAAGACAGCGTTCTTGAATGGTGTACTCGAAGAAGAAGTCTACATTGAGCAACCACCAGGTTATCTGAAACTTGGAGGAGAAACAAAGGTGTTGAAATTGAAGAAGGCGCTTTACGGGCTAAAGCAAGCACCGCGAGCATGGAATACTCGCATTGATGCATATTTCAAAGAGAATGGGTTTTAGCAATGTCCCTACGAGCATGCCCTCTACATCAAGAAAAATGGAGGTAATATTTTATTTGTTGCTCTTTATGTTGATGACCTCATTTTCATGGGTAACAGTGATGAGATGATAGGAGACTTCAAAAGAAGAATGAAACAAGAGTTTGAGATGACTGACTTAGGCTTGATGAAGTTCTTCCTTGGCCTGGAAGTTAAACAAACAGAAAGAGGCATCTTTGTATCACAGGAGACATATGCGAAGAAGATTTTGAAAGACTTCAAGATGGAGAAATGCAACCCTGTATCAACACCCATGGAACCTGGAGCAAAACTTTCAAAGTTTGATGAAGGAGAACAAGTTGATCCAGTAAGGTACAGAAACTTGGTTGGAAGCCTTTACTACCTCACATGCACAAGGCCAGATATTGCACTAAGTGTTGGCGTTGTGAGTCGGTTCATGGAGAACCCAACTTACTCACACTGGAAGGCGTTAAAGAGAATCCTCAGGTACATTCAAGGAACAGCGTCACATGGATTGTTCTACTCGAGGACAGAAGATTACAAGCTGATTGGATACTTTGACAGTGATTGGTGTGGAGATATTGATGATCGAAAAAGTACTGTAGGGTACGTGTTTTTTATGAGAAATACTGCTTTTACTTGGCTTTCAAAGAAGCAACCGATTGTGACGCTCTCAACATGTGAAGCCGAATATGTAGCAGCATCCTGGTGTGTATGTCATGATGTATGGCTCAGAAATCTATTGAGCAAGATGGAGATGAAGCAGTCAAGCGGAATAGTGATTCACATAGACAACAAATCCGCAATTGAATTGGCGAAGAATCCAGTGAATCATGAAAGAAGCAAACACATTGACGTTCGTTTCCACTTTATTCGAGATCATGTGAAAAATGGAAATGTGGAACTAATGCATGTGGCAAGCCAAGAACAAGTGGCAGACATATTTACAAAGCCATTGCCGAAGCTACTGCTGGACAAGTTCAAGAAGATGATAGGGATGATAGATGGCAGAAGCATTTGAAGTTTACGGTGGAGTTTTGTTGAAAAACGGCATAAACATCAAATGCCGTAAAAGTAACAGGAATCGCCGAAGTCCAAGAAGGAGGCTCATCTACCTCGCCGAAAAGATTGAAGCCACAATAAGAACAGTATTAGCATGTGTTCATTGTCTGTTGTTTATTTTCGATTCTATAAATAGGTACTTCCATTGTTGTAAAACTCAGAGCGAAGCAAATCAAGAAATACAAAGCAAGCTTTAGCTAAACAACTCTCCGCTTTTGGTTATCGTTTTTAGATATCAAAAGTGTAAAGTGTCTTATGTGTGTGAGATATCAAAATCTACAGTTGTTTGCTGTGTACGTGTGACGAGGACATACACAGGCAGGGCCATTGAATGAGTTGGTCGTCTGATGTTTGGAGTTGTACTGCCTCAGGTCCTTGTAAGCTCTGTGTTATGGGAGTGAAAACCTTTCTCAAAAAACAAAAAAAAAAAACAAAAAAAAAACTTAAAAGTTAAGATTTTAAAGTAGTACTCCTTCTGTCCCATTATTTCTGTCTCAAAATTTTTGGGTGGAGAGAATACATTTGTAAAAATTATCTAAAATTATATGATTAGACGAATTTAACAATACCGAACTTGGCTATATTTTTTTCGTATATAATTATAATAACATTAGGTCATACTTGATCAATAAACAGTGACAAAAATCAAAAATCAAAAGGAGACACTATGAGCTAGTGGGACGGAGGGAGTAGTAAATATTTTGGATGAAGAATATAATTGGAGTTAAATATACACGGAGCGGGTTTGTATCATGACTCTGGATTTCCAGAGGTGCTTTTTGTGTGAATGCATTGTGCTATTTTTTTGGTTTCCCACATATGGTAGTAGATTCTATTATTTTCTTTCCTTTTATTGTTTTACTAATTGGTCTTAATTTAGGGATGTTATATTTTATTTGTTCCTGTAATTGTGGACCTTATTGTGAATGAATATAATTGTTACACGTGTGGTGGGCCAAAAATATTGTCCGAATTTATTAAGATTTTGCGTAATTTTTTATTTTTTTTGTAATGTGTGCTGCCAACCAGTTCACATTGTGTTCTGTCTATGTTTAACTGATGTTGTAGTAAATAGTATGGGAAAATAGTAAATAGTATGTGCTGCCAACCAGTTCACATTATGTTCTGTACATGTTTAACTGATGTTGTAGTAAATATTACGGGAAAATAGTAAATCGTATGTGCTGCCAACCAGTTCACGTTGTGTAATGTATCTGTTTAACTGATGTTGTAGTAACTAGTACTACAGTTTTGAGATTGTAAACCCACGGCTGTGTGCGAAATTGCAGTATGCACTGTAAGCATCTCTAATAGTTTTGAATTCACGATCTTCAAAGACCTTTATATCTGCAAATTATTATGAAGAAATAATTACATCAGATTTGAAAAAACATCATTATAATTCTTCATAACCATACATCACTATCATAGAGAATCTACTTCTGCCAATGTTCATCATACATCATAGCATTGGAAACGTTCAAACAATTTTTGTTTTTTTACCTGACAACACTGGTGCAACACGGCAGTGTCCCGCGTCGGTGATACAACAATCGTTGGTATTACTTAATGTAATTGTATCGGAGCATGCTTCAATACATTCTGCTCCATTGTCATCACTTTCCCCAATTCCATAACCTGGCAATGGTATTGAATCATCCAACCGCCGCAAAACTTCACCGGAGCCGTCTAAAAAAACATTCCCCAACTGTTGTATCATCAACGTCGTCGGGGTGTTTTCGGTTGATGTTGCATTGTCGCGGCAGTGAGTTGAGATCCAACATCTCCGTTCGCTTCCCCGTCGAAGAGATTGATGCTTCTTCGGTTTTGCAATTGCCTCACCCCACATCCATATTTGATCCATTATAAAAATGAAAGTTACGAATCTTCAAAAATTACGCCCGTTGATTGGGGACTGACAAATCCACTTTCCATTGGTATTTATTGACTCATAGTGGAAGGATTTAACAGCATGCTGACGCGTAGTATTCCTTTCTCTTCGACGGAACACGTCCGCATATGCAGATTCATTCTAGTCTGGATAGTAACTTAATTGAATGTACACATGACACCTATTTTGGATGTAGATACACATGATTAGGATAGTAAAATAAGTTTAAAGGCATGTTCAAATTAATTTCCATTAACATGTTAATCACATGTGATTTTTATGATATAGGAGTACTTGGTAGGCTGTAGATTTAAGTTTGGGTGCCGGTATTTTTTATTGCAGTTGATAAAATGATGTGTAGAGCTCGTAAAGTGATGTGTAGACTTTATAAAATGATGTATAAATTGTAGATTGTTTTTATTATTGTTTTATTCATAACCTCCATTCATCACTTTTTCATACTTACACATCACTCCATGATAATGGCCAAAAATATTCATTATTTACAATCTATTTCTGTGTCTAAAACGGGCATTTGATCGCATTCTGGTCTTACATTAAATAAGAGAGCAGTTGAATTGGACTGATATATGCATGTACAAGGCGAGAGGTTGAGGTGTGATGGCAGATTCGGGTCGGGCGAGAGGTTGGAGACATAGGGATCCGTGGGGAGAGAGCAAGTGGTTGCAGAAGAAGTGAGCACTATGGTTTAGGGAGAAGAAAGATTTGGCTGTACTGAGAAATCCACAAGAGGAATAAGGCTTGGAATTAGATTTGGTTGGGGCAGATTCGGAAGGAGGCTTGGAAACTACTATTCATTGAATAGTATCTTGTTCGGCATTTATATATATATTAGATATCTATATTTCTCCGCAAATCAAGAAAGCAGATGAAAGTATGAAGAAGACTACTGGGAAGATTGAAGTTTTATTTTGGCACAGAGATGTATGGAAGACCAAGTGTCAAATGATGGATGGATAAAAATAAAATAAACAATGAGTAATTAAATATCAAATTAAGGATTAATAATGACAAGATCCCTCAAAATAGTACTTTCAGTCTGATATTATAAAAATTAAACACATGGATACTCAAACCTAATCCACCAAAATAAAATCCCCGAGGCACATGCATATCCTAGGTCGTGTTTTTTCATCCAGGTGACCTCTTTAGGAGTGTACTTGTCTACTTCACTCCTTTAAATATTGAATTTTAAAGACGAGTCATTGCAAGTCAGTCGAGACATATCCCTATATTGAATTGCCAATTCATGTCAGAAAGTCTATCTCGATAGAAAGAATATGCATAGAAAAGAATATGGATAAAAAGTCTAACGGGGAAAATTACAAAAAGGAAAGTCAACTCAAGCTGACATCAAAAGAGTTTGCTCAAGAAAGGCTCAATTTCCTCTAAACCTTATAACCCTAGAGCAAGAACAAAAAAATCCACTTCAACCACACATACGTTTAAAGATTCATTTTTAAAAACCAACAATAATAAAAATAAAAGGGGATACCCTTGTTTAAAAAAAAAAAGAGAAGGGTATAATCAAATGTTATGACTGCAATTTCAAAGAAATCATCACCAATTGTATAAATGTATGGCTTTTTGGAGACCATATAAACATACCATTGGCCAGCAGGGCCCTTTAAGGAAATCCCGAAGAACGCACAACCCTTGTCTCTTCCAGTATAGGATGCACAATCAACTCAAGGCTATAGCTCTTAATTATTGGAGCAGCATTTTTGTACAGAACACATGAGATAAATCAGCACCCTGAGAAATAAGAGATTCTCAATCAAGAAGGCAGCGATAAAGATGTTTTAAACCATATGCTTTTGAAGCGTCAAAAGGATTTTCATACAAATATCAAGGTTGAAGAAGATAAAGGTAAACAAAAAAAAAATAAGGGAACTAACCATTTTTAGAGCTGAAATAGCTGAAAAATATGGTGCACCAGTATATTCCCTGCAGTCTCCTATAACTGCTATCTTCCCTAGTAAAGCAAGGATCACGTATTTACTATTCAACAGACAGATTAGGCATTAGAGGTTAGGAGTGGTAATGGCATAATACTCACTAAAATCCACCTTTTTTACTATCCAAAATCTCATTGGTTGTTGTGTAGTCAAGTTGAGAGTCTAAAGGAACAATAAACATTCTGAGAGTTGAATATCATTTATCATTTTACCTAAAAACATATTCAGATGATTACAAATCATTCCATTGATGCCTTACAAACACCAATGACAACATGACACACTAAATGGTATAAAACAACTAATCACAGTAGAAGTGAAGTGAACAAGGACCTATCCAGAATCTCTATACAAATTAGACAATAAATGAGTGCACACAGCATGCTACTGATCTAATTAGAAAAATGCCGATAGATTGTACTTTAAATTTCATGTGCATAACAACAATAACAAATAGGAAATGTACATCCATGCAACACACTTAAACCATCTATCAATTAGGCACTTCGTCAAACACCTAGAGTGCATTCCAACAGCTTCGGAATTGACTAAGATAGCAAATATATGAATTAATAATTGCATGCGAGAATATTAACTACTCATGACATAATGTTGTGACTGAGACTCACAATAGGCATGGCTTGCACCGATCCAATCTTCAATGGGCAGAACATGCACTAAAGTATAATTAAATTACATTGGCCTTTCGCTAACTCTAACTCTAATGTCATTACCCAAATCATTATTCTAAAGTTCATGAATTCAGAGGCCTCTTGTACTCTTATGCCACACTGCATTTCCTTTGAGTAAAGGACATAAATAATGATATCCACCATTTCAACAAACAAATAAAAAAACATATACATTTAGGTAAACGTTGGACTATAATCAGAATTTGGTGATTCATCCAACCACCAAGATTCTCATCTTTTGCCCAATCCCTGCCCGGCGAAAACCCTTATCCGACGATCAGGACGCCATGGCGCTAGCCAACAGCTGGGAAAAGGAGAACGGGCTATACTTTGGGAACAAATTAGACAACAACGTCATTGTGTCCAGGTTGAACCCGAGCCTGACTCGGATAGAAACTCTATATGACCTCGCAGCGGAACCAGAATCATCCGGTTGGCGATTGTCGCCTGATAATGGCCAAAAATGACCATTATTTTCAATCCATTTCCGTGTCTTAAACGGGCATTTGATCGCATTCCGGTCTTACATTAAGTGAGAAAGCAGTCGAATTGGACTGATTTATGCATAATTGTAAAAATAATAAGCTGGTGTGAAAAAGACATAAATATGTAATTTTATTACATATTTATGTTAGAAAAATCCAAAAACATGAGAAAAAGAAAAGGAAACAAAAAGATGGGAAAAAGATAGAAAAGCCCACAAAAAGAATATTTTCGGCCCATCTGGCCCAATCCAGCAGGCCCAGGAAGACCTTTGTCGCGGAAACCCTTGGCGCGATGCAGTGTTCCGCGACAAAGGCATGTTCCGCGACCAACTGGCCCCAAATGAAGAGGAGACCAGCCAAGCCCCTGGCGCGATGACCCTTGTCGCGATGGCATGCTCCGCGACAAAGGCCCACTCCGCGACCAAGATGCACAAATAGAGACACAAGACCCAGTCGAGAAGCCTTGCCACATGCAGTGTGTTCCGCGACCAACTTGATGTTCCGAGACAAAGCTGTGATGTGTGTGATGTCTTAAGACACAATGGGCTAGAATCAAGGCCCATGGGCTTAGGGTTACACTTCTATAAATATGAGGTGTCTCCCATGAGCTAAGGGTTGGTTGGAAGGTTGAAATTTTGTTAGAAGTTCTTGAAGGCAAGCAGTAGGAGTTCTCTCTTAGGTAGAGTAGTTTAGGTTTATTTTTATGTATTATTTAATTTCTGCCCTTAGTTTAGCTTAGATTAGTGTTTTACTGTTCACAGTGCTTAGATAGCCATTTTTATACTATGTTTTGTTTTCTAAACTCTTGTTTTAGGGTTTGTAATACCCAAATCATGGGTATTAACAACACCTCTTCAATAATATGGGAAAACATTCATCATTTGTGTCCCAAATCATGAAATGGGTCTCACACCCCATGGATTTATGCTTTCTTTTTCATTTTGGGGTCATTTGACCCCCATTTTGTTACTCTTATGTTTACTGTTGGCATATTATGGATAATGTTGTGTGAATGTGTGATCAAACCCTAGATTAGGACTCTTGCATTATTTTAGTATCCTGCCTAGTCTTGTCATTTTTGTTTAAGCATGTTCTTCCTTATTTTGAATGTTTCTTGCTTATTTTTAGCTTAGAATAGCTTTTTGATCTGAAATAGGGTGAGATCACGCTGTTTGCATGCCACTGTTCATTTCTGCTTTTTCTGACTTTTGTCCTGAACCACCTTGGGCGCCAACCGCCTTCTGGCGCGGAACCACGTTCCGCGACAGAGTGGCTGTTCCGCGACCAGGGTGTTTCAAGACACTTGTCTCCAAATTTAAAACCCCTTGTCGCGGAATACCTTGTCGCGGAGCCACGTTCCGCGACAAAACAGTCCATGCATAGCGACAAAGGAGCCAAACTCTTGCATTTTGTCTTCATGGCTTCTTGTCGCGGAGCCACGTTCCGCGACAAAATCCCATTCCGAGACAGAAAAATTATGCCATGTTTCTTAATCTTTGAACACTTTGTCGCGGAACACCTTGTCGCGGAACCACGTTCCGCGACAAAATCTCCATGCATAGCGACAAAGGTTCAAATGCCTTAGAATTTTCTGAAAACACTTTGTCGCGATGTCACCCTTGTCGCGGAGCCACGTTCCGCGACAAAACCTTGCATAGCGACAGAGAGGCGTTATGCTGCCAAAAATTCTAAAAACTTGTCGGGATGTCCATGTCGCGGATCTCGGTCCGCGACAGAATTTATGATATCGCGACAAGGGTTTCTCTCTCTATTTGCTCTCAACCAAATTTCATTCTCTCTCTATTTTATATTGCAACACTCACATCATAGCCCCACGGGTTAGGATGTAACATTCTGGAATTGCAATGTAGGGTGTTATGCTGCCCAAATTTTGATTCTCCATTTGCATCACTTAACTGATTGAACCCTTGACTCATCAATGATTAAAGATTGAGATTAGCAATAATCAAACTTCAATGATCATCATGATTAAAGGACCTTTGTTCAATTGCCATTAAAACATTCTTGTATAAACAAAATCCTGATGGCTTAAACAGATAATCTGGACTGTAATTAATTATGGTAGGAAGGATTATTTAAGACCATTACATGTGGACCCGATCCACAACCTTGCATGAGAAACCAATGTCTCTCATACAATGGATCTTCTTTTGCTTCTTATTTATTTTGTCTTTGTGTGTTGTGTGGAACCATTAGTAAAGAATACATTAGAATAATGTTGGCGGGTACTCCCTCATGGATAACTAGCTCGTATTCTGGGTATTAGTTACTAATTGTTATTTTGCATGGTCTGAATGGCTGTCAGTGGAAGCCTTGGCGGTTCGCCCATCCAGGGTTATAATAGCTGCTCGACTGACTTCCATCCAGATACAGTTTTATTTTTGTTATCTTAATTTCCAAACCTAAATTCCAATCTGTAGTGGGAGTCAGTTGGCATCAGTCAATGCCAACTGATGATCATTATAGAAAGGAAGCATGTAGGTTTTTATCCGAATTCACAGACAGTGGAGGCCCAACTGGTGTTGACACCACCATTACAGGATCTAAACTGTCTAAATTCGCTCCATCCGAGTGATTGGGAAATTGGACAGTAGATGTTTACAGTCCACCTGATCATTCTGCCATTACTTTGGTACCTTGACCATTCCATTCTGTGTTTCACCTTCTGTCTAGACCCGCTTCTATATTTTGGGTCAATTAATTTTACACTTCCATATATCCTTATGCATGATAATATTATGTACTGTTGCGGTCGGTAATTATTTTGGGATCCTTCCCTTGGACAATAGAAGTCTAGATCTTAAACAGATATTGCTTTATAAATTTCCAACAAAAACCTCTTTATAAAATTCGGGTCTGAGTAAGGGATAAATTCTTCAGTTATGACTAATTCATATTCTATCAAGGGTTATATTTTGGGAATTAAGAAGCAGATTCAGCGATTAGGTCTCGTCTAGACTGAAAGGGTCTGTGTTTTAACTGAGAGTCTAGTACCTGACAGGGAATGATTTTCAAATCCATTATTTTTTTCCAAAATTGCTGGTTGATGGAAATGTAAGATTAGGTGCTACACCGAGATGGGGTCCACTTGGATTCAAATACAGTGTAGTAAATAATCTTAGAGGAACATCATTCAGGCCTTGGTTATTTTCCAAGATAGGGTTGAGTTTTCTTTCAACTGCTATCTTCTTCTGCCAAAGCCTACTTTTGAGTCCTGAGTGAGTGCATCCGGAACGAACTGATTTATTAGGTCGTTTCATTAGTTTGTATCTCATAATCACCCGGAGGAAAGTGAACACACCAGTGGTCCACTGAGAGCCGGGAATTCTTGATCCATACTCCTTCATTCTAATGGGGAGCTGTCTTTTACTACCAGGGTCAGATTTTCAAAACCTCCGAGTGATAGGATTTTAAATGCTTTCTTTACCGCTTTCTTTTAACCGCTTTCATTAGAGGTCACTCGGTTGTATTGAGAGTTGTGTAACTGCTACTAGGATTGATAGTTAAGGGATAGTTTAGGGCTTGATTCAAATCTTTGGGTGTGACATGGGGGAATGATAGTGGTACTTGGCATTTCAATAAATGATGTGTCGGGTGTTGCTTATCCACCACAGATGAAGTAGCATACCCAGGCCAGGGCAGTTACGAATCTGTGGTATCTTAGAATTTGCGGTCTTAAGAACATGTAAACTCATATTGCAAGTACCTGTCTGCTAAAGGGAAAGCCTTATTGAGAGCATGAGAATTAGCTATCTGAAAGAATTATCCCAAACAAAGATCTGCGTATAAAAATGGAAGTTTAATATTGCTGTATCTCACTCTTGTCCAGTTTTCATTCTTTTCTTCCTGTCCTTTCTGTCCACATTGTGACTCAACTTCACGGTTGGCACAATGCTCCTTTTCCCTGCTTTCGTAGATAATGTTTACTGCATTCTTAGAATAAGTCTTATCCGCTTTCTAGAGTCGATTTATTTACTTTGTAGATTAATTTAACTGCTTTCTAGATCTAATCTACATTCATGTCAGTAGTTATTAATCACCTTTCAAACCTATTGAGCAATACAAATGGAAAATCTAGTAAAACGACGTGCGACCTGCTTCTATCGCACATCCTCCAGTGAACGATCCGGTCTTACTATAAATTACTGCAATTTTTGACACCGTGCGCTTTCGGGCCACAGTTTCTTAAACACGAGCAATAAAAACATGACTACTTATAAATATATCCCTAATCACAACTCCGCCATCATAAATTGGTTTCATTAATAAAGCCTAAACCAGGACCATGATTTTTCGGAAAATACTCATGTAGTGGGAACTTGCCAAAAGTTTCATGGCAGGAACTCTCATGGCAAGAATTGATGAGAAGTATCATGGCATACCTGCCGGGGATCCTCAGTGTGACAGGCTGAAGGTCAACCTATCCCGGCTGTGCCATGAGATTTGTCAACATTTCATGACAGGGAGGACCACAGCGCCATTTGAAATTAAAGCACCACACTTGAGTAATAAAAAGACTAACAATCTTGATGTATCCCTAAACCCTTTCCCGTGAATCATAACTCTTTTCTTGTAATAAATCTAACCTGGTATAATTTTAGCAAAAGCTCGTGGGACGGAAATTGTCAAAAGTTTCATGGCGCCGTTGCCGGGGAGGATGCAGCGCCGTTTTATTTAGAGAATTACATTCCTCATTGCTCCTAGAGTAGCCTATACATATAATTATAAATATTCACCTTCAGAACCACTTCTAACCTGGGGATTGTACAGGTACTGTCATTATTGAAGCCGTTGTTCTATGCAAAGGAGGTAGCAGACGCCAGCCGAGATCCCGTTTAATTCCGAGATAGAAAAGACAGCTCGACGTCTTAGGGCGGAGACTAAACGAAGAAGGGAACGGGAACGACAGGCATTACTTTCGCCAAGCACCAGCAGCGATATCTCCGAAATGGCAAACCCTGACATCCCACCAATCATTCAACCCAATCCCCCACTTCACAACATTGAGGAAGACCCCGAAGATGCTGATCATGATGATTTGGATGATCCCCCTCCCCAGATCATACAAGGAGGTGGGAATCCACCAAACATGGAGCAGCAACACTTCGAGGCACCCCCTCCCAACCCGAACCAAAACCCACCAAACAACCAAAACCAACCAAATCAGCAAAATTTCCCAAACCAACAGAATCAGCAATACCATAACCCCCATCAGAATCCCCCGAATCCGAATGATTTCAATGATCCAAGGAACTATTTCAAGCCTCAGAACTACTACCCACAACAATACCAAGGCGGGCCTGAGAACAATCATCAAGCAGCAGCTGCTGCTGATTACATGCAGCCGATTTTAGAGCCATATCTGAACATTCCTGGACAAGCTCCATTCTTGGCCAGGAATTTCGAACTGAAACCGGCCCTAATCAATCTAGTCCAGAGCAACCAGTTTGCCGGAGCAAGTCATGAAGATCCCCATGATCACCTGCAAACCTTCCTAGAATTGTGCGACACGATCAAAAATCGTGATGTACCCGCAAACACCATTCGACTAAGGCTATTTCCCTTCTCTCTGACAAGCGGAGCACGAACATGGTACAAGTCACTGCCCGTAAATCAGAAGTCTACATGGGAAGATGTGATCAGAAACTTCCTAGCAAAATACTTCCCGGAGTCCAAGGTGGATGAATGCCGCTCCAAAATTGCGGAATTCAAGATGAAACCAGACGAGTCCTTGTATGATGCAAAGGAAAGATTCTTCAACCTACTCAGAAAATGTCCTCAACATGGCTTCCATGACTGGGAGAGACTGAGAAAGTTCTACAGTGGTCTGACCCCAGCATGGAAATCCATGCTTGATGCTGCCGGTGGTCAACATTTGCTCTACATACCGATGGACCAAGCCTGGGCAAAGATTGAAGCCATGAGTGTCAACCGTTCTGTTCTAACTGATGATGGTAATCTCACTCCCCCTCGTAGTTTATGTGCTGTAGGTACAGTAGAGAAGTCAGACATTGAAAAGCTTCAAGAGCAAGTGGCAGCGTTGTCTGTAAATCAAGGAGTTGGAAGTTCTGCGCAGGGACAACAAACTGATGTGATCTGTGGACTGTGTCAAGGTGCTCATGCAACTGACACATGCGAGCAAGTCACAGCTGAGAGCTGTAACTATGCAGGAGCTTTTCCAAATAGACACCCGAATTTGTCTTATTCAAACAACAACGCCTTGAACTCACATCTCTTGAACAAGCCACAGCAACAACAGTTCAACCCTCAGCAGAATCAGGGATTCAATCAGAACAGGGGCCAACATTTTCAGAATCCAGGTTTCCAACCTCAGATCCAGCAGAGGCCGCCTCAGAATTTCCAGAACTTTCAGCCCAATCAGAATTTCCAGCCTCAGTTTGTCCCAAACCAAGGCCAGTGGAATCAGAATCAGCAGCAAAATCAGAATCAGAATCAAAAGCCTCCTTCAAGGCTTGAGAATCTGATGACTGATTTCATCACTAGTCAGAAAGAGATCAACAATCAACTGCAGGCCTCCATCAGAAATGTGGAGACCCAAGTTACACAGATGGCTAATGAGATGCAGAAAAGGGACAAAGGAACATTGCCTAGCACTGCGGAAAAGAACCCGCAATGCAAGGCAATAACCTTGAAATCTGGGAGAGTACTAGCTGGACCAAAGGGAGTGGATACTGGAGCGGAATTTGAAAAAGATGATATTGTTGACAATACTGGTAAGGAAGCTGATAATGGGAACGAAGCAGAAAAAGAGACAGCCGAATTACAGACTGAAGCTGCGCCTGAAACGGCTGAACCAGATAAGGGTACAGGTGAAGGTACAACTTCCTTCCCTTCACCACCAAAAATTGCTAATAACAAGTACATGCCCAGGATTCCTTATCCTGCGCGGCTTAAAAATAAAGAACATGATCTTAAGTTCAAGAAATTTCTGCAATGATTAAAGTCTGTAGAGATAACCATTCCTCTCACAGAAATGATTTCCGAAATGCCCATCTATGCTAAGTTCTTGAAAGAATTGATTTCAGGAAAAAGGCAGGTTGAGCAGGAAGAAGTAATTATTCTCAACAGCACATGCAGTGCCATTGTTCAGAGAAGAATGCCTGAAAAGAAAGAGGACCCCGGATGTTGCACACTTCCAGTGTAATTCGGAAAGGCCAAAGTGAGTATGGGGCTTTGTGATATAGGATCAAGCATCAATGTGATGCCACTAGCTATGGCTGTTCGCCTCAAGCTTGGAGAAATTCAACCGGTCAAGATGAGACTGCAACTTGCAGACAGATCGATCACTCAGCCCGTAGGAATCCTTAAGGATGTTGTAGTCAAAACCGGGCAGGTTCTTTTCCCGGTCGACTTCATCGTCCTCGACATTGAAGAGGATTCTGAAATGCCGCTTATCCTTGGACGCCCATTTCTAGCCACTGGTGGTGCACTGATTGACGCCAAATCCAGAAAAGTCACCTTAAGGGTCGATGGCGAGGAGATCATCTTTGATATGGAGAAATTGCAGAAATTTCCGAATGACAGTTCTTGTTTTTCATTTGAAAATGTAATAGTTAGGGAAGAGCTAGACTCTGAACTTGAGTGTGAAATGATGCTGGATGAACCATCAAAGCAGGTACTGAAGCCTGCTGGCGTGGAGCACAAAGAATGCAAAGCCGTTCACTTCGCCGATCCCGAAACAGGGGATTTGGAGGAATTTGATGGCATGGACTTCCATGAGGACGCCAACCAAGAGGAGGAAGAGGATCCTGTACTGATGCAGGATCCCGAAGGTAAATCTGTTCTCCCACTACCCAATTCTCGCAAACTACTCCCTTCCGTTGAATGTCCACCAGAGCTTGAACTTAAAACACTACCCGATCATCTCAAGTACGCGTTTCTCGCAGAACATAAAAAGTTACCCGTGATTGTTTCGGCTAAGCTCTCCCAAGAGCAAGAAAATGCTCTGGTGGTCGTTCTTAAGAAACATGTACATGCAATAGGTTGGACCATTTCTGATATAAAAGGAATAAGCCCTTCTATTTGCATGCACAGGATTCTAATGGAAGAAGAGTTTAAACCCTCCCGTCAACCTCAGAGGCGATTGAACCCCCTTATGCAGGAAGTGGTAAGGAAAGAAGTTATCAAGCTCTTAGATGCTGGTATAATCTATCCTATCTCTGATAGCAAATGGGTTAGCCCAGTGCAGGTCGTACCCAAACGAGGAGGGATGTGCATAACCAAGAATGAGCAAGGAGAAGAGGTTGCAACCAGGCCAGTGACCGGATGGAGAGTTTGTATCGATTACCGGAAGCTGAATGAGGCCACACGCAAGGACCATTTTCCATTGCCATTCATTGATCAGATGCTTGAGAGGTTGGCAGGGAGAGAGTTTTATTGCTTTTTGGATGGTTATTCTGGTTATAATCAGATTGTTATTTCCAGTGAGGACCATGATAAAACCACTTTTACTTGCCCGTACGGCACTTTTGCCTATCGACGGATGCCTTTTGGTTTGTGCAATGCACCTGCTACTTTTCAAAGATGCATGATGTCTATTTTCTCTGAATTTATCGAAAAATGCATTGAGGTCTTCATGGATGACTTCTCTGTATATGGAGATACGTTCGAAGATTGTTTGACCAATCTTGCTAAGATTTTAAAGAGGTGTGAAGACACTAACTTGGTTTTAAATTGGGAAAAGTGCCATTTTATGGTTACTGAGGGCATAGTGTTAGGTCATCGCATCTCTCGTGCAGGCATTGAAGTTGATCCAGCCAAAGTTTCCATCATTTCCAATCTCCCTCTTCCTAACTCGATCAAATCAGTTAGGAGCTTCTTAGGGCATGCCGGTTTTTACCGGCGATTCATTAAGGATTTCTCTAAGATTGCCAAGCCGCTCACTAATCTGCTTTGTAAAGAAAATCCTTTCTTAATAAATGAAGCGTGTGTCCAAGCCTTTGACACGCTCAAGAAGATGTTGGTTTCTGCACCGATAGTGCAACCACCCGATTGGTCACTGCCTTTCGAGGTAATGTGCGATGCTAGTGGTCTCGCCGTAGGCGCAGTTCTTGGACAACATAAGGATGGGAGACACTGCGTAATTCATTACGCGAGTCACGCCCTGAATGAAGCCCAAGTTAACTACACCACAACGGAGAAAGAGATGTATGCTGTAGTCTTCACGTTTGACAAGTTCAGACAGTACCTGCTAGGTACAAAGACCATAGTATACACCGATCATACAGCATTGAGATACTTGTTTAGCAAACAAGATGCAAAACCTCAATTAATCAGGTGGGTACTTCTGTTGCAAGAATTCGACATCATAATAAAAGATAGGCGCGGTCGAGATAATGGTGCTGCTGACCACTTATCTCGATTAGATAATGATAAAAAGGAAAAAGCCGTCAATGAAGATTTCCCGGACGAACAGTTGTTCGCGTTGCATCTGCATAATCAAGCTTGTCCATGGTTTTCCGACATCGCTAACTTCTTGGCATGCGGAGTAACCCCTCAGTTTTCGAACTATCATCAGAGGAATAAGTTCAAACGAGATGTATTAAGTTACTTCTGGGAAGAACCTTATCTCTTCAAACACTGCCCTGATTTAATAATCAGGCGATGTGTGACTGAGCATGAAGCTTATCAAATTGTCAGAAAATGCCATGAATCAGAATATGGAGGTCACCATGGTCCCGCTCGAACGGCCCACAAGGTCCTCGAATGTGGATTTTATTGGCCTCACATCTATGAGGATTGCAGGACATTTGTTAAGGGCTGTGACAGATGCCAAAGATTAGGAAACATCTCCAAGAGGGATGAGATGCCTCAAAAGGGGATTCTCACACTTGAGATCTTTGATGTATGGGGCATTGACTTCATGGGACCGTTTCCACCATCTGGTGGAAACTACTACATCTTGGTAGCTGTCGATTACGTATCCAAATGGGTCGAGGCTGTCGCATTACCAACCAATGATGGTAACCAAGTCATCAAGTTCCTCAAGAACAACATTTTCAGTCGATTTGGCGTACCTAGGGTGGTGATATCTGATGGAGGAACACACCATATTAATAAAGCTTTTGAAACTTTAATGAGTAAAAATGGGATCCTCCATAAGATAGGCACGCCTTATCATCCCCAGACTAGTGGTCAAGTCGAAGTATCCAATCGCGAAATCAAACACATACTCGAAGCCACTGTCGGGATAACCCGTAAGGATTGGGCACGTAAGCTCAATGATGCTCTATGGGCATACCGGACAGCATATAAGACTCCCATCGGGATGTCTCCATACAGGCTGGTCTTTGGAAAAGCCTGTCATTTGCCTGTAGAGCTAGAGCATAAAGCTTACTGGGCCGTTAAAACGCTTAACTTTGATCCGAAAGTTGCTCAGAGCAAACGTAAGTTGGACCTCAATGAAATTGAGGAAATACGAGCGCAAGCTTATGAAAGCTCTCGAATTTACAAGGAGCGGACCCAGAAGTTGCACGATCGCCGGATCAAACCTAAGTATTTCTATGTTGGTCAACATGTGTTATTGTTCAATACTAGGTTGAAGCTGTTCCCCGGAAAGCTCAAATCTAGATGGGAAGGACCACATGAAGTACTAGAGGTGTTCAAAAATGGAGCTGTCAGGATTCGAACTGGCAGGGGCGATATAGTGGTGAATGGACAACGATTGAAAGAGTACCTCGGACAGTTCGATCCGGAGAAAGAAAGCCAAGCAGTGGCAGACCCGGCTTACACTCAATAAGAAACAGCATTTAAAAACACAAAAATTTTAGTTTATATATATATATAGTATATAGTTACAGTATTTATTTCATGGCAAGAAAGTACCCAAAGATCAATTAAACATTTAGAGTACTAAGACTCTAAATGTGAGGATGTTGATTTTTGGAGAAAATCTAATGCATTTCATTCATCTATCTTGCAGAAGTTTGGAACCACCAAAAAGAGGAGCAGACAAGAGTAACATGGAAAACCAGGTTCTTGGTTGGATTAGTTCTATAAATCTGAGAAAATGTTCTCGGGAATTGAAGAAATTCAAGATCCGAAACAAAATTCACAGATAAAATGGAACTGACCCAACCTAATTTTATGCAAGTGGATTATTTAATTTTCAGCCCTGCATTTTGAATTTACTTGGACTAAATTTATTCAGCCCAAGTTAAATAGACTGGACGCAGGCCCAATACCACACTCGGGCCCAGTCCAAGAAAATTTGAAAATTCAAAATCCTTTGTCGCGGAAGGACCTTTGTCGCGATGTCATGCATCGCGACCAGGCCCTGCTCCGCGACAAACTCCCTTTTCCTTCTAAACCATTTCCCCACATCTTGTCGCGATGCACCTTGTCGCGGAGCATGATTCCGCGACCAAGCCCTGCTCCGCGACATGACCTGCGTTGACTGTCTCCATACTGAACTTTGTCGCGATGGCCTTGTCGCGGAGCATGACTCCGCGACCAACCCTCAACTCCGCGACCTCTCTGATGTCGCGAAGCCTTGTCGCGGAACCTTGTTCCGCGACAAAAGTTCAAGTATTTATACCCCCCCCACCCCCTCCAGTTTCTTTTCACCTCCCTCCTGTCATTTCAACTTCTTTCAGTTTCTTCATCTTCTTTTCCCCCATTTTTCTCTCATCCGAACGAACACCACGTGTTCTTCGCACTCTTGCACACCATTTCTAAGGGAAACTATGGACCGATTTCATGGACCCCTCCCAATCCTTGGACCCGTGCCTAGACCCGAGCCAAGGAGGAGAGGGTAAACCCTATTTTCACCATGGTCATAGCCCCCCTTCGGACCCATTCTTTTGTTTTGTCTCGTTTTGTTTTTTACTTTGTTGTGTTCTTGGTGTGGTGTGGTTTTTATGTGATTTTAACTTTAGAATCTTTGGAAGTGCTCTCGGTTATGAGCACTGTTTTAAAACGTTGAAACCCCATTTTGAAACTGCCAAAGGGTGTTAAAACTGGTAAAGGTTCACAGATTTTTTGAAGTTTAAAACTGGAAAGAACAAACTGATGAACATTTGGGTATTGTTTTGAATATCTTGATGTTATTGGTTTGATTGATCCTGATGTGATGTGCACAGTGTGGGTGGTGTAATAAAGATGGAAGATCTTTTTGGGCACATTTGTTCTCATGTTAGAAATCTCATGGGAATAAATGTTTGTTTGTTTATGGAAACATAGTACAAACACCCAATAGGAAGCTTCCACTTTTAATAAAAGCAACCTTTTAGAAAAAGACAAAAAGAGTTATTTTTGTTTAATGTTTGACTTGAGTTTTTGTTCCCAATGAAACACTAGTGTGAGTAAGACAGCAGTATTTTTATCACCCAACTGCTATCCTTTTCAAAAATCCAAAATGGGACCACTCACATCCCACTTTTGTTAAATAAAACAAGTCAACCATTTTTAAAATTAAAAACAGTGTTTGCAAATTTTTGGATGCTAAAACTGTCCAAACAGTCCAAGCTATCCCGAAACAGCAAATCCGTTCCGCCACGTCTCCATTGCACATTCCAATATTCGAGCATTCCATTTCCACCTATCCATCTCATTCCACTTCCAACAAGTGTCTCGGACTTGTTTAATAAACTGAAAACTTTTGGGCCCTATGGCCCATTAAAAAGATTTTAGGCCCAATGGCCAATTTTATTTCATTTTGGGCTCTTTAGCCCAATTAAAACCAAATATTATTTACACATGCTTTAAATAAAAATTCAAGTCAGAAATTTAATAATCTCACATCTAGAGCAAAGCTCTAAATGTGAGGATGTTGGTTTCTGAACTCGAATAATTTCCGAAAATTATATAAAAATTGGATTCATTACTTCTTATCTTTTCAGGGGTAATCCTCCCATTCCAGACCCTGCTCCAGAAGGAACCAAGTTGCTGGACTTGCCGGTCGAACTCCTTGGTGAAATTCTCTCCCGGATAGGAGAGGATGAAATCAAGGGAGTGTTTACTGCACAACGTGCATGCAAGAAACTCAGGGATGCTGGGAACCTTACTATCGTGTACAAGAGATGCGAGGTTATCACCTCCACGGTGAAGAGATGGCAAGAAAGGATCCGTCGGCAGAAGGAGAGATTCCTGCGAATATGCACAGCTGCAGGAAACTTCAACCTTCAGCTCATTCCAGCACTCAGGGCATTCGCAGAGGGGAATGAGGAGCGCGCTTGTGAACTGCTACGCCCGGGACTTGAGGACAACCATAAGATATCAATCTTCACCCGCGGATTGATGCTTATGAGTAAGACAGACGAAAGCCAAGTTGAGCAGGGAATCAGAATGATCGACAGGATGGTAACAGATCGATCAGTCTTTCGGTATACGTCCCTCAACGTTCTCGCTTGGATAACTGATAACCCAGACAACCCACAACTGTGGGCAGGCCAAGGAGTCAGAGTCTATTGCCCAGAATGGCATGCACCTCTGAGAAACCGTGACTGGTGCCTGCGTTGTGAGCTTTCCAGCTGTGTCCTCTGGCTCCGATACATGCCCTGAAGAAGGAAAGAAGAATCCTAATTCCACTTTACCCTGCTTTGTTTTAATTCCATCCTAGTAGTAGTATTTGCAAGGGATTTCCTCCTTTTGTGTGTGCAGGTTGGTATTGACTGCACGAGAATCCCTTGCCTCGGATGTATTTAATTGCTTTCCCTAAAATTGGAACTCAACTTTTGAGACCACTGAACAACTCTTTACTGCTTTCCTTTGAAAAGATGTCTGCACAGTCCGAGATGAATAAGTGACTGTCAGACCAAAAATATGCTGTTGACATACTCAGTATGTCAGCAGTGCCTCTTTACTGCTTTCAATTAAATAACCAGCAAAATATGCATAAACTTGCTCTAAATTCACAGGTTGAATTTAGGCTTGTGATTAAATCTTCAGACTTTTAAATTGGGATAATATAATTGAAGACATGCATGAAATGAATTCCTGAGGTTTTGAGCTATAAAAATTTAATGATGCGATCAGCTTATTGGGTAATAAATCTGCATGTTAGAGATTTTGATTGAATAAATTGTTAGAATTAAGCTTTGATTGAATTTGCGAATATTGCATGACATAAATCAACCCAACCTCGTGAGATTTGAGCCATGAGTCACTTTTACTCATTCATTTTTGTTGATGTGTGAATCATTTTGATTAAAGGAAACTAGAACTTGCAATTGGGACCGATTCAAGACCACGCCATATTCCCGAAATCGAGCATATGATCGAGGCACCTAGAAAACCCAAATTTTTGGCCTTCGTTTGAAATCCAAACCCAAAATATTTTCCCTTTAGGATTAACCAATTTGAGCCTTAAGCCTAATTTTTCTTTGAAGCCCTCTATATTATTCCTAGCCTTATAAAAAGACCAAGAAAATCAAACCCAAGTGAGCAAGGATGAATTCTATCAAGGTATTACAATTTTTGATCATCCATAAAAACCATAAATCGGTATTCTATAAGCCGATTCAAAAAAAAAAAATGTTGAATTCCAGTCAACAACAATAAATTGCAAATGACAAGCAATTAGACAATAGTCTAATGTCATGCAGAAGAAAATCAAAAAGAAAAAGAAACATTGATGATCATAAATTTTAAATAAAAATGCCAAGTTATGATGGAATTAATTCTTGCCACTTCTTAGCCCAATATTTCCCTTTCCTACCTAATGTTACAACCGTACGCCCCGTTACAACCCTCGAATAAGACCTCGTGATCTCGATTTGAAGAAATGAGCCGGTGGCGAGTTGGTCTGATTGCAAGCTTATGGGATAACTTAACTAAATTTGATTTTGAGCGTTCATGATTAAACCCCAATTGAGAGTGAGTGAATTTTCCGATTCTCTTATAAGTGAGGCCTTTTCTCATTACACATGTTCATGTCATACCTTGATTCTAATTTTTAATCTTTGCATCTTTCAAACATGATATTCATGAAGGATTGATGATAATGTTTGATTTGTAGGCCTGATATAGTGAGCAAGTATCATTTCATTAAACACTGCAATCAAGGGAATTCAATACTTGTAGTTTTGATTGTCTTATCCCAATCTAAAAAGGATGTGATTTATGAAGCCACGAAAATGAATTGAATATGTAGAGTCCGTGTTCCTAGGAACATTGACTCTGACTGCTCGGGGACGATCAGTATTAAATGTGAGGATGTTGATAATGGCCAAAAATGACCATTATTTTCAATCCATTTCCGTGTCTTAAACGGGCATTTGATCGCATTCCGGTCTTACATTAAGTGAGAAAGCAGTCGAATTGGACTGATTTATGCATAATTGTAAAAATAATAAGCTGGTGTGAAAAAGACATAAATATGTAATTTTATTACATATTTATGTTAGAAAAATCCAAAAACATGAGAAAAAGAAAAGGAAACAAAAAGATGGGAAAAAGATAGAAAAGCCCACAAAAAGAATATTTTCGGCCCATCTGGCCCAATCCAGCAGGCCCAGGAAGACCTTTGTCGCGGAAACCCTTGGCGCGATGCAGTGTTCCGCGACAAAGGCATGTTCCGCGACCAACTGGCCCCAAATGAAGAGGAGACCAGCCAAGCCCCTGGCGCGATGACCCTTGTCGCGATGGCATGCTCCGCGACAAAGGCCCACTCCGCGACCAAGATGCACAAATAGAGACACAAGACCCAGTCGAGAAGCCTTGCCACATGCAGTGTGTTCCGCGACCAACTTGATGTTCCGAGACAAAGCTGTGATGTGTGTGATGTCTTAAGACACAATGGGCTAGAATCAAGGCCCATGGGCTTAGGGTTACACTTCTATAAATATGAGGTGTCTCCCATGAGCTAAGGGTTGGTTGGAAGGTTGAAATTTTGTTAGAAGTTCTTGAAGGCAAGCAGTAGGAGTTCTCTCTTAGGTAGAGTAGTTTAGGTTTATTTTTATGTATTATTTAATTTCTGCCCTTAGTTTAGCTTAGATTAGTGTTTTACTGTTCACAGTGCTTAGATAGCCATTTTTATACTATGTTTTGTTTTCTAAACTCTTGTTTTAGGGTTTGTAATACCCAAATCATGGGTATTAACAACACCTCTTCAATAATATGGGAAAACATTCATCATTTGTGTCCCAAATCATGAAATGGGTCTCACACCCCATGGATTTATGCTTTCTTTTTCATTTTGGGGTCATTTGACCCCCATTTTGTTACTCTTATGTTTACTGTTGGCATATTATGGATAATGTTGTGTGAATGTGTGATCAAACCCTAGATTAGGACTCTTGCTTTATTTTAGTATCCTGCCTAGTCTTGTCATTTTTGTTTAAGCATGTTCTTCCTTATTTTGAATGTTTCTTGCTTATTTTTAGCTTAGAATAGCTTTTTGATCTGAAATAGGGTGAGATCACGCTGTTTGCATGCCACTGTTCATTTCTGCTTTTTCTAACTTTTGTCCTGAACCACCTTGGGCGCCAACCGCCTTCTGGCGCGGAACCACGTTCCGCGACAGAGTGGCTGTTCCGCGACCAGGGTGTTTCAAGACACTTGTCTCCAAATTTAAAACCCCTTGTCGCGGAATACCTTGTCGCGGAGCCACGTTCCGCGACAAAACAGTCCATGCATAGCGACAAAGGAGCCAAACTCTTGCATTTTGTCTTCATGGCTTCTTGTCGCGGAATCATCTTGTCGCGGAGCCACGTTCCGCGACAAAATCCCATTCCGAGACAGAAAAATTATGCCATGTTTCTTAATCTTTGAACACTTTGTCGCGGAACACCTTGTCGCGGAACCACGTTCCGCGACAAAATCTCCATGCATAGCGACAAAGGTTCAAATGCCTTAGAATTTTCTGAAAACACTTTGTCGCGATGTCACCCTTGTCGCGGAGCCACGTTCCGCGACAAAACCTTGCATAGCGACAGAGAGGCGTTATGCTGCCAAAAATTCTAAAAACTTGTCGGGATGTCCATGTCGCGGATCTCGGTCCGCGACAGAATTTATGATATCGCGACAAGGGTTTCTCTCTCTATTTGCTCTCAACCAAATTTCATTCTCTCTCTATTTTATATTGCAACACTCACATCATAGCCCCACGGGTTAGGATGTAACATTCTGGAATTGCAATGTAGGGTGTTATGCTGCCCAAATTTTGATTCTCCATTTGCATCACTTAACTGATTGAACCCTTGACTCATCAATGATTAAAGATTGAGATTAGCAATAATCAAACTTCAATGATCATCATGATTAAAGGACCTTTGTTCAATTGCCATTAAAACATTCTTGTATAAACAAAATCCTGATGGCTTAAACAGATAATCTGGACTGTAATTAATTATGGTAGGAAGGATTATTTAAGACCATTACATGTGGACCCGATCCACAACCTTGCATGAGAAACCAATGTCTCTCATACAATGGATCTTCTTTTGCTTCTTATTTATTTTGTCTTTGTGTGTTGTGTGGAACCATTAGTAAAGAATACATCAGAATAATGTTGGCGGGTACTCCCTCATGGATAACTAGCTCGTATTCTGGGTATTAGTTACTAATTGTTATTTTGCATGGTCTGAATGGCTGTCAGTGGAAGCCTTGGCGGTTCGCCCATCCAGGGTTATAATAGCTGCTCGACTGACTTCCATCCAGATACAGTTTTATTTTTGTTATCTTAATTTCCAAACCCAAATTCCAATCTGTAGTGGGAGTCAGTTGGCATCAGTCAATGCCAACTGATGATCATTATAGAAAGGAAGCATGTAGGTTTTTATCCGAATTCACAGACAGAGGAGGCCCAACTGGTGTTGACACCACCATTACAGGATCTAAACTGTCTAAATTCGCTCCATCCGAGTGATTGGGAAATTGGACAGTAGATGTTTACAGTCCACCTGATCATTCTGCCATTACTTTGGTACCTTGACCATTCCATTCTGTGTTTCACCTTCTGTCTAGACCCGCTTCTATATTTTGGGTCAATTAATTTTACACTTCCATATATCCTTATGCATGATAATATTATGTACTGTTGCGGTCGGTAATTATTTTGGGATCCTTCCCTTGGACAATAGAAGTCTAGATCTTAAACAGATATTGCTTTATAAATTTCCAACAAAAACCTCTTTATAAAATTCGGGTCTGAGTAAGGGATAAATTCTTCAGTTATGACTAATTCATATTCTATCAAGGGTTATATTTTGGGAATTAAGAAGCAGATTCAGCGATTAGGTCTCGTCTAGACTGAAAGGGTCTGTGTTTTAACTGAGAGTCTAGTACCTGACAGGGAATGATTTTCAAATCCATTATTTTTTTCCAAAATTGCTGGTTGATGGAAATGTAAGATTAGGTGCTACACCGAGATGGGGTCCACTTGGATTCAAATACAGTGTAGTAAATAATCTTAGAGGAACATCATTCAGGCCTTGGTTATTTTCCAAGATAGGGTTGAGTTTTCTTTCAACTGCTATCTTCTTCTGCCAAAGCCTACTTTTGAGTCCTGAGTGAGTGCATCCGGAACGAACTGATTTATTAGGTCGTTTCATTAGTTTGTATCTCATAATCACCCGGAGGAAAGTGAACACACTAGTGGTCCACTGAGAGCCGGGAATTCTTGATCCATACTCCTTCATTCTAATGGGGAGCTGTCTTTTACTACCAGGGTCAGATTTTCAAAACCTCCGAGTGATAGGATTTTAAATGCTTTCTTTACCGCTTTCTTTTAACCGCTTTCATTAGAGGTCACTCGGTTGTATTGAGAGTTGTGTAACTGCTACTAGGATTGACAGTTAAGGGATAGTTTAGGGCTTGATTCAAATCTTTGGGTGTGACATGGGGGAATGATAGTGGTACTTGGCATTTCAATAAATGATGTGTCGGGTGTTGCTTATCCACCACAGATGAAGTAGCATACCCAGGCCAGGGCAGTTACGAATCTGTGGTATCTTAGAATTTGCGGTCTTAAGAACATGTAAACTCATATTGCAAGTACCTGTCTGCTAAAGGGAAAGCCTTATTGAGAGCATGAGAATTAGCTATCTGAAAGAATTATCCCAAACAAAGATCTGCGTATAAAAATGGAAGTTTAATATTGCTGTATCTCACTCTTGTCCAGTTTTCATTCTTTTCTTCCTGTCCTTTCTGTCCACATTGTGACTCAACTTCACGGTTGGCACAATGCTCCTTTTCCCTGCTTTCGTAGATAATGTTTACTGCATTCTTAGAATAAGTCTTATCCGCTTTCTAGAGTCGATTTATTTACTTTGTAGATTAATTTAACTGCTTTCTAGATCTAATCTACATTCATGTCAGTAGTTATTAATCACCTTTCAAACCTATTGAGCAATACAAATGGAAAATCTAGTAAAACGACGTGGGACCTGCTTCTATCGCACATCCTCCAGTGAACGATCCGGTCTTACTATAAATTACTGCAATTTTTGACACCGTGCGCTTTCGGGCCACAGTTTCTTAAACACGAGCAATAAAAACATGACTACTTATAAATATATCCCTAATCACAACTCCGCCATCATAAATTGGTTTCATTAATAAAGCCTAAACCAGGACCATGATTTTTCGGAAAATACTCATGTAGTGGGAACTTGCCAAAAGTTTCATGGCAGGAACTCTCATGGCAAGAATTGATGAGAAGTATCATGGCATACCTGCCGGGGATCCTCAGTGTGACAGGCTGAAGGTCAACCTATCCCGGCTGTGCCATGAGATTTGTCAACATTTCATGACAGGGAGGACCACAGCGCCATTTGAAATTAAAGCACCACACTTGAGTAATAAAAAGACTAACAATCTTGATGTATCCCTAAACCCTTTCCCGTGAATCATAACTCTTTTCTTGTAATAAATCTAACCTGGTATAATTTTAGCAAAAGCTCGTGGGACGGAAATTGTCAAAAGTTTCATCGCCACTGCTTTAGATGCAGTGCCACTCTACCCTCTCCTATTTCCTGACCCCCCAATCAAAATTTTACGGCTGATGTAGTGATAAAATTATTAAAATTGGGTCTTTACAGCACGGAACACTCACTTAAATGAAAGTGCAGGCAGAAGAAGGGATTGATGGATGTATAAGAGAAGAAGGCGAAAAGGGGTGAGAAGAGGAGGGTTTGAGGTAAGGGGACAACAGAAGTGGGAGAGGAGGCGGAAAGGGAGAGCGCTGGAGAGGAAGCAGAGAATGAGGATTCAGGATTCAGTAAGGATCCACTAACCCGACCCCAATTGCCGTAAATCGGACGACCACAATAGAAATTGAATATTTGATCCAATGGACACCACAAGTCAAATTGAGAATCCAAGGGTGACAATTAAAATTGAAATCTGATCCAATAGTTAGGAATGAAATTCAGATCAGGACTCAGGATTCAGAGATTTGAATATTTGGAAGTAGTAGATATACTACCTCCGTTTTCATATGTTCTTGACGTTTATTAATGTGTTACTATTCACCCACAGACTTTTACTTAAAGTTTTATCATAGTTATACAAGTTAAAATATAGTCAAGTGGGATCTTGTTAGATTCGTCTCGTCGAGTAGTTTTTAAATATTGAACTTTTAGAATTTTTACTTGTACCGAACTTGAGTTATTAATGGTTTAAAATGTGCATTGGACTGCGTGAAAAATGGGTATGTAAAAATGATTTGAAAACGGAGGAAGTATACGATATATACAACCGCAACGACTGTGAAATTTATTGCAGACTGGCCTGAGCACACCGGCATCTCTCACTATCCTTTAATCCGTAATGGAGTCCAACGCGAAAGGCAGCACTAATGATATGGTTGCCGACGGAAATGGCGGCGGAGGAGGACCGGATCGTACCAATAATTCTAAGAACAAAGGAATCGATCAAGGCGTGACCTCGGCCCCCTCCTCCAAGAAAAGTAGAAAGAACCCTAGACCGCCGTCTCCGGAGCTGAACGCCGAAGACCTCGCCGCCCGGAGCCATCCGACTTAGGTCGTCCTTTGCCCCAAAGTTGCACTGGCCGTCACAACGACGGCGGTCCTCGCCGAGACTTCCCCGATCGTCGTGGTTCTCCTGATAGATCCCGACGTCACGGGGCTGTCTCGGCTTGAGAATATGATGAAAATGTTGAATTATCAAGGTTTGCAATTCATTTTTCTCCCTTTTTTTCTTGTTCTTGTATTTGGTCGTGTATGAAATTGGGATTAGTATGATCTTTAATTTGATCTTTGTGTACCTGTTTCCTCTGCAATGACTACGGCGGCTTCTTTGCAAGAAGGGTTCGACAGGCTTAGAGCGAAAAGCAATGCCTTCAACGTTGTGTTGTGTGACGTTGAAGCCAAGACGAGGGATCTTGATTGTTTTGGATTTGCGCATTATATCAATCGGGAGCTGGATCTCCCGGTTATATGTGAGTTTTTGGCTTTCGATCGATGTTTTTATTTATTTTTTGATCCTTCTATTTTTTATAAACGTGTTCGTGTTCTTGTATAAAGTGATGTTGGAGGATACCTACGTGGCCAATGTTATGAAAGGGATAGTGCCGTAAAAATCCAGATCAACCAAACTGATTACCCGATCCGGTCCGACGAGGGTAGAAAAAACCCGACCAAATTGAAGGACCCGGACGGAATACAATTATGGATTCCCCAATTTTGAAGTAGGAAGCCATCGCCGTCACCGGAGAGTCACCGGAAGATGATCGGAGAAGCCGCCGGAGTACCGGAGCATCACCGGGAGGTCAAACGAAGCTCACCGGAAAGTTGGTCGGAAGTTGGCCGGAGGTCGACCGGAACCACCGCCGGACGCCGGACAGTTTTTGGTCAAGTCGGAAGTTGGTCGGACATTATTATTTTTGTAATAGTATAAACATGGCAGGAATTGGGACATCAGATTTTGGCTAAGGCATGAGAATGGGTGCCCTCTTCTAGATGCGGTCTAAACCGCATCACCCTGAAGTGCGGTCTAAACCACACCACCCCATTCCTAACCAAGAAGCTGTTTTGCCAAGCAGATGCGGTCTAAGCAATGCGGTATAAACTGCATCACCCTAGACCGCATCCCATCCTTCGTGCAGAAAAGCCCAAGTCCGAGAGATGCGGTCTCTCTGCCAGATGCGGTCTAAACCGCACCACGTGCGGTCTAAACCGCACCACCTAGCCTAAACCGCATCTCCTCATTTGTGAAAAAGAATCCATTTCTTCCAGATGCGGTCTAAACCGCACCGCGTGCGGTTTAAACTGCACCGCTGCGTTTAAACCATATCCGAGTTAGTTTTTTATGTTCTCTTCATTTCTTTTGTTCTCTTTTATTGTTTAATCCTTTTTAGGCCTTGTTTAATCGGGCTGGTCTATATATATGACCTTCCCCTCATTTGTAACACATCTTTTGGCTTGAATATTGAATGAGAACACTTCTCTCTTATTTTCCAAAGATCATTTAGAATTTGTGGGAACCGAAAACCCTCATTGAGAGAAATCTCACCCAACCGTGTTCTAGACTTGGGCTAGTCCACACGATTCGGATTCTTGAAGCAAATCCGGGATCGAAATCACCATTGTTGAAGGATTTGGAGGAGGCGGTGTTGTCGGGTTCGATTGCATCTCCATCTCAAGATCTTCTTCAATATTGGAGCTTTCTTATCCTCTTATCTCCATTTCCGGTTCTATCTCTTCATCCCTAATCTTCTTCATCTTCTTAGCTTAATCTTTCTCAATCCTTGTTTACGCAAGTTAGTAACCAAGAGATCCATGGCATCCTAAGTTATTTGTTATCAGAGCTTATCTTGGTTATACTTGTTGTTATTCTCAAAAACCCAAAATATATTTTCTTGTGTTTGTTTTCCTTAAATCTGAAAATCCAAGAAAACCCTAAAAATATTTGTCTTGTTGCCTTGGGATTTGTTGCACACTACCGAGACCATCTTGCTTGTTTGAACCCATATATTTTGTCCTCGTGTGTTTATGTGTGCATTATATTTGGTTTAACAAATTTTCAAGCATATTTAAGCACAACAGTGGGGTATTTATGGGTTTGGGGTGTGAGGTTGTTTTGTTGTTCTTGGAAAATATTGGTGTGTTCATATTGTTCATCCCAATATTCAAGTTATTCTTGTTGATGTTCACCCGAAGCTACATATTGTTCTTGGCAAAATTTGGAATAGATTATTGTTATGTAAAGACTATTGTGTAATAGGTGTGATCATTAAAGTTTCCAATCATTTGGCATAAATCGGCTCCTTGAACAATGTACCCTAGATTGTAGTATATTGAGCATTTAATTCCCCAAGAAGGTAGGGGACAGATTACCGAAAAATGAGGGAAAAAGTCAAGAATTGTGGGCCATCAGTTTCTCTCTCCTGGTGCGGTTTGCAACACAGGTGCGGACTTTTAAAATTGGTGCGGTCTATACCCATTAAATTGCACCACCACTGTTAACCGCACCGCCTTGCCAAGTGAAGGAAAGTTTGAGAAAATTTTTTAAGTCCCACAACTTGGTGCGGTCTCCACATAGATGCGGTCTCTTTTAAACCGCATCACGCTTAAACCGCATCCATCCGAGCTGAAGAATTTTTACAAGTCTGAAGAAGGATTCTTCCCGGTGCGGTCTATCCACATTGGTGCGGTCTAAACCGCACCCACTAAATCGCATCTACTGTTGCTGAAGCTGATTTTTCAAAACCAAGTCCAAGGAGCCTAGGTGCGGTCTCTTCCGATAAACCATATCCATCAATTAAACCGCACCACCAGAAGAAAATTTTTCCAAGTATTGGAATTTTCACAATTTCCATCACTAGTGATATTTTTATTTTTATATCTTGAGTGGAATACAATAAGGCGAATATCGGACTGGCACAGTCGTGAAACCCTAGCCCGAGAAGCCACTTGAGTATTTATACAATAAAGTGGATATCGGACTGGCACCGTTGTGAAATCTAGCCCGAGAAGTCATTTGAGTACTCAGGGTTATTTTCGAGTGTTTTTGTGAGGTTTATTTTTCCACTTCTATACCGGGACGTATACATTGTTGCTAAATTGTGTTTCGAACCCAAGTTTTCAACACCAAGGGTTTGAAC